>CAXAJV010000869.1:0-107000 GCA_963969225.1 Xylocopa violacea
CAAATATTACCGCCGGGAGGTTAGGTTGGGTTAGGTTAGGTTACATTACGTTATTTATGTATATAATGGTAACACGGAGAAGTAGAGGCCAACTCGCCAGGAATGTTGTGAAATATTACCGCCGAGAGGTTACGTTGGGTTAGGTTAGGTTACTTTACGTTATTTATGTATATAATGATCACACGGAGAACTAGAGGCCAACTCGCCAGGAATGTTGTCAAATATTACCGCCGAGAGGTTAGGTTGGGTTAGGTTAGGTTATATTACGTTATTGATGTACATGAAGGTCCAACGGAGACGTAGAGGCCAACTCGCCAGGAATGTTGTCAAATATTACCACGGAGATGTTAGGTTGGGTTAGGTTAGGTTGTATTACGCCATAGACGTATACAGTGTTCCTACCGAGAAGTACGGCCGACAATAAAGGAATGTGGTTAAATGGTACCCCGAGAGGATAGTTTGGGTTAGGTTATGTTATATTACGTTATTGATGTACATAAAGGTTCCACGGAGACGTAGAGGCCAACTCGCCAGGAATGTTGTCAAATATTACCACCGAGAGGTTAGGTTGGGTTAGCTTAGGTTACATAACGTTATTTATGTATATAATGGTCACACGGAGAAGTAGAGGCCAACTCGCCCGGAATTTTGTCAAATATTACCGCCGAGAAGTTATGTTGGGTTAGGTTAGGTTTTATTACGTTACTGACGCATATAATGTTCCCACGGAGAAGCAGAGGACAACTCGGCAGGAGTGATGTCAAATATTACAGCCGAGAGGTTAGGTAGGGTTAGATTAGGTTATATTACGTTATTTATGTATATAATGGTCACGGAGAAGTAGAGGCTGACTCGCCAGGAATTATGTCAAATATTACCGCCGAGATGTTAGGTTGGGTTAGGCTAGGTTACATTACGTTATTGATGTATATAAAGATTCCACGGAGACGTAGAGGCCAACTCGCCAGGAATGTTGTCAAATATTACCGCCGAGAGGTTAGGTTGGGTTAGGTTATGTTATATTACGTTATTGATGTATATAAACGTTCCACGGAGACGTAGAGGCCAACTAGCCAGGAATGTTGTCAAATATTACCACCGAGAAGTTAGGTTGGGTTAGGTTAGGTTACATTACGTTATTTATGTATATAATTGTCACACGGAGAAGTAGAGGCCAACTCGCCAGGAATGTTGTCAATTATTACCGCCGATAGGTTAGGTTGGGTTAGGTTATGTTATATTACGTTATTGATGTATATAAGGGTCCCACGGAGACGTAGAGGCCAACTCTCCAGGAATGTTGTCAAATATTACCGCCGAAATGATAGGTTGATTTAGGTTGGGTTATATGACGTTACTGACGCATATAATGTTCCCACGGAGAAGCAGAGCACAACTCGGCAGGATTGTTGTCAAATATTACCGCCGAGAAGTTAGTTTGGGTTAGGTTATGTTATATTACGTTATTGATGTACATAAAGTTTCCACGGAGACGTAGAGGCCAACTCGCCAGGAATGTTGTCAAATATTACCACCGATAGGTTAGGTTGGGTTAGCTTAGGTTACATAACGTTATTTATGTATATAATGGTCACACGGAGAAGTAGAGGCCAACTCGCCCGGAATTTTGTCAAATATTACCGCCGAGAAGTTATGTTGGGTTAGGATAGGTTATATTACGTTACTGACGCATATAATGTTCCCACGGAGAAGCAGAGGACAACTCGGCTGGAGTGATGTCAAATATTACAGCCGAGAGGTTAGGTAGGGTTAGGTTAGGTTATATTACGTTATTTATGTATATAATGGTCACGGAGAAGTAGAGGCTGACTCGCCAGGAATTATGTCAAATATTACCGCCGAGAGGTTAGGTTGGGTTAGGTTAGGTTATATTACGTTATTTATGTACATAATGGTCACACGGAGATGTAGAGGCTAACTCGCCAGGAATGTTGTGAAATATTACCGCCGAGAGGTTATGTTGGGTTAGGTTAGGTTACTTTACGTTATTTATGTATATAATGATCACACGGAGAACTAGAGGCCAACTCGCCAGGAATGTTGTCAAATATTACCGCCGGGAGGTTAGGTTGGGTTAGGTTAGGTTACATTACGTTATTTATGTATATAATGGTAACACGGAGAAGTAGAGGCCAACTCGCCAGGAATGCTGTGAAATATTACCGCCGAGAGGTTACGTTGGGTTAGGTTAGGTTACTTTACGTTATTTATGTATATAATGATCACACGGAGAACTAGAGGCCAACTCGCCAGGAATGTTGTCAAATATTACCGCCGAGAGGTTAGGTTGGGTTAGGTTAGGTTATATTACGTTATTGATGTACATGAAGGTCCAACGGAGACGTAGAGGCCAACTCGCCAGGAATGTTGTCAAATATTACCACCGAGATGTTAGGTTGGGTTAGGTTAGGTTGTATTACGCCATAGACGTATACAGTGTTCCTACCGAGAAGTACGGGCCGACAATAAAGGAATGTGGTTAAATGGTACCCCGAGAGGATAGTTTGGGTTAGGTTATGTTATATTACGTTATTGATGTACATAAAGGTTCCACGGAGACGTAGAGGCCAACTCGCCAGGAATGTTGTCAAATATTACCACCGAGAGGTTAGGTTGGGTTAGCTTAGGTTACATAACGTTATTTATGTATATAATGGTCACACGGAGAAGTAGAGGCCAACTCGCCCGGAATTTTGTCAAATATTACCGCCGAGAAGTTATGTTGGGTTAGGTTAGGTTTTATTACGTTACTGACGCATATAATGTTCCCACGGAGAAGCAGAGGACAACTCGGCAGGAGTGATGTCAAATATTACAGCCGAGAGGTTAGGTAGGGTTAGATTAGGTTATATTAAGTTATTTATGTATATAATGGTCACGGAGAAGTAGAGGCTGACTCGCCAGGAATTATGTCAAATATTACCGCCGAGATGTTAGGTTGGGTTAGGCTAGGTTACATTACGTTATTGATGTATATAAAGATTCCACGGAGACGTAGAGGCCAACTCGCCAGGAATGTTGTCAAATATTACCGCCGAGAGGTTAGGTTGGGTTAGGTTATGTTATATTACGTTATTGATGTATATAAACGTTCCACGGAGACGTAGAGGCCAACTAGCCAGGAATGTTGTCAAATATTACCACCGAGAGGTTAGGTTGGGTTAGGTTAGGTTACATTACGTTATTTATGTATATAATTGTCACACGGAGAAGTAGAGGCCAACTCGCCAGGAATGTTGTCAATTATTACCGCCGATAGGTTAGGTTAGGTTAGGTTATGTTATATTACGTTATTGATGTATATAAGGGTCCCACGGAGACGTAGAGGCCAACTCTCCAGGAATGTTGTCAAATATTACCGCCGAAATGATAGGTTGGCTTAGGTTGGGTTATATGACGTTACTGACGCATATAATGTTCCCACGGAGAAGCAGAGCACAACTCGGCAGGATTGTTGTCAAATATTACCGCCGAGAAGTTAGTTTGGGTTAGGTTATGTTATATTACGTTATTGATGTACATAAAGTTTCCACGGAGACGTAGAGGCCAACTCGCCAGGAATGTTGTCAAATATTACCACCGAGAGGTTAGGTTGGGTTAGCTTAGGTTACATAACGTTATTTATGTATATAATGGTCACACGGAGAAGTAGAGGCCAACTCGCCCGGAATTTTGTCAAATATTACCGCCGAGAAGTTATGTTGGGTTAGGATAGGTTATATTACGTTACTGACGCATATAATGTTCCCACGGAGAAGCAGAGGACAACTCGGCAGGAGTGATGTCAAATATTACAGCCGAGAGGTTAGGTAGGGTTAGGTTAGGTTATATTACGTTATTTATGTATATAATGGTCACGGAGAAGTAGAGGCTGACTCGCCAGGAATTATGTCAAATATTACCGCCGAGAAGTTAGCTTGGGTCTGACTAGATTACATTACGTTATTTATGTATATAATGGTCACACGGAGAAGTAGAGGCCAACTCGCCAGGAATGTTGTCAAATATTACCGCCGAGAGGTTAGGTTGGGTTGGGTTAGGTTATATTACGTTATTGATGTATATAAAGGTCCCACGGAGACGTAGAATCCAACTCGCCAGGAATGTTGTCAAATATTACCGCCGAGAGGTTAGGTTGGGTTAGCTTAGTTTACATAACGTTATTTAAATATATAATGGTCACACGGAGAAGTAGAGGCCAACTCGCCCGGAATTTTGTCAAATATTACCGCCGAGAAGTTAGCTTGGGTTTGATTAGATTACATTACGTTATTTATGTATATAATGGTCACACGGAGAAGTAGAGGCCAACTCGCCAGGAATGTTGTCAAATATTACCGCCGAGAGGTTAGGTTGGGTTAGGTTAGGTTATATTACGTTATTGATGTATATAAAGGTCCCACGGAGACGTAGAATCCAACTCGCCAGGAATGTTGTCAAATATTACCGCCGAGAGGTTAGGTTGGGTTAGCTTAGTTTACATAACGTTATTTAAGTATATAATGGTCACACGGAGAAGTAGAGGCCAACTCGCCCGGAATTTTGTCAAATATTACCGCCGAGAAGTTATGTTGGGTTAGGTTAGGTTATATTACGTTACTGACGCATATAATGTTCCCACGGAGAAGCAGAGGACAACTCGGCAGGATTGTTGTCAAATATTACCGCCGAGAAGTTAGTTTGGGTTAGGTTATGTTATATTACGTTATTGATGTACATAAAGTTTCCACGGAGAAGTAGAGGCCAACTCGCCCGGAATTTTGTCAAATATTACCGCCGAGAAGTTATGTTGCGTTAGGATAGGTTATATTACGTTACTGACGCATATAATGTTCCCACGGAGAAGCAGAGGACAACTCGGCAGGAGTGATATCAAATATTACAGCCGGGAGGTTAGGTAGGGTTAGGTTAGGTTATATTACGTTATTTATGTATATAATGGTCACGGAGAAGTAGAGGCTGACTCGCCAGGAATTATGTCAAATATTACCGCCGAGAGGTTAGTTTGGGTTAGGTTAGGTTATATTACGTTATTGATGTATATAAAGATCCCACGGAGACGTAGAAGCCAACTCGCCAGGAATGTTGTCAAATATTACCGCCGAGAAGTTAGCTTGGGTTTGATTAGATTACATTACGTTATTTATGTATATAATGGTCACACGGAGAAGTAGAGGCCAACTCGCCAGGAATGTTGTCAAATATTACCGCCGAGAGGTTAGGTTGGGTTAGGTTAGGTTATATTACGTTATTGATGTATATAAAGGTCCCACGGAGACGTAGAATCCAACTCGCAAGGAATGTTGTCAAATATTACCGCCGAGAGGTTAGGTTGGGTTAGCTTAGTTTACATAACGTTATTTAAGTATATAATGGTCACACGGAGAAGTAGAGGCCAACTCGCCCGGAATTTTGTCAAATATTACCGCCGAGAAGTTAGCTTGGGTTTGATTAGATTACATTACGTTATTTATGTATATAATGGTCACACGGAGAAGTAGAGGCCAACTCGCCAGGAATGTTGTCAAATATTACCGCCGAGAGGTTAGGTTGGGTTAGGTTAGGTTATATTACGTTATTGATGTATATAAAGGTCCCACGGAGACGTAGAATCCAACTCGCCAGGAATGTTGTCAAATATTACCGCCGAGAGGTTAGGTTGGGTTAGCTTAGTTTACATAACGTTATTTAAGTATATAATGGTCACACGGAGAAGTAGAGGCCAACTCGCCCGGAATTTTGTCAAATATTACCGCCGAGAAGTTATGTTGGGTTAGGTTAGGTTATATTACGTTACTGACGCATATAATGTTCCCACGGAGAAGCAGAGGACAACTCGGCAGGAGTGATGTCAAATATTACCGCCGAGTGGTTAGGTAGGGTTAGGTTAGATTATATTACGTTATTTACGTATATATTGGTCACGGATATGTAGAGGCTAACTCGCCGTGAATTTTGTCAAATATCACCGCCGAGAAGTTATGTTGGGTTAGGATAGGTTATATTACGTTACTGACGCATATAATGTTCCCACGGAGAAGCAGAGGACAACTCGGCAGGAGTGATGTCAAATATTACAGCCGAGAGGTTAGGTAGGGTTAGGTTAGGTTATATTACGTTATTTATGTATATAATTGTCACGGAGAAGTAGAGGCTGACTCGCCAGCAATGTTGTCAAATATTACCGCCGGGAGGTTAGGTTGGGTTAGGTTAGGTTACATTACGTTATTTATGTATATAATGGTAACACGGAGAAGTAGAGGTCAACTCGCCAGGAATGTTGTGAAATATTACCGCCGAGAGGTTACGTTGGGTTAGGTTAGGTTACTTTACGTTATTTATGTATATAATGATCACACGGAGAACTAGAGGCCAACTCGCCAGGAATGTTGTCAAATATTACCGCCGAGAGGTTAGGTTGGGTTAGGTTAGGTTATATTACGTTATTGATGTACATGAAGGTCCAACGGAGACGTAGAGGCCAACTCGCCAGGAATGTTGTCAAATATTACCACCGAGAGGTTAGGTTGGGTTAGCTTAGGTTACATAACGTTATTTATGTATATAATGGTCACACGGAGAAGTAGAGGCCAACTCGCCCGGAATTTTGTCAAATATTACCGCCGAGAAGTTATGTTGGGTTAGGTTAGGTTTTATTACGTTACTGACGCATATAATGTTCCCACGGAGAAGCAAAGGACAACTCGGCAGGAGTGATGTCAAATATTACAGCCGAGAGGTTAGGTAGGGTTGGATTAGGTTATATTACGTTATTTATGTATATAATGGTCACGGAGAAGTAGAGGCTGACTCGCCAGGAATTATGTCAAATATTACCGCCGAGATGTTAGGTTGGGTTAGGCTAGGTTACATTACGTTATTGATGTATATAAAGATTCCACGGAGACGTAGAGGCCAACTCGCCAGGAATGTTGTCAAATATTACCGCCGAGAGGTTAGGTTGGGTTAGGTTATGTTATATTACGTTATTGATGTATATAAACGTTCCACGGAGACGTAGAGGCCAACTAGCCAGGAATGTTGTCAAATATTACCACCGAGAGGTTAGGTTGGGTTAGGTTAGGTTACATTACGTTATTTATGTATATAATTGTCACACGGAGAAGTAGAGGCCAACTCGCCAGGAATGTTGTCAATTATTACCGCCGATAGGTTAGGTTTGGTTAGGTTATGTTATATTACGTTGTTGATGTTTATAAGGGTCCCACGGAGACGTAGAGGCCAACTCTCCAGGAATGTTGTCAAATATTACCGCCGAAATGATAGGTTGGCTTAGGTTGGGTTATATGACGTTACTGACGCATATAATGTTCCCACGGAGAAGCAGAGCACAAATCGGCAGGATTGTTGTCAAATATTACCGCCGAGAAGTTAGTTTGGGTTAGGTTATGTTATATTACGTTATTGATGTACATAAAGTTTCCACGGAGACGTAGAGGCCAACTCGCCAGGAATGTTGTCAAATATTACCACCGAGAGGTTAGGTTGGTTTAGCTTAGGTTACATAACGTTATTTATGTATATAATGGTCACACGGAGAAGTAGAGGCCAACTCGCCCGGAATTTTGTCAAATATTACCGCCGAGAAGTTATGTTGGGTTAGGATAGGTTATATTACGTTACTGACGCATATAATGTTCCCACGGAGAAGCAGAGGACAACTCGGCAGGAGTGATGTCAAATATTACAGCCGAGAGGTTAGGTAGGGTTAGGTTAGGTTATATTACGTTATTTATATATATAATGGTCACGGAGAAGTAGAGGCTGACTCGCCAGGAATTATGTCAAATATTACCGCCGAGAAGTTAGCTTGGGTTTGATTAGATTACATTACGTTATTTATGTATATAATGGTCACACGGAGAAGTAGAGGCCAACTCGCCAGGAATGTTGTCAAATATTACCGCCGAGAGGTTAGGTTGGGTTAGGTTAGGTTATATTACGTTATTGATGTATATAAAGATCCCACGGAGACGTAGAAGCCAACTCGCCAGGAATGTTGTCAAATATTACCGCCGAGAAGTTAGCTTGGGTTTGATTAGATTACATTACGTTATTTATGTATATAATGGTCACACGGAGAAGTAGAGGCCAACTCGCCAGGAATGTTGTCAAATATTACCGCCGAGAGGTTAGGTTGGGTTAGGTTAGGTTATATTACGTTATTGATGTATATAAAGGTCCCACGGAGACGTAGAATCCAACTCGCCAGGAATGTTGTCAAATATTACCGCCGAGAGGTTAGGTTGGGTTAGCTTAGTTTACATAACGTTATTTAAGTATATAATGGTCACACGGAGAAGTAGAGGCCAACTCGCCCGGAATTTTGTCAAATATTACCGCCGAGAAGTTATGTTGGGTTAGGTTAGGTTATATTACGTTACTGACGCATATAATGTTCCCACGGAGAAGCAGAGGACAACTCGGCAGGAGTGATGTCAAATATTACAGCCGAGAGGTTAGGTAGGGTTAGGTTAGGTTATATTACGTTATTTATGTATATAATTGTCACGGAGAAGTAGAGGCTGACTCGCCAGGAATTATGTCAAATATTACCGCCGAGAGGTTAGGTTGGGTTAGGTTAGGTTACATTACGTTATTTATGTACATAATGGTCACACGGAGATGTAGAGGCTAACTCGCAAGGAATGTTGTGAAATATTACCGCCGAGAGGTTATGTTGGGTTAGGTTAGGTTACTTTACGTTATTTATGTATATAATGATCACACGGAGAACTAGAGGCCAACTCGCCAGCAATGTTGTCAAATATTACCGCCGGGAGGTTAGGTTGGGTTAGGTTAGGTTACATTACGTTATTTATGTATATAATGGTAACACGGAGAAGTAGAGGCCAACTCGCCAGGAATGTTGTGAAATATTACCGCCGAGAGGTTACGTTGGGTTAGGTTAGGTTACTTTACGTTATTTATGTATATAATTATCACACGGAGAACTAGAGGCCAACTCGCCAGGAATGTTGTCAAATATTACCGCCGAGAGGTTAGGTTGGGTTAGGTTAGGTTATATTACGTTATTGATGTACATGAAGGTCCAACGGAGACGTAGAGGCCAACTCGCCAGGAATGTTGTCAAATATTACCACCGAGAGGTTAGGTTGGGTTAGCTTAGGTTACATAACGTTATTTATGTATATAATGGTCACACGGAGAAGTAGAGGCCAACTCGCCCGGAATTTTGTCAAATATTACCGCCGAGAAGTTATGTTGGGTTAGGTTAGGTTTTATTACGTTACTGACGCATATAATGTTCCCACGGAGAAGCAAAGGACAACTCGGCAGGAGTGATGTCAAATATTACAGCCGAGAGGTTAGGTAGGGTTAGATTAGGTTATATTACGTTATTTATGTATATAATGGTCACGGAGAAGTAGAGGCTGACTCGCCAGGAATTATGTCAAATATTACCGCCGAGATGTTAGGTTGGGTTAGGCTAGGTTACATTACGTTATTGATGTATATAAAGATTCCACGGAGACGTAGAGGCCAACTCGCCAGGAATGTTGTCAAATATTACCGCCGAGAGGTTAGGTTGGGTTAGGTTATGTTATATTACGTTATTGATGTATATAAACGTTCCACGGAGACGTAGAGGCCAACTAGCCAGGAATGTTGTCAAATATTACCACCGAGAGGTTAGGTTGGGTTAGGTTAGGTTACATTACGTTATTTATGTATATAATTGTCACACGGAGAAGTAGAGGCCAACTCGCCAGGAATGTTGTCAATTATTACCGCCGATAGGTTAGGTTTGGTTAGGTTATGTTATATTACGTTATTGATGTATATAAGGGTCCCACGGAGACGTAGAGGCCAACTCTCCAGGAATGTTGTCAAATATTACCGCCGAAATGATAGGTTGGCTTAGGTTGGGTTATATTACGTTACTGACGCATATAATGTTCCCACGGAGAAGCAGAGGACAACTCGGCAGGAGTGATGTCAAATATTACAGCCGAGAGGTTAGGTAGGGTTAGGTTAGGTTATATTACGTTATTTATGTATATAATGGTCACGGTGAAGTAGAGGCTGACTCGCCAGGAATTATGTCAAATATTACCGCCGAGAAGTTAGCTTGGGTTTGATTAGATTACATTACGTTATTTCTGTATATAATGGTCACACGGAGAAGTAGAGGCCAACTCGCCAGGAATGTTGTCAAATATTACCGCCGAGAGGTTAGGTTGGGTTAGGTTAGGTTATATTACGTTATTGATGTATATAAAGGTCCCACGGAGACGTAGAATCCAACTCGCCAGGAATGTTGTCAAATATTACCGCCGAGAGGTTAGGTTGGGTTAGCTTAGTTTACATAACGTTATTTAAGTATATAATGGTCACACGGAGAAGTAGAGGCCAACTCGCCCGGAATTTTGTCAAATATTACCGCCGAGAAGTTAGCTTGGGTTTGATTAGATTACATTACGTTATTTATGTATATAATGGTCACACGGAGAAGTAGAGGCCAACTCGCCAGGAATGTTGTCAAATATTACCGCCGAGAGGTTAGGTTGGGTTAGGTTAGGTTATATTACGTTATTGATGTATATAAAGGTCCCACGGAGACGTAGAATCCAACTCGCCAGGAATGTTGTCAAATATTACCGCCGAGAGGTTAGGTTGGGTTAGCTTAGTTTACATAACGTTATTTAAGTATATAATGGTCACACGGAGAAGTAGAGGCCAACTCGCCCGGAATTTTGTCAAATATTACCGCCGAGAAGTTATGTTGGGTTAGGTTAGGTTACATTACGTTATTTATGTATATAATGGTAACACGGAGAAGTAGAGGCCATCTCGCCAGGAATGTTGTCAAATATTACCGCCGAGAGGTTAGGTAGGGTTAGGTTAGATTATATTACGTTATTTACGTATATATTGGTCACGGATATGTAGAGGCTAACTCGCCGTGAATTTTGTCAAATATTACCGCCGAGAAGTTATGTTGGGTTAGGATAGGTTATATTACGTTACTGACGCATATAATGTTCCCACGGAGAAGCAGAGGACAACTCGGCAGGAGTGATGTCAAATATTACAGCCGAGAGGTTAGGTAGGGTTAGGTTAGGTTATATTACGTTATTTATGTATATAATGGTCACGGAGAAGTAGAGGCTGACTCGCCAGGAATTATGTCAAATATTACCGCCGAGAGGTTAGGTTGGGTTAGGTTAGGTTACATTACGTTATTTATGTACATAATGGTCACACGGAGATGTAGAGGCTAACTCGCCAGGAATGTTGTGAAATATTACCGCCGAGAGGTTATGTTGGGTTAGGTTAGGTTACTTTACGTTATTTATGTATATAATGATCACACGGAGAACTAGAGGCCAACTCGCCAGGAATGTTGTCAAATATTACCGCCGAGAGGTTAGGTTGGGTTAGGTTATGTTATATTACGTTATTGATGTACATGAAGGTCCAACGGAGACGTAGAGGCCAACTCGCCAGGAATGTTGTCAAATATTACCACCGAGATGTTAGGTTGGGTTAGGTTAGGTTGTATTACGCCATAGACGTATACAGTGTTCCTACCGAGAAGTACGGGCCGACAATAAAGGAATGTGGTTAAATGGTACCCCGAGAGGATAGTTTGGGTCAGGTTATGTTATATTACGTTATTGATGTACATAAAGGTTCCACGGAGACGTAGAGGCCAACTCGCCAGGAATGTTGTCAAATATTACCACCGAGAGGTTAGGTTGGGTTAGCTTAGGTTACATAACGTTATTTATGTATATAATGGTCACACGGAGAAGTAGAGGCCAACTCGCCCGGAATTTTGTCAAATATTACCGCCGAGAAGTTATGTTGGGTTAGGTTAGGTTTTATTACGTTACTGACGCATATAATGTTCCCACGGAGAAGCAGAGGACAACTCGGCAGGAGTGATGTCAAATATTACAGCCGAGAGGTTAGGTAGGGTTAGGTTAGGTTATATTACGTTATTTATGTATATAATGGTCACGGAGAAGTAGAGGCTGACTCGCCAGGAATTATGTCAAATATTACCGCCGAGAGGTTAGTTTGGGTTAGGTTAGGTTATATTACGTTATTGATGTATATAAAGATCCCACGGAGACGTAGAAGCCAACTCGCTAGGAATGTTATCAAATATTACCGCCGAGAAGTTAGCTTGTGTTCGGTTAGATTACATTACGTTATTTATGTATATAATGGTCACACGGAGAAGTAGAGGCCAACTCGCCCGGAATTTTGTCAAATATTACCGCCGAGAGGTTAGGTTGGGTTAGGTTAGGTTATATTACGTTATTGATGTATATAAAGGTCCCACGGAGACGTAGAAGCCAACTCGCCAGGAATGTTGTCAAATATTACCGCCGAGAAATTAGCTTGGGCTTGGTTAGATTACATTACGTTATTTATGTATATAATGGTCACACGGAGAAGTAGAGGCCAACTCGCCAGGAATGTTGTCGAATATTACCGCCGAGATGTTCGGTTGGGTTAGGCTAGGTTACATTACGTTATTGATGTATATAAAGATTCCACGGAGACGTAGAGGCCAACTCGCCAGGAATGTTGTCAAATATTACCGCCGAGAGGTTAGGTTGGGTTAGGTTATGTTATATTACGTTATTGATGTATATACGTTCCACGGAGACGTAGAGGCCAACTAGCCAGGAATGTTGTCAAATATTACCACCGAGAGGTTAGGTTGTGTTAGGTTAGGTTACATTACGTTATTTATGTATATAATTGTCACACGGAGAACTAGAGGCCAACTCGCCAGGAATGTTGTCAAATATTACCGCCGAGAGGTTAGGTTGGGTTAGGTTAGGTTATATTACGTTATTGATGTACATGAAGGTCCAACGGAGACGTAGAGGCCAACTCGCCAGGAATGTTGTCAAATATTACCACCGAGATGTTAGGTTGGGTTAGGTTAGGTTGTATTACGCCATAGACGTATACAGTGTTCCTACCGAGAAGTAGGGGCTGTCAAGCAAGGAATGTGGTTAAATGGTACCCCGAGACGTTAGGTCGGGTTGGATTAGGTTGTATTACGTTACTGATGCATATAATGGTCTCACGGCGAAGTAGAGGCCAACTCGCCAGGAATGTTGTTAAATATTACCGCCGAAATGATAGGTTGGCTTAGGTTGGGTTATATGACGTTACTGACGCATATAATGTTCCCACGGAGAAGCAGAGCACAACTCGGCAGGATTGTTGTCAAATATTACCGCCGAGAAGTTAGTTTGGGTTAGGTTATGTTATATTACGTTATTGATGTACATAAAGGTTCCACGGAGACGTAGAGGCCAACTCGCCAGGAATGTTGTCAAATATTACCACCGAGAGGTTAGGTTGGGTTAGCTTAGGTTACATAACGTTATTTATGTATATAATGGTCACACGGAGAAGTAGAGACCAACTCGCCCGGAATTTTGTCAAATATTACCGCCGAGAAGTTATGTTGGGTTAGGATAGGTTATATTACGTTACTGACGCATATAATGTTCCCACGGAGAAGCAGAGGACAACTCGGCAGGAGTGATGTCAAATATTACAGCCGAGAGGTTAGGTAGGGTTAGGTTAGGTTATATTACGTTATTTATGTATATAATGGTCACACGGAGAAGTAGAGGCCAACTCGCCAGGAATGTTGTCAAATATTACCGCCGAGAGGTTAGGTTGCGTTAGGTTAGGTTATATTACGTTATTGATGTACATGAAGGTCCAACGGAGACGTAGAGGCCAACTCGCCAGGAATGTTGTCAAATATTACCACCGAGATGTTAGGTTGGGTTAGGTTAGGTTGTATTACGCCATAGACGTATACAGTGTTCCTACCGAGAAGTACGGGCCGACAATAAAGGAATGTGGTTAAATGGTACCCCGAGAGGATAGTTTGGGTTAGGTTATGTTATATTACGTTATTGATGTACATAAAGGTTCCACGGAGACGTAGAGGCCAACTCGCCAGGAATGTTGTCAAATATTACCACCGAGAGGTTAGGTTGGGTTAGCTTAGGTTACATAACGTTATTTATGTATATAATGGTCACACGGAGAAGTAGAGGCCAACTCGCCCGGAATTTTGTCAAATATTACCGCCGAGAAGTTATGTTGGGTTAGGTTAGGTTTTATTACGTTACTGACGCATATAATGTTCCCACGGAGAAGCAGAAGACAACTCGGCAGGAGTGATGTCAAATATTACAGCCGAGAGGTTAGGTAGGGTTAGGTTAGGTTATATTACGTTATTTATGTATATAATGGTCACGGAGAAGTAGAGGCTGACTCGCCAGGAATTATGTCAAATATTACCGCCGAGAGGTTAGTTTGGGTTAGGTTAGGTTATATTACGTTATTGATGTATATAAAGATCCCACGGAGACGTAGAAGCCAACTCGCTAGGAATGTTATCAAATATTACCGCCGAGAAGTTAGCTTGTGTTCGGTTAGATTACATTACTTTATTTATCTATATAATGGTCACACGGAGAAGTAGAGGCCAACTCGCCCGGAATTTTGTCAAATATTACCGCCGAGAGGTTAGGGTGGGTTAGGTTAGGTTATATTACGTTATTGATGTATATAAAGGTCCCACGGAGACGTAGAAGCCAACTCGCCAAGAATGTTGTCAAATATTACCGCCGAGAAATCAGCTTGGGCTTGGTTAGATTACATTACGTTATTTATGTATATAATGGTCACACGGAGAAGTAGAGGCCAACTCGCCAGGAATGTTGTCGAATATTACCGCCGAGATGTTAGGTTGGGTTAGCTTAGGTTACATAACATTATTTATGTATATAATGGTCACACGGAGAAGTAGAGGCCAACTCGCCCGGAATTTTGTCAAATATTACCGCCGAGAAGTTATGTTGGGTTAGGATAGGTTATATTACGTTACTGACGCATATAATGTTCCCACGGAGAAGCAGAGGACAACTCGGCAGGAGTGATATCAAATATTACAGCCGAGAGGTTAGGTAGTGTTAGGTTAGGTTATATTACGTTATTTATGTATATAATGGTCACGGAGAAGTAGAGGCTGACTCGCCAGGAATTATGTCAAATATTACCGCCGAGAGGTTAGTTTGGGTTAGGTTAGGTTATATTACGTTATTGATGTATATAAAGATCCCACGGAGACGTAGAAGCCAACTCGCCAGGAATGTTGTCAAATATTACAGCCGAGAAGTTAGCTCGGGTTTGATTAGATTACATTACGTTATTTATGTATATAATGGTCACTTGGAGAAGTAGAGGCCAACTCGCCAGGAATGTTGTCAAATATTACCTCCGAGAGGTTAGGTTGGGTTAGGTTAGGTTATATTACGTTATTGATGTATATAAAGGTCCCACGGAGACGTAGAATCCAACTCGCCAGGAATGTTGTCAAATATTTACCGCCGAGAGGTTAGGTTGGGTTAGCTTAGTTTACATAACGTTATTTAAGTATATAATGGTCACACGGAGAAGTAGAGGCCAACTCGCCCGGAATTTTGTCAAATATTAGCGCCGAGAAGTTATGTTGGGTTAGGTTAGGTTATATTACGTTACTGACGCATATAATGTTCCCACGGACAAGCAGAGGACAACTCGGCAGGAGTGATGTCAAATATTACCGCCGAGTGGTTAGGTAGGGTTAGGTTAGATTATATTACGTTATTTACGTATATATTGGTCACGGATATGTAGAGGCTAACTCGCCGTGAATTTTGTCAAATATTACCGCCGAGAAGTTATGTTGGGTTAGGATAGGTTATATTACGTTACTGACGCATATAATGTTCCCACGGAGAAGCAGAGGACAACTCGGCAGGAGTGATGTCAAATATTACAGCCGAGAGGTTTGGTAGGGTTAGATTAGGTTATATTACGTTATTTATGTATATAATGGTCACGGAGAAGTAGAGGCTGACTCGCCAGGAATTATGTCAAATATTACCGCCGAGATGTTAGGTTGGGTTAGGCTAGGTTACATTACGTTATTGATGTATATAAAGATTCCACGGAGACGTAGAGGCCAACTCGCCAGGAATGTTGTCAAATATTACCGCCGATAGGTTAGGTTGGGTTAGGTTATGTTATATTACGTTATTGATGTATATAAACGTTCCACGGAGACGTAGAGGCCAACTAGCCAGGAATGTTGTCAAATATTACCACCGAGAGGTTAGGTTGGGTTAGGTTAGGTTACATTACGTTATTTATGTATATAATTGTCACACGGAGAAGTAGAGGCCAACTCGCCAGGAATGTTGTCAATTATTACCGCCGATAGGTTAGGTTAGGTTAGGTTATGTTATATTACGTTATTGATGTATATAAGGGTCCCACGGAGACGTAGAGGCCAACTCTCCAGGAATGTTGTAAAATATTACCGCCGAAATGATAGGTTGGCTTAGGTTGGGTTATATGACGTTACTGACGCATATAATGTTCCCACGGAGAAGCAGAGCACAACTCGGCAGGATTGTTGTCAAATATTACCGCCGAGAAGTTAGTTTGGGTTAGGTTATGTTATATTACGTTATTGATGTACATAAAGTTTCCACGGAGACGTAGAGGCCAACTCGCCAGGAATGTTGTCAAATATTACCGCCGAGAGGTTAGGTTGGGTTAGCTTAGTTTACATAACGTTATTTAAGTATATAATGGTCACACGGAGAAGTAGAGGCCAACTCGCCCGGAATTTTGTCAAATATTAGCGCCGAGAAGTTATGTTGGGTTAGGTTAGGTTATATTACGTTACTGACGCATATAATGTTCCCACGGACAAGCAGAGGACAACTCGGCAGGAGTGATGTCAAATATTACCGCCGAGTGGTTAGGTAGGGTTAGGTTAGATTATATTACGTTATTTACGTATATATTGGTCACGGATATGTAGAGGCTAACTCGCCGTGAATTTTGTCAAATATTACCGCCGAGAAGTTATGTTGGGTTAGGATAGGTTATATTACGTTACTGACGCATATAATGTTCCCACGGAGAAGCAGAGGACAACTCGGCAGGAGTGATGTCAAATATTACAGCCGAGAGGTTTGGTAGGGTTAGATTAGGTTATATTACGTTATTTATGTATATAATGGTCACGGAGAAGTAGAGGCTGACTCGCCAGGAATTATGTCAAATATTACCGCCGAGATGTTAGGTTGGGTTAGGCTAGGTTACATTACGTTATTGATGTATATAAAGATTCCACGGAGACGTAGAGGCCAACTCGCCAGGAATGTTGTCAAATATTACCGCCGAGAGGTTAGGTTGGGTTAGGTTATGTTATATTACGTTATTGATGTATATAAACGTTCCACGGAGACGTAGAGGCCAACTAGCCAGGAATGTTGTCAAATATTACCACCGAGAGGTTAGGTTGGGTTAGGTTAGGTTACATTACGTTATTTATGTATATAATTGTCACACGGAGAAGTAGAGGCCAACTCGCCAGGAATGTTGTCAATTATTACCGCCGATAGGTTAGGTTAGGTTAGGTTATGTTATATTACGTTATTGATGTATATAAGGGTCCCACGGAGACGTAGAGGCCAACTCTCCAGGAATGTTGCAAAATATTACCGCCGAAATGATAGGTTGGCTTAGGTTGGGTTATATGACGTTACTGACGCATATAATGTTCCCACGGAGAAGCAGAGCACAACTCGGCAGGATTGTTGTCAAATATTACCGCCGAGAAGTTAGTTTGGGTTAGGTTATGTTATATTACGTTATTGATGTACATAAAGTTTCCACGGAGACGTAGAGGCCAACTCGCCAGGAATGTTGTCAAATATTACCGCCGAGAGGTTAGGTTGGGTTAGCTTAGTTTACATAACGTTATTTAAGTATATAATGGTCACACGGAGAAGTAGAGGCCAACTCGCCCGGAATTTTGTCAAATATTACCGCCGAGAAGTTATGTTGGGTTAGGTTAGGTTATATTACGTTACTGACGCATATAATGTTCCCACGGACAAGCAGAGGACAACTCGGCAGGAGTGATGTCAAATATTACCGCCGAGTGGTTAGGTAGGGTTAGGTTAGATTATATTACGTTATTTACGTATATATTGGTCACGGATATGTAGAGGCTAACTCGCCGTGAATTTTGTCAAATATTACCGCCGAGAAGTTATGTTGGGTTAGGATAGGTTATATTACGTTACTGACGCATATAATGTTCCCACGGAGAAGCAGAGGACAACTCGGCAGGAGTGATGTCAAATATTACACCCGAGAGGTTAGGTAGGGTTAGGTTAGGTTATATTACGTTATTTATGTATATAATGGTCACGGAGAAGTAGAGGCTGACTCGCCAGGAATTATGTCAAATATTACCGCCGAGAGGTTAGTTTGGGTTAGGTTAGGTTATATTACGTTATTGATGTATATAAAGATCCCACGGAGACGTAGAAGCCAACTCTCCAGGAATGTTGTCAAATATTACCGCCGAAATGATAGGTTGGCTTAGGTTGGGTTATATGACGTTACTGACGCATATAATGTTCCCACGGAGAAGCAGAGCACAACTCGGCAGGATTGTTGTCAAATATTACCGCCGAGAAGTTAGTTTGGGTTAGGTTATGTTATATTACGTTATTGATGTACATAAAGTTTCCACGGAGACGTAGAGGCCAACTCGCCAGGAATGTTGTCAAATATTACCACCGAGAGGTTAGGTTGGGTTAGCTTAGGTTACATAACGTTATTTATGTATATAATGGTCACACGGAGAAGTAGAGGCCAACTCGCCCGGAATTTTGTCAAATATTACCGCCGAGAAGTTATGTTGGGTTAGGATAGGTTATATTACGTTACTGACGCATATAATGTTCCCACGGAGAAGCAGAGGACAACTCGGCAGGAGTGATGTCAAATATTACAGCCGAGAGGTTAGGTAGGGTTAGGTTAGGTTATATTACGTTATTTATGTATATAATGGTCACGGAGAAGTAGAGGCTGACTCGCCAGGAATTATGTCAAATATTACCGCCGAGAGGTTAGTTTGGGTTAGGTTAGGTTATATTACGTTATTGATGTATATAAAGATCCCACGGAGACGTAGAAGCCAACTCGCCAGGAATGTTGTCAAATATTACCGCCGAGAAGTTAGCTTGGGTTTGATTAGATTACATTACGTTATTTATGTATATAATGGTCACGGAGAAGTAGAGGCTGACTCGCCAGGAATTATGTCAAATATTACCGCCGAGAGGTTAGTTTGGGTTAGGTTAGGTTATATTACGTTATTGATGTATATAAAGATCCCACGGAGACGTAGAAGCCAACTCGCCAGGAATGTTGTCAAATATTACCGCCGAGAAGTTAGCTTGGGTTTGATTAGATTACATTACGTTATTTATGTATATAATGGTCACACGGAGAAGTAGAGGCCAACTCGCCAGGAATGTTGTCAAATATTACCGCCGAGAGGTTAGGTTGCGTTAGGTTAGGTTATATTACGTTATTGATGTACATGAAGGTCCAACGGAGACGTAGAGGCCAACTCGCCAGGAATGTTGTCAAATATTACCGCCGAGAGGTTAGGTTGGGTTAGCTTAGTTTACATAACGTTATTTAAGTATATAATGGTCACACGGAGACGTAGAGGACAACTCGCCCGGAATTTTGTCAAATATTACCGCCGAGAAGTTAGCTTGGGTTTGATTAGATTACATTACGTTATTTATGTATATAATGGTCACACGGAGAAGTAGAGGCCAACTCGCCAGGAATGTTGTCAAATCTTACCGCCGAGAGGTTAGGTTGGGTTAGGTTAGGTTATATTACGTTATTGATGTATATAAAGGTCCCACGGAGACGTAGAATCCAACTCGCCAGGAATGTTGTCAAATATTACCGCCGAGAGGTTAGGTTGGGTTAGCTTAGTTTACATAACGTTATTTAAGTATATAATGGTCACACGGAGAAGCAGAGGCCAACTCGCCCGGAATTTTGTCAAATATTACCGCCGAGAAGTTATGTTGGGTTAGGTTAGGTTATATTACGTTACTGACGCATATAATGTTCCCACGGACAAGCAGAGGACAACTCGGCAGGAGTGATGTCAAATATTACCGCCGAGTGGTTAGGTAGGGTTAGGTTAGATTATATTACGTTATTTACGTATATATTGGTCACGGATATGTAGAGGCTAACTCGCCGTGAATTTTGTCAAATATTACCGCCGAGAAGTTATGTTGGGTTAGGATAGGTTATATTACGTTACTGACGCATATAATGTTCCCACGGAGAAGCAGAGGACAACTCGCCAGGAATTATGTCAAATATTACCGCCGAGAGGTTAGGTTGGGTTAGGTTAGGTTACATTACGCTATTTATGTACATAATGGTCACACGGAGATGTAGAGGCTAACTCGCCAGGAATGTTGTGAAATATTACCGCCGAGAGGTTATGTTGGGTTAGGTTAGGTTACTTTACGTTATTTATGTATATAATGATCACACGGAGAACTAGAGGCCAACTCGCCAGGAATGTTGTCAAATATTACCGCCGAGAGGTTAGGTTGGGTTAGGTTATGTTATATTACGTTATTGATGTACATGAAGGTCCAACGGAGACGTAGAGGCCAACTCGCCAGGAATGTTGTCAAATATTACCACCGAGATGTTAGGTTGGGTTAGGTTAGGTTGTATTACGCCATAGACGTATACAGTGTTCCTACCGAGAAGTACGGGCCGACAATAAAGGAATGTGGTTAAATGGTACCCCGAGAGGATAGTTTGGGTCAGGTTATGTTATATTACGTTATTGATGTACATAAAGGTTCCACGGAGACGTAGAGGCCAACTCGCCAGGAATGTTGTCAAATATTACCACCGAGAGGTTAGGTTGGGTTAGCTTAGGTTACATAACGTTATTTATGTATATAATGGTCACACGGAGAAGTAGAGGCCAACTCGCCCGGAATTTTGTCAAATATTACCGCCGAGAAGTTATGTTGGGTTAGGTTAGGTTTTATTACGTTACTGACGCATATAATGTTCCCACGGAGAAGCAGAGGACAACTCGGCAGGAGTGATGTCAAATATTACAGCCGAGAGGTTAGGTAGGGTTAGGTTAGGTTATATTACGTTATTTATGTATATAATGGTCACGGAGAAGTAGAGGCTGACTCGCCAGGAATTATGTCAAATATTACCGCCGAGAGGTTAGTTTGGGTTAGGTTAGGTTATATTACGTTATTGATGTATATAAAGATCCCACGGAGACGTAGAAGCCAACTCGCTAGTAATGTTATCAAATATTACCGCCGAGAAGTTAGCTTGTGTTCGGTTAGATTACATTACGTTATTTATGTATATAATGGTCACACGGCGAAGTAGAGGCCAACTCGCCCGGAATTTTGTCAAATATTACCGCCGAGAGGTTAGGTTGGGTTAGGTTAGGTTATATTACGTTATTGATGTATATAAAAGTCCCACGGAGACGTAGAAGCCAACTCGCCAGGAATGTTGTCAAATATTACCGCCGAGAAATTAGCTTGGGCTTGGTTAGATTACATTACGTTATTTATGTATATAATGGTCACACGGAGAAGTAGAGGCCAACTCGCCAGGAATGTTGTCGAATATTACCGCCGAGATGTTCGGTTGGGTTAGGCTAGGTTACATTACGTTATTGATGTATATAAAGATTCCACGGAGGCGTAGAGGCCAACTCGCCAGGAATGTTGTCAAATATTACCGCCGAGAGGTTAGGTTGGGTTAGGTTATGTTATATTACGTTATTGATGTATATAAACGTTCCACGGAGACGTAGAGGCCAACTAGACAGGAATGTTGTCAAATATTACCACCGAGAGGTTAGGTTGGGTTAGGTTAGGTTACATTACGTTATTTATGTATATAATTGTCACACGGAGAACTAGAGGCCAACTCGCCAGGAATGTTATCAAATATTACCGCCGAGAGGTTAGGTTGGGTTAGGTTAGGTTATATTACGTTATTGATGTACATGAAGGTCCAACGGAGACGTAGAGGCCAACTCGCCAGGAATGTTGTCAAATATTACCACCGAGATGTTAGGTTGGGTTAGGTTAGGTTGTATTACGCCATAGACGTATACAGTGTTCCTACCGAGAAGTAGGGGCTGTCAAGCAAGGAATGTGGTTAAATGGTACCCCGAGACGTTAGGTCGGGTTGGATTAGGTTGTATTACGTTACTGATGCATATAATGGTCTCACGGCGAAGTAGAGGCCAACTCGCCAGGAATGTTGTTAAATATTACCGCCGAAATGATAGGTTGGCTTAGGTTGGGTTATATGACGTTACTGACGCATATAATGTTCCCACGGAGAAGCAGAGCACAACTCGGCAGGATTGTTGTCAAATATTACCGCCGAGAAGTTAGTTTGGGTTAGGTTATGTTATATTACGTTATTGATGTACATAAAGGTTCCACGGAGACGTAGAGGCCAACTCGACAGGAATGTTGTCAAATATTACCACCGAGAGGTTAGGTTGGGTTAGCTTAGGTTACATAACGTTATTTATGTATATAATGGTCACACGGAGAAGTAGAGACCAACTCGCCCGGAATTTTGTCAAATATTACCGCCGAGAAGTTATGTTGGGTTAGGATAGGTTATATTACGTTACTGACGCATATAATGTTCCCACGGAGAAGCAGAGGACAACTCGGCAGGAGTGATGTCAAATATTACAGCCGAGAGGTTAGGTAGGGTTAGGTTAGGTTATATTACGTTATTTATGTATATAATGGTCACACGGAGAAGTAGAGGCCAACTCGCCAGGAATGTTGTCAAATATTACCGCCGAGAGGTTAGGTTGCGTTAGGTTAGGTTATATTACGTTATTGATGTACATGAAGGTCCAACGGAGACGTAGAGGCCAACTCGCCAGGAATGTTGTCAAATATTACCACCGAGATGTTAGGTTGGGTTAGGTTAGGTTGTATTACGCCATAGACGTATACAGTGTTCCTACCGAGAAGTACGGGCCGACAATAAAGGAATGTGGTTAAATGGTACCCCGAGAGGATAGTTTGGGTTAGGTTATGTTATATTACGTTATTGATGTACATAAAGGTTCCACGGAGACGTAGAGGCCAACTCGCCAGGAATGTTGTCAAATATTACCACCGAGAGGTTAGGTTGGGTTACCTTAGGTTACATAACGTTATTTATGTATATAATGGTCACACGGAGAAGTAGAGGCCAACTCGCCCGGAATTTTGTCAAATATTACCGCCGAGAAGTTATGTTGGGTTAGGTTAGGTTTTATTACGTTACTGACGCATATAATGTTCCCACGGAGAAGCAGAGGACAACTCGGCAGGAGTGATGTCAAATATTACAGCCGAGAGGTTAGGTAGGGTTAGGTTAGGTTATATTACGTTATTTATGTATATAATGGTCACGGAGAAGTAGAGGCTGACTCGCCAGGAATTATGTCAAATATTACCGCCGAGAGGTTAGTTTGGGTTAGGTTAGGTTATATTACGTTATTGATGTATATAAAGATCCCACGGAGACGTAGAAGCCAACTCGCCAGGAATGTTGTCAAATATTACAGCCGAGAAGTTAGCTTGTGTTCGGTTAGATTACATTACTTTATTTATGTATATAATGGTCACACGGAGAAGTAGAGGCCAACTCGCCAGGAATGTTGTCAAATATTACCGCCGGGAGGTTAGGTTGGGTTAGGTTAGGTTATATTACGTTATTGATGTATATAAAGGTCCCACGGAGACGTAGAAGCCAACTCGCCAGGAATGTTGTCAAATATTACCGCCGAGAAATTAGCTTGGGCTTGGTTAGATTACATTACGTTATTTATGTATATAATGGTCACACGGAGAAGTAGAGGCCAACTCGCCAGGAATGTTGTCGAATATTACCGCCGAGAGGTTAGGTTGGGTTAGGTTATGTTATATTACGTTATTGATGTATATAAACGTTCCACGGAGACGTAGAGTCCAACTCGCCAGGAATGTTGTCAAATATTTACCGCCGAGAGGTTAGGTTGGGTTAGCTTAGTTTACATAACGTTATTTAAGTATATAATGGTCACACGGAGAAGTAGAGGCCAACTCGCCCGGAATTTTGTCAAATATTACCGCCGAGAAGTTATGTTGGGTTAGGTTAGGTTATATTACGTTACTGACGCATATAATGTTCCCACGGACAAGCAGAGGACAACTCGGCAGGAGTGATGTCAAATATTACAGCCGAGAGGTTAGGTAGGGTTAGGTTAGGTTATATTACGTTATTTACGTATATATTGGTCACGGATATGTAGAGGCTAACTCGCCGTGAATTTTGTCAAATATTACCGCCGAGAAGTTATGTTGGGTTAGGATAGGTTATATTACGTTATTTATGTACATAATGGTCACACGGAGATGTAGAGGCTAACTCGCCAGGAATGTTGTGAAATATTACCGCCGAGAGGTTATGTTGTGTTAGGTTAGGTTACTTTACGTTATTTATGTATATAATGATCACACGGAGAACTAGAGGCCAACTCGCCAGGAATGTTGTCAAATATTACCGCCGGGAGGTTAGGTTGGGTTAGGTTAGGTTACATTACGTTATTTATGTATATAAACGTTCCACGGAGACCTAGAGGCCAACTCGCCAGGAATGTTGTCAAATATTACGACCGAGAGGTTAGGTTGTGTTAGGTTAGGTTACATTACGTTGTTTATGTATATAATGGTCACACGGAGAAGCAGAGGACAACTCGGCAGGAGTGATGTCAAATATTACAGCCGAGAGGTTAGGTAGGGTTAGGTTAGGTTATATTACGTTATTTATGTATATAATGGTCACGGAGAAGTAGAGGCTGACTCGCCAGGAATTATGTCAAATATTACCGCCGAGAGGTTAGGTTGGGTTAGGTTAGGTTACATTACGTTATTTATGTACATAATGGTCACACGGAGATGTAGAGGCTAACTCGCCAGGAATGTTCTGAAATATTACCGCCGAGAGGTTATGTTGGGTTAGGTTAGGTTACTTTACGTTATTTATGTATATAATGATCACACGGAGAACTAGAGGCCAACTCGCCAGGAATGTTGTCAAATATTACCGCCGGGAGGTTAGGTTGGGTTAGGTTAGGTTACATTACGTTATTTATGTATATAATTGTAACACGGAGAAGTAGAGGCCAACTCGCCAGGAATGTTGTCAAATATTACCGCCGAGAGGTTAGGTTGGGTTAGGTTAGGTTACATTACGTTATTTATGTACATACTGGTCACACGGAGATGTAGAGTCTAACTCGCCAGGAATGTTGTGAAATATTACCGCCGAGAGGTTATGTTGGGTTAGGTTAGGTTACTTTACGTTATTTATGTATATAATGATCACACGGAGAACTAGAGGCCAACTCGCCAGGAATGTTGTCAAATATTACCGCCGAGAGGTTAGGTTGGGTTAGGTTAGGTTATATTACGTTATTGATGTACATGAAGGTCCAACGGAGACGTAGAGGCCAACTCGCCAGGAATGTTGTCAAATATTACCGCCGAGATGTTATGTTGGGTTAGGTTAGGTTGTATTACGCCATAGACGTATACAGTGTTCCTACCGAGAAGTACGGGCCGACAATAAAGGAATGTGGTTAAATGGTACCCCGAGAGGATAGTTTGGGTTAGGTTATGTTATATTACGTTATTGATGTACATAAAGGTTCCACGGAGACGTAGAGGCCAACTCGCCAGGAATGTTGTCAAATATTACCACCGAGAGGTTAGGTTGGGTTAGCTTAGGTTACATAACGTTATTTATGTATATAATGGTCACACGGAGAAGTAGAGGCCAACTCGCCCGGTATTTTGTCAAATATTACCGCCGAGAAGTTATGTTGGGTTAGGTTAGGTTTTATTACGTTACTGACGCATATAATGTTCCCACGGAGAAGCAGAGGACAACTCGGCAGGAGTGATGTCAAATATTACAGCCGAGAGGTTAGGTAGGGTTCGGTTAGATTACATTACGTTATTTATGTATATAATGGTCACACGGAGAAGTAGAGGCCAACTCGCCCGGAATTTTGTCAAATATTACCGCCGAGAAGTTATGTTGGGTTAGGATAGGTTATATTACGTTACTGACGCATATAATGTTCCCACGGAGAAGCAAACGACAACTCGGCAGGAGTGATGTCAAATATTACAGCCGAGAGGTTAGGTAGGGTTAGGTTAGGTTATATTACGTTATTTATGTATATAATGGTCACACGGAGAAGTAGAGGCCAACTCGCCAGGAATGTTGTCAAATATTACCGCCGAGAGGTTAGGTTGGGTTAGGTTAGGTTATATTACGTTATTGATGTATATAAAGGTACCACGGAGACGTAGAATCCAACTCGCCAGGAATGTTGTCAAATATTACCGCCGAGAGGTTAGGTTGGGTTAGCTTAGTTTAAATAACGTTATTTAAGTATATAATGGTCACACGGAGAAGTAGAGTCCAACTCGCCCGTAATTTTGTCAAATATTACCGCCGAGAAGTTAGCTTGGGTTTGATTAGATTACATTACATTATTTATGTATATAATGGTCACACGGAGAAGTAGAGGCCAACTCGCCAGGAATGTGGTCAAATATTACCGCCGAGAGGTTAGGTTGGGTTAGGTTAGGTTATATTACGTTATTGATGTATATAAAGGTCCCACGGAGACGTAGAATCCAACTCGCCAGGAATGTTGTCAAATATTACCGCCGAGATGTTAGGTTGGGTTAGCTTAGTTTACATGACGTTATTTAAGTATATAATGGTCACACGGAGAAGTAGAGGCCAACTCGCCCGGAATTTTGTCAAATATTACCGCCGAGAAGTTATGTTGGGTTAGGTTAGGTTATATTACGTTACTGACGCATATAATGTTCCCACGGACAAGCAGAGGACAACTCGGCAGGAGTGATGTCAAATATTACCGCCGAGTGGTTAGGTAGGGTTAGGTTAGATAATATTACGTTATTTACGTATATATTGGTCACGGATATGTAGAGGCTAACTCGCCGTGAATTTTGTCAAATATTACCGCCGAGAAGTTAGCTTGGGTTTGATTAGATTACATTACGTTATTTATGTATATAATGGTCACACGGAGAAGTAGAGGCCAACTCGCCAGGAATGTTGTCAAATATTACCGCCGAGAGGTTAGGTTGCGTTAGGTTAGGTTATATTACGTTATTGATGTACATAAAGGTTCCACGGAGACGTAGAGGCCAACTCGCCAGGAATGTTGTCAAATATTACCACCGAGAGGTTAGGTTGGGTTAGCTTAGGTTACATAACATTATTTATGTATATAATGGTCACACGGAGAAGTAGAGGCCAACTCGCCCGGAATTTTGTCAAATATTACCGCCGAGATGTTAGGATGGGTTAGGTTAGGTTGTATTACGTCATAGACGTATACAGTGTTCCCACCGAGAAGTAGGGGCTGTCAAGCAAGGAATGTGGTTAAATGGTACCCCGAGACGTTAGGTCGGGTTGGATTAGGTTGTATTACGTTACTGATGCATATAATGGTCTCACGGCGAAGTAGAGGCCAACTCGCCAGGAATGTTGTTAAATATTACCGCCGAAATGATAGGTTGGCTTAGGTTGGGTTATATGACGTTACTGACGCATATAATGTTCCCACGGAGAAGCAGAGCACAACTCGGCAGGATTGTTGTCAAATATTACCGCCGAGAAGTTAGTTAGGTTAGGTTATGTTATATTAAGTTATTGATGTACATAAAGGTTCCACGGAGACGTAGAGGCCAACTCGCCAGGAATGTTGTCAAATATTACCACCGAGAGGTTAGGTTGGGTTAGCTTAGGTTACATAACGTTATTTATGTATATAATGGTCACACGGAGAAGTAGAGGCCAACTCGCCCGGAATTTTGTCAAATATTACCGCCGAGAAGTTATGTTGGGTTAGGTTAGGTTTTATTACGTTACTGACGCATATAATGTTCCCACGGAGAAGCAGAGGACAACTCGGCAGGAGTGATGTCAAATATTACGACCGAGAGGTTAGGTAGGGTTAGGTTAGGTTATATTACGTTATTTATGTATATAATGGTCACGGAGAAGTAGAGGCTGACTCGCCAGGAATTATGTCAAATATTACCGCCGAGAGGTTAGTTTGGGTTAGGTTAGGTTATATTACGTTATTGATGTATATAAAGATCCCACGGAGACGTAGAAGCCAACTCGCTAGGAATGTTATCAAATATTACCGCCGAGAAGTTAGCTTGTGTTCGGTTAGATTACATTACGTTATTTATGTATATAATGGTCACACGGAGAAGTAGAGGCCAACTCGCCCGGAATTTTGTCAAATATTACCGCCGAGAGGTTAGGTTGGGTTAGGTTAGGTTATATTACGTTATTGATGTATATAAAGGTCCCACGGAGACGTAGAAGCCAACTCGCCAGGAATATTGTCAAATATTACCGCCGAGAAATTAGCTTGGGCTTGGTTAGATTACATTACGTTATTTATGTATATAATGGTCACACGGAGAAGTAGAGGCCAACTCGCCAGGAATGTTGTCGAATATTACCGCCGAGATGTTAGGTTGGGTTAGGCTAGGTTACATTACGTTATTGATGTATATAAAGATTCCACGGAGACGTAGAGGCCAACTCGCCAGGAATGTTGTCAAATATTACCGCCGAGAGGTTAGGTTGGGTTAGGTTATGTTATATTACGTTCTTGATGTATATAAACGTTCCACGGAGACGTAGAGGCCAACTAGCCAGGAATGTTGTCAAATATTACCACCGAGAGGTTAGGTTGGGTTAGGTTAGGTTACATTACGTTATTTATGTATATAATTGTCACACGGAGAACTAGAGGCCAACTCGCCAGGAATGTTGTCAAATATTACCGCCGAGAGGTTAGGTTGGGTTAGGTTAGGTTACATTACGTTATTTATGTACATACTGGTCACACGGAGATGTAGAGTCTAACTCGCCAGGAATGTTGTGAAATATTACCGCCGAGAGGTTATGTTGGGTTAGGTTAGGTTACTTTACGTTATTTATGTATATAATGATCACACGGAGAACTAGAGGCCAACTCGCCAGGAAGGTTGTCAAATATTACCGCCGAGAGGTTAGGTTGGGTTAGGTTAGGTTATATTACGTTATTGATGTACATGAAGGTCCAACGGAGACGTAGAGGCCAACTCGCCAGGAATGTTGTCAAATATTACCGCCGAGATGTTAGGTTGGGTTAGGTTAGGTTGTATTACGCCATAGACGTATACAGTGTTCCTACCGAGAAGTACGGGCCGACAATAAAGGAATGTGGTTAAATGGTACCCCGAGAGGATAGTTTGGGTTAGGTTATGTTATATTACGTTATTGATGTACATAAAGGTTCCACGGAGACGTAGAGGCCAACTCGCCAGGAATGTTGTCAAATATTACCACCGAGAGGTTAGGTTGGGTTAGCTTAGGTTACATAACGTTATTTATGTATATAATGGTCACACGGAGAAGTAGAGGCCAACTCGCACGGAATTTTGTCAAATATTACCGCCGAGAAGTTATGTTGGGTTAGGTTAGGTTTTATTACGTTACTGACGCATATAATGTTCCCACGGAGAAGCAGAGGACAACTCGGCAGGAGTGATGTCAAATATTACAGCCGAGAGGTTAGGTAGGGTTAGGTTAGGTTATATTACGTTATTTATGTATATAATGGTCACGGAGAAGTAGAGGCTGACTCGCCAGGAATTATGTCAAATATTACCGCCGAGAGGTTAGTTTGGGTTAGGTTAGGTTATATTACGTTATTGATGTATATAAAGATCCCACGGAGACGTAGAAGCCAACTCGCTAGGAATGTTATCAAATATTACCGCCGAGAAGTTAGCTTGTGTTCGGTTAGATTACATCACGTTATTTATGTATATAATGGTCACACGGAGAAGTAGAGGCCAACTCGCCCGGAATTTTGTCAAATATTACCGCCGAGAGGTTAGGTTGGGTTAGGTTAGGTTATATTACGTTATTGATGTATATAAAGGTCCCACGGAGACGTAGAAGCCAACTCGCCAGGAATGTTGTCAAATATTACCGCCGAGAAATTAGCTTGGGCTTGGTTAGATTACATTACGTTATTTATGTATATAATGGTCACACGGAGAAGTAGAGGCCAACTCGCCAGGAATGTTGTCGAATATTACCGCCGAGATGTTAGGTTGGGTTAGGCTAGGTTACATTACGTTATTGATGTATATAAAGATTCCACGGAGACGTAGAGGCCAACTCGCCAGGAATGTTGTCAAATATTACCGCCGAGAGGTAAGGTTGGGTTAGGTTATGTTATATTACGTTATTGATGTATATAAACGTTCCACGGAGACGTAGAGGCCAACTAGCCAGGAATGTTGTCAAATATTACCACCGAGAGGTTAGGTTGGGTTAGGTTAGGTTACATTACGTTATTTATGTATATAATTGTCACACGGAGAAGTAGAAGCCAACTCGCCAGGAATGTTGTCAATTATTACCGCCGATAGGTTAGGTTAGGTTAGGTTATGTTATATTTCGTTATTGATGTATATAAGGGTCCCACGGAGACGTAGAGGCCAACTCTCCAGGAATGTTGTCAAATATTACCGCCGAGATGTTAGGTTGGGTTAGGTTAGGTTGTATTACGTCATAGACGTATACAGTGTTCCCACCGAGAAGCAGGGGCTGTCAAGCAAGGAATGTGGTTAAATGGTACCCCGAGACGTTAGGTCGGGTTGGATTAGGTTGTATTACGTTACTGATGCATATAATGGTCTCACGGCGAAGTAGAGGCCAACTCGCCAGGAATGTTGTCAAATATTACGACCGAGAGGTTAGGTTGTGTTAGGTTAGGTTACATTACGTTATTTATGTATATAATGGTCACACGGAGAATTAGAGGCCAACTCGCCAGGAATGTTGTCAAATATTACCGCCGAGATGTTAGGTTGGGTTAGGTTAGTTTACATTACGTTATTTATGTACATAATGGTCACACGGAGATGTAGAGGCTAACTCGCCAGGAATGTTGTCAAATATTACCGCCGAGAGGTTAGGTTGGGTTAGGCTAGGTTACATTACGTTATTGATGTATATAAAGATTCCACGGAGACGTAGAGGCCAACTCGCCAGGAATGTTGTCAAATATTACCGCCGAGAGGTTAGGTTGGGTTAGGTTATGTTATATTACGTTATTGATGTATATAAACGTTCCACGGAGACGTAGAGGCCAACTAGCCAGGAATGTTGTCAAATATTACCACCGAGAGGTTAGGTTGGGTTAGGTTAGGTTACATTACGTTATTTATGTATATAATTGTCACACGGAGAACTAGAGGCCAACTCGCCAGGAATGTTGTCAAATATTACCGCCGAAAGGTTAGGTTGGGTTAGGTTAGGTTACATTACGTTATTTATGTACATACTGGTCACACGGAGATGTAGAGTCTAACTCGCCAGGAATGTTGTGAAATATTACCGCCGAGAGGTTATGTTGGGTTAGGTTAGGTTACTTTACGTTATTTATGTATATAATGATCACACGGAGAACTAGAGGCCAACTCGCCAGGAATGTTGTCAAATATTACCGCCGAGAGGTTAGGTTGGGTTAGGTTAGGTTATATTACGTTATTGATGTACATGAAGGTCCAACGGAGACGTAGAGGCCAACTCGCCAGGAATCTTGTCAAATATTACCGCCGAGATGTTAGGTTGGGTTAGGTTAGGTTGTATTACGCCATAGACGTATACAGTGTTCCTACCGAGAAGTACGGGCCGACAATAAAGGAATGTGGTTAAATGGTACCCCGAGAGGATAGTTTGGGTTAGGTTATGTTATATTACGTTATTGATGTACATAAAGGTTCCACGGAGACGTAGAGGCCAACTCGCCAGGAATGTTGTCAAATATTACCACCGAGAGGTTAGGTTGGGTTAGCTTAGGTTACATAACGTTATTTATGTATATAATGGTCACACGGAGAAGTAGAGGCCAACTCGCCCGGAATTTTGTCAAATATTACCGCCGAGAAGTTATGTTGGGTTAGGTTAGGTTTTATTACGTTACTGACGCATATAATGTTCCCACGGAGAAGCAGAGGACAACTCGGCAGGAGTGATGTCAAATATTACAGCCGAGAGGTTAGGTAGGGTTAGGTTAGGTTATATTACGTTATTTATGTATATAATGGTCACGGAGAAGTAGAGGCTGACTCGCCAGGAATTATGTCAAATATTACCGCCGAGAGGTTAGGTTGGGTTAGGTTAGGTTATATTACGTTATTGATGTATATAAAGGTCCCACGGAGACGTAGAAGCCAACTCGCCAGGAATGTTGTCAAATATTACCGCCGAGAAATTAGCTTGGGCTTGGTTAGATTACATTACGTTATTTATGTATATAATGGTCACACGGAGAAGTAGAGGCCAACTCGCCAGGAATGTTGTCGAATATTACCGCCGAGATGTTAGGTTGGGTTAGGCTAGGTTACATTACGTTATTGATGTATATAAAGATTCCACGGAGACGTAGAGGCCAACTCGCCAGGAATGTTGTCAAATATTACCGCCGAGAGGTTAGGTTGGGTTAGGTTATGTTATATTACGTTATTGATGTATATAAACGTTCCACGGAGACGTAGAGGACAACTAGCCAGGAATGTTGTCAAATATTACCACCGAGAGGTTAGGTTGGGTTAGGTTAGGTTACATTACGTTATTTATGTATATAATTGTCACACGGAGAAGTAGAAGCCAACTCGCCAGGAATGTTGTCAATTATTACCGCCGATAGGTTAGGTTAGGTTAGGTTATGTTATATTTCGTTATTGATGTATATAAGGGTCCCACGGAGACGTAGAGGCCAACTCTCCAGGAATGTTGTCAAATATTACCGCCGAGATGTTAGGTTGGGTTAGGTTAGGTTGTATTACGTCATAGACGTATACAGTGTTCCCACCGAGAAGCAGGGGCTGTCAAGCAAGGAATGTGGTTAAATGGTACCCCGAGACGTTAGGTCGGGTTGGATTAGGTTGTATTACGTTACTGATGCATATAATGGTCTCACGGCGAAGTAGAGGCCAACTCGCCAGGAATGTTGTCAAATATTACGACCGAGAGGTTAGGTTGTGTTAGGTTAGGTTACATTACGTTATTTATGTATATAATGGTCACACGGAGAATTAGAGGCCAACTCGCCAGGAATGTTGTCGAATATTACCGCCGAGATGTTAGGTTGGGTTAGCTTAGGTTACATTACGTTATTTATGTATATAATGGTCACACGGAGAAGTAGATGCCAACACGCCAGTAATTTTGTCAAAAATTACAGCCGAGAAGTTATGTTGGGTTAGGTTAGGTTATATTACGTTACTGACACGTATAATGTTCCCACGGAGAAGCAGAGGACAACTCGGCAGGAGTGTTGTCAAATAATACCGCCGAGAAGTTTGTTTGGGTTAGGTTAGGTTATATTACGTTATTGATGTATATAAAGGTCCCACGGAGACGTAGAATCCAACTCGCCAGGAATGTTGCCAAATATTACCCCCGAGAAGTTAGCTTGGGTTTGGTTAGATTACATTACGTTATTTATGTATATAATGGTCACGCGGAGAAGCAGAGGACAACTCGGCAGGAGTGATGTCAAATATTACCGCCGAGTGGTTATGTAGGGTTAGGTTAGATTATATTACGTTATTTATGTATATATTGGCCACGGATATGTAGAGGCTAACTCGCCGGGAATTTTGTCAAATATTACCGCCGAGAGGTTAGGTTGGGTTAGGTTAGATTACATTACGTTATTTATGTACATAATGGTCACACGGAGATGTAGAGGCTAACTCGCCAGGAATGTTGTGAAATATTACCGCCGAGAGGTTATGTTGGGTTAGGTTAGGTTACTTTACGTTATTTATGTATATAATGGTAACACGGAGAAGTAGAGGCCAACTCGCCAGGAATGTTGTTAAATATTACCGCCGAAATGATAGGTTGGGTTAGGTTAGGTTATATGACGTTACTGACGCATATAATGTTCCCACGGAGAAGCAGAGCACAACTCGGCAGGAGTGTTGTCAAATATTACCGCCGAGAAGTTAGTTTGGGTTAGGTTAGGTTATATAACGTTATTGATGTATATAAAGGTCCCACGGAGACGTAGAAGCCAACTCGCCAGGAATGTTGTCAAATATTACCGCCGAGAAGTTAGCTTGGGTTTGGTTAGATTACATTACGTTATTTATGTATATAATGGTCACACGGAGAAGTAGAGGCCAACTCGCCAGGAATGTTGTCAAATGTTACCGCCGAGATGTTAGGTTGGGTTAGGTTAGGTTGCATTACGCCATAGACGTATACAGTGTTCCTACCGAGAAGTACGGGCCGACAATAAAAGAATGTGGTTAAATGGTACCCCGAGAGGTTAGTTTGGGTTACGTTATGTTATATTACGTTATTGATGTACATAAAGGTTCCACGGAGACGTAGAGGCCAACTCGCAAGGAATGTTGTCAAATATTACCACCGAGAGGTTAGGTTGGGTTAGCCTAGGTTACATAACGTTATTTATGTATATAATGGTCACACGGAGAAGTAGAGGCCAACTCGCCCGGAATTTTGTCAAATATTACCGCCGAGAGGTTAGGTTGGGTTAGGTTAGGTTATATTACGTTATTGATGTATATAAAGATTCCAGGGAGTCGTAGATGCCAACTCGCCAGGAATGTTGTCAAATATTACCGCCGAGAGGTTAGGTTGGGTTAGGTTATGTTATATTACGTTACTGATGTATATAAACGTTCCACGGAGACGTAGAGGCCAACTCGCCAGGAATGTTGTCAAATATTACGACCGAGAGGTTAGGTTGTGTTAGGTTAGCTTACATTACGTTATTTATGTATATAATGGTCACACGGAGAATTAGAGGCCAACTCGCCAGGAATGTTGTCAAATATTACCGCCGAGATGTTAGGTTGGGTTAGGTTAGGTTACATTACGTTATTTATGTACATAATGGTCACACGGAGATGTAGAGGCTAACTCGCCAGGAATGTTGTCAAATATTACCGCCGAGAGGTTAGGTTGGGTTAGGTTAGGTTACATTACGTTATTTATGTATATAATGGTCACACGGAGAAGTAGAGGCCAACTCGCCAGGAATGTTGTCGAATATTACCGCCGAGATGTTAGGTTGGGTTAGGTTAGGTTACATTACGTTATTGATGTATATAAAGACTCCACGGAGACGTAGAGGCCAACTCGCCAGGAATGTTGTCAAATATTACCGCCGAGAGGTTAGGTTGGGTTAGGTTATGTTATATTACGTTATTGATGTATATAAACGTTCCACGGAGACGTAGAGGCCAACTCGCCAGGAATGTTGTCAAATATTACGACCGAGAGGTTAGGTTGTGTTAGGTTAGGTTACATTACGTTATTTATGTATATAATGGTCACACGGAGAATTAGAGGCCAACTCGCCAGGAATGTTGTCAAATATTAACGCCGAGATGTTAGGTTGGGTTAGGTTAGGTTATATTACGTTATTGATGTATATAAAGGTCCCACGGAGACGTAGAAGACAACTCGCCAGGAATGTTGTCAAATATTACCGCCGAGAAGTTAGCTTGGGTTTGGTTAGATTACATTACGTTATTTATGTATATAATGGTCACACGGAGAAGTAGAGGCCAACTCGCCAGGAATGTTGTCAAATATTACCGCCGTGATGTTAGGTTGGGTTAGGTTAGGTTGTATTACGCCATAGACGTATACAGTGTTCCTACCGAGAAGTACGGGCTGACAATAAAGGAATGTGGTTAAATGGTACCCCGAGAGGTTAGGTTGGGTTAGGTTATGTTACATTACATTATTGATGTATATAAAGATTCCACGGAGACGTAGCGGCCAACTCGCTAGGAATGTTTTCAAATGTTACCGCCGAGAGGTTAGGTTGGGTTAGGATAGGTTATATTACGTTACGGATGTACATGAAGGTCCCACGGAGACGTAGATGCCAACTCACCAGGAATGTTGCCAAATATTACCGCCGAGAGGTTAGGTTGGGTTAAGTTATGTTACATTACGTTATTGATGTATATACAGATGCCACGGAGACGTAGAGGCCAACTCGGCAGGAATGTTGTCAAATATTACCGCCGAGAGGTTAGGTTGGGTTAGGTTATGTTACATTACGTTATTGATGTATATAAAGATTCCACGGAGACGTAGAGGCCAACTCGCCAGGAATTTTGTCAAATATTACCGCCGAGATGTTAGTTTGGGTTAGGTTAGGTTGTAGTACGTCATAGACGTATAGTGTTCCCACCGAGAACTAGGGGCCGACAAACAAGGAATTTGGTTATATGGTACCCCGAGAGGTTAGGTTAGGTTAGGTTAGGTTATATTACGTTACTGATGCATACAATGGTTTCATGGGGAAGTAGACGCCAACACGCCAGGAATGTTGACAAATATTACCGCCGAGACGTTATGTTAGTTTAGGTAATGTTGTATTACTTCATAGACATATACAGTGTTCCCACCGAGAAGTAGGGGCCGACAATAAAGGAATGTGGTTAAATGGTACCGCGAGAGGTTAGTTTGGGTTAGGTTAGATTATAGTACGTTATTAATGTATATAATTGTTCCACGGAAACGTAGAGGCCAACTCTCCAGGAATGTTGTCAAATATTACCGCCGAGAGGTTAGGTTGTGTTAGGTTAGGTTACATTACGTTATTTATGCATACAAAGGTTCCACGGAGACGCAGAGGCCAACTCGCCAGGAATGTTGTCCAATATTACCGCCGATAGATTAGGTTCGGGTAGGTTAGGTTACATTACGTTATTTTGTATATAATGGTCACAAGGAGAATTAGAGGCCAACTTGCCAGGCATGTTGTCAAATGTTACCGCCGAGAGGTCAGGTTGGGTTAGGTTAGGTTCTATTACGTCACAGACGTATACAGTGTTCCCACCGAAAACTAGGGGCCGACAAACAAGGAATTTGGTTAAATGGTACCCCGAGAGGTTAGTTTGGATTAGGTTAGTTTACATTACGTTATTGATGTATATAAAGATTCCACGGAGACGTAGAGGCCTACTCGCCAGGAATGTTGTCAAATATTACCGCCGAGATGTTATGTTGGGTTAGCTTAGGTTACATTACGTTATTTATGTATATAATGGTCACACGGAGAAGTAGAGGCCAACACGCCAGTAATTTTGTCAAACATTACAGCCGAGAAGTTATGTTGGGTTAGGTTAGGTTATATGACGTTACTGACGCATATAATGTTCCCACGGAGAAGCAGAGCACAACTCGGCAGGAGTGTTGTCAAATGTTACCGCCGAGAAGTTAGTTTGGGTTAGGTTAGGTTATATTACGTTATTGATGTATATAAAGGTCCCACGGAGACGTAGAAGCCAACTCGCCAGGAATGTTGTCAAATATTACCGCCGAGAAGTTAGCTTGGGTTTGGTTAGATTACATTACGTTATTTATGTATATAATGGTCACACGGAGAAGTAGAGGCCAACTCGCCAGGAATGTTGTCAAATATTACCGCCGAGATGTTAGGTTGGGTTAGGTTAGGTTACATTACGTTATTGATGTATATAAAGATTCCACGGAGACGTAGAGGCCAACTCGCCAGGAATGTTGTCAAATATTACCGCCGAGAGGTTAGGTTGGGTTAGGTTATGTTATATTACGTTATTGATGTATATAAACGTTCCACGGAGACGTAGAGGCCAACTCGCCAGGAATGTTGTCAAATATTACGACCGAGAGGTTAGGTTGTGTTAGGTTAGGTTACATTACGTTATTTATGTATATAATGGTCACACGGAGAATTAGAGACCAACTCGCCAGGAATGTTGTCAAATATTGCCGCCGAGATGTTAGGTTGGGTTAGGTTAGGTTAGAATTACGTTATTTATGTACATAATGGTCACACGGAGATGTAGAGGCTAACTCGCCAGGAATGTTGTTAAATATTACCGCCGAAATGATAGGTTGGGTTAGGTTAGGTTATATTACGTTATTGATGTATATAATGGTCACACGGAAATGATGAGGCCAACTCGCCAGTAATGTTGTCAAATATTACCGCCGAGAGGTTAGGTTGGGTTAGGTTATGTTACATTACATTATTGATGTATATAAAGATTCCACGGAGACGTAGCGGCCAACTCGCTAGGAATGTTTTCAAATGTTACCGCCGAGAGGTTAGGTTGGGTTAGGATAGGTTATATTACGTTACGGATGTACATGAAGGTCCCACGGAGACGTAGATGCCAACTCACCAGGAATGTTGCCAAATATTACCGCCGAGAGGTTAGGTTGGGTTAAGTTATGTTACATTACGTTATTGATGTATATACAGATACCACAGAGACGTAGAGGCCAACTCGCCAGGAATGTTGTCAAATATTACCGCCGATATGATAGGTTGGGTTACGTTGGGTTATATTACGTTAATGATGTATATAATGGTCACGCGGAGAAATAGAGGCCAACTCGCCAGGAATGTTGTCGAATATTACCGCCGAGATGTTAGGTTGGGTTAGGTTAGGTTACATTACGTTATTGATGTATATAAACATTCCACGGAGACGTAGAGGCCAACTCGCCAGGAATGTTGTCAAATATTACGACCGAGAGGTTAGGTTGTGTTAGGTTATGTTACATTACGTTATTTATGTATATAATGGTCACACGGAGAATTAGAGGCCAACTCGCCAGGAATGTTGTCAAATATTACCGGCGAGAGGTTAGGTTGGGTTAGGTTATGTTATATTACGTTATTGATGTATACAAACGTTCCACGGAGACGTAGAGGCCAACTCGCCAGGAATGTTGTCAAATATTACGACCGAGAGGTTAGGTTGTGTTTGGTTATGTTACATTACGTTATTTATGTATATAATGGTCACACGGAGAATTAGAGGCCAACTCGCCAGGAATGTTGTTAAATATTACCGCCGAAATGATAGGTTGGGTTAGGTTAGGTTATATTACGTTATTGATGTATATAATGGTCAGACGGAAATGATGAGGCCAACTCGCCAGGAATGTTTTCAAATGTTACCGCCGAGAGGTTAGGTTGGGTTAGGTTAGGTTATATTACGTTATTTATGTATATAATGGTCACACGGAGAAGTAGAGGCCAACACGCCAGTAATTTTGTCAAACATTACAGCCGAGAAGTTATGTTGGGTTAGGTTAGGTTATATGACGTTACTGACGCATATAATGTTCCCACGGAGAAGCAGAGCACAACTCGGCAGGAGTGTTGTCAAATATTACCGCCGAGAAGTTAGTTTGGGTTAGGTTAGGTTATATTACGTTATTGATGTATATAAAGGTCCCACGGAGACGTAGAAGCCAACTCACCAGGAATGTTGTCAAATATTACCGCCGAGAAGTTAGCTTGGGTTTGGTTAGATTACATTACGTTATTTATGTATATAATGGTCACACGGAGAAGTAGAGGCCAACTCGCCAGGAATGTTGTCAAATATTACCGCCGAGATGTTAGGTTGGGTTAGGTTAGGTTGTATTACGCCATAGACGTATACAGTGTTCCTACCGAGAAGTACGGGCTGACAATAAAGGAATGTGGTTAAATGGTACCCCGAGAGGTTAGTTTGGGTTAGGTTATGTTATATTACGTTATTGATGTACATAAAGGTTCCACGGAGACGTAGAGGCCAACTCGCCAGGAATGTTGTCAAATATTACGACCGAGAGGTTAGGTTGTGTTAGGTTAGGTTACATTACGTTATTTATGTATATAATGGTCACACGGAGAATTAGAGACCAACTCGCCAGGAATGTTGTCAAATATTGCCGCCGAGATGTTAGGTTGGGTTAGGTTAGGTTAGAATTACGTTATTTATGTACATAATGGTCACACGGAGATGTAGAGGCTAACTCGCCAGGAATGTTGTTAAATATTACCGCCGAAATGATAGGTTGGGTTAGGTTAGGTTATATTACGTTATTGATGTATATAATGGTCACACGGAAATGATGAGGCCAACTCGCCAGTAATGTTGTCAAATATTACCGCCGAGAGGTTAGGTTGGGTTAGGTTATGTTACATTACATTATTGATGTATATAAAGATTCCACGGAGACGTAGCGGCCAACTCGCTAGGAATGTTTTCAAATGTTACCGCCGAGAGGTTAGGTTGGGTTAGGATAGGTTATATTACGTTACGGATGTACATGAAGGTCCCACGGAGACGTAGATGCCAACTCACCAGGAATGTTGCCAAATATTACCGCCGAGAGGTTAGGTTGGGTTAAGTTATGTTACATTACGTTATTGATGTATATACAGATACCACAGAGACGTAGAGGCCAACTCGCCAGGAATGTTGTCAAATATTACCGCCGATATGATAGGTTGGGTTACGTTGGGTTATATTACGTTAATGATGTATATAATGGTCACGCGGAGAAATAGAGGCCAACTCGCCAGGAATGTTGTCGAATATTACCGCCGAGATGTTAGGTTGGGTTAGGTTAGGTTACATTACGTTATTGATGTATATAAACATTCCACGGAGACGTAGAGGCCAACTCGCCAGGAATGTTGTCAAATATTACGACCGAGAGGTTAGGTTGTGTTAGGTTATGTTACATTACGTTATTTATGTATATAATGGTCACACGGAGAATTAGAGGCCAACTCGCCAGGAATGTTGTCAAATATTACCGGCGAGAGGTTAGGTTGGGTTAGGTTATGTTATATTACGTTATTGATGTATACAAACGTTCCACGGAGACGTAGAGGCCAACTCGCCAGGAATGTTGTCAAATATTACGACCGAGAGGTTAGGTTGTGTTTGGTTATGTTACATTACGTTATTTATGTATATAATGGTCACACGGAGAATTAGAGGCCAACTCGCCAGGAATGTTGTTAAATATTACCGCCGAAATGATAGGTTGGGTTAGGTTAGGTTATATTACGTTATTGATGTATATAATGGTCAGACGGAAATGATGAGGCCAACTCGCCAGGAATGTTTTCAAATGTTACCGCCGAGAGGTTAGGTTGGGTTAGGTTAGGTTATATTACGTTATTTATGTATATAATGGTCACACGGAGAAGTAGAGGCCAACACGCCAGTAATTTTGTCAAACATTACAGCCGAGAAGTTATGTTGGGTTAGGTTAGGTTATATGACGTTACTGACGCATATAATGTTCCCACGGAGAAGCAGAGCACAACTCGGCAGGAGTGTTGTCAAATATTACCGCCGAGAAGTTAGTTTGGGTTAGGTTAGGTTATATTACGTTATTGATGTATATAAAGGTCCCACGGAGACGTAGAAGCCAACTCACCAGGAATGTTGTCAAATATTACCGCCGAGAAGTTAGCTTGGGTTTGGTTAGATTACATTACGTTATTTATGTATATAATGGTCACACGGAGAAGTAGAGGCCAACTCGCCAGGAATGTTGTCAAATATTACCGCCGAGATGTTAGGTTGGGTTAGGTTAGGTTGTATTACGCCATAGACGTATACAGTGTTCCTACCGAGAAGTACGGGCTGACAATAAAGGAATGTGGTTAAATGGTACCCCGAGAGGTTAGTTTGGGTTAGGTTATGTTATATTACGTTATTGATGTACATAAAGGTTCCACGGAGACGTAGAGGCCAACTCGCAAGGAATGTTGTCAAATATTACCACCGAGAGGTTAGGTTGGGTTAGCTTAGGTTACATAACGTTATTTATGTATATAATGGTCACACGGAGAAGTAGAGGCCAACTCGCCCGGAATTTTGTCAAATATTACCGCCGAGAGGTTAGGTTGGGTTAGGTTAGGTTATATTACGTTATTGATGTATATAAAGATTCCACGGAGTCGTAGATGCCAACTCGCCAGGAATGTTGTCAAATATTACCGCCGAGAGGTTAGGTTGGGTTAGGTTATGTTATATTACGTTATTGATGTATATAAACGTTCCACGGAGACGTAGAGGCCAACTCGCCAGGAATGTTGTCAAATATTACGACCGAGAGGTTAGGTTGTGTTAGGTTAGCTTACATTACGTTATTTATGTATATAATGGTCACACGGAGAATTAGAGGCCAACTCGCCAGGAATGTTGTCAAATATTACCGCCGAGATGTTAGGTTGGGTTAGGTTAGGTTACATTACGTTATTTATGTACATAATGGTCACACGGAGATGTAGAGGCTAACTCGCCAGGAATGTTGTCAAATATTACCGCCGAGAGGTTAGGTTGGGTTAGGTTAGGTTACATTACGTTATTTATGTATATAATGGTCACACGGAGAAGTAGAGGCCAACTCGCCAGGAATGTTGTCGAATATTACCGCCGAGATGTTAGGTTGGGTTAGGTTAGGTTACATTACGTTATTGATGTATATAAAGACTCCACGGAGACGTAGAGGCCAACTCGCCAGGAATGTTGTCAAATATTACCGCCGAGAGGTTAGGTTGGGTTAGGTTATGTTATATTACGTTATTGATGTATATAAACGTTCCACGGAGACGTAGAGGCCAACTCGCCAGGAATGTTGTCAAATATTACGACCGAGAGGTTAGGTTGTGTTAGGTTAGGTTACATTACGTTATTTATGTATATAATGGTCACACGGAGAATTAGAGGCCAACTCGCCAGGAATGTTGTCAAATATTAACGCCGAGATGTTAGGTTGGGTTAGGTTAGGTTGTATTACGTCATAGACGTATACAGTGTTCCCACCGAGAAGTAGGGGCCGTCATTCAAGCAATGTGGTTAAATGGTACTCCGAGACGTTAGGTTGGGTTGGATTAGGTTGTATTACGCTACTGATGCATATAATGGTCTCACGGAGAAGTAGAGGCCAACTCGCCAGGAATGTTGTTAAATATTACCGCCGAAATGATAGGTTGGGTTAGGTTAGGTTATATTACGTTATTGATGTATATAATGGTCAGACGGAAATGATGAGGCCAACTCGCCATGAATGTTTTCAAATGTTACCGCCGAGAGGTTAGGTTGGGTTAGGTTAGGTTATATTACGTTATTTATGTATATAATGGTCACACGGAGAAGTAGAGGCCAACACGCCAGTAATTTTGTCAAACATTACAGCCGAGAAGTTATGTTGGGTTAGGTTAGGTTATATGACGTTACTGACGCATATAATGTTCCCACGGGGAAGCAGAGCATAACTCGGCAGGAGTGTTGTCAAATATTACCGCCGAGAAGTTAGTTTGGGTTAGGTTAGGTTATATTACGTTATTGATGTATATAAAGGTCCCACGGAGACGTAGAAGCCAACTCGCCAGGAATGTTGTCAAATATTACCGCCGAGAAGTTAGCTTGGGTTTGGTTAGATTACATTACGTTATTTATGTATATAATGGTCACACGGAGAAGTAGAGGCCAACTCGCCAGGAATGTTGTCAAATATTACCGCCGAGATGTTAGGTTGGGTTAGGTTAGGTTGTATTACGCCATAGACGTATACAGTGTTCCTACCGAGAAGTACGGGCTGACAATAAAGGAATGTGGTTAAATGGTACCCCGAGAGGTTAGTTTGGGTTAGGTTATGTTATATTACGTTATTGATGTACATAAAGGTTCCACGGAGACGTAGAGGCCAGCTCGCAAGGAATGCTGTCAAATATTACCACCGAGAGGTTAGGTTGGGTTAGCTTAGGTTACATAACGTTATTTATGTATATAATGGTCACACGGAGAAGTAGAGGCCAACTCGCACGGAATTTTGTCAAATATAACCGCCGAGAGGTTAGGTTGGGTTAGGTTAGGTTATATTACGTTATTGATGTATATAAAGATTCCACGGAGACGTAGAGGCCAACTCGCCAGGAATGTTGTCAAATATTACCGCCGAGAGGTTAGGTTGGGTTAGGTTATGTTATATTACGTTATTGATGTATATAAACGTTCCACGGAGACGTAGAGGCCAACTCGCCAGGAATGTTGTCAAATATTACGACCGAGAGGTTAGGTTGTGTTAGGTTAGGTTACATTACGTTATTTATGTATATAATGGTCACACGGAGAATTAGAGGCCAACTCGCCAGGAATGTTGTCAAATATTACCGGCGAGATGTTAGGTTGGGTTAGGTTAGGTTACATTACGTTATTTATGTACATAATGGTCACACGGAGATGTAGCGGCTAACTCGCCAGGAATGTTGTCAAATATTACCGCCGAGAGGTTAGGTTGGGTTAGGTTACGTTACATTACGTTATTTATGTATATAATGGTCACACGGAGAAGTAGAGGCCAACTCGCCAGGAATGTTGTCGAATATTACCGCCGAGATGTTAGGTTGGGTTAGGTTAGGTTACATTACGTTATTGATGTATATAAAGATTCCACGGAGACGTAGAGGCCAACTCGCCAGGAATGTTGTCAAATATTACCGCCGAGAGGTTAGGTTGGGTTAGGTTATGTTATATTACGTTATTGATGTATACAAACGTTCCACGGAGACGTAGAGGCCAACTCGCCAGGAATGTTGTCAAATATTACGACCGAGAGGTTAGGTTGTGTTAGGTTATGTTACATTACGTTATTTATGTATATAATGGTCACACGGAGAATTAGAGGCCAACTCGCCAGGAATGTTGTTAAATATTACCGCCGAAATGATAGGTTGGGTTAGGTTAGGTTATATTACGTTATTGATGTATATAATGGTCACACGGAAATGATGAGGCCAACTCGCCAGTAATGTTGTCAAATATTACCGCCGAGAGGTTAGGTTGGGTTAGGTTATGTTACATTACATTATTGATGTATATAAAGATTCCACGGAGACGTAGCGGCCAACTCGCTAGGAATGTTTTCAAATGTTACCGCCGAGAGGTTAGGTTGGGTTAGGATAGGTTATATTACGTTACGGATGTACATGAAGGTCCCACGGAGACGTAGATGCCAACTCACCAGGAATGTTGCCAAATATTACCGCCGAGAGGTTAGGTTGGGTTAAGTTATGTTACATTACGTTATTGATGTATATACAGATGCCACGGAGACGTAGAGGCCAACTCGGCAGGAATGTTGTCAAATATTACCGCCGAGAGGTTAGGTTGGGTTAGGTTATGTTACATTACGTTATTGATGTATATAAAGATTCCACGGAGACGTAGAGGCCAACTCGCCAGGAATTTTGTCAAATATTACCGCCGAGATGTTAGTTTGGGTTAGGTTAGGTTGTAGTACGTCATAGACGTATAGTATTCCCACCGAGAACTAGGGGCCGACAAACAAGGAATTTGGTTATATGGTACCCCGAGAGGTTAGGTTAGGTTAGGTTAGGTTATATTACGTTACTGATGCATACAATGGTCTCATGGGGAAGTAGACGCCAACACGCCAGGAATGTTGACAAATATTACCGCCGAGACGTTATGTTAGTTTAGGTAATGTTGTATTACTTCATAGACATATACAGTGTTCCCACCGAGAAGTAGGGGCCGACAATAAAGGAATGTGGTTAAATGGTACCGCGAGAGGTTAGTTTGGGTTAGGTTAGGTTATAGTACGTTATTAATGTATATAATTGTTCCACGGAAACGTAGAGGCCAACTCTCCAGGAATGTTGTCAAATATTACCGCCGAGAGGTTAGGTTGTGTTAGGTTAGGTTACATTACGTTATTTATGCATACAAAGGTTCCACGGAGACGCAGAGGCCAACTCGCCAGGAATGTTGTCCAATATTACCGCCGATAGATTAGGTTCGGGTAGGTTAGGTTACATTACGTTATTTTGTATATAATGGTCACAAGGAGAATTAGAGGCCAACTTGCCAGGAATGTTGTCAAATGTTACCGCCGAGAGGTCAGGTTGGGTTAGGTTAGGTTCTATTACGTCACAGACGTATACAGTGTTCCCACCGAAAACTAGGGGCCGACAAACAAGGAATTTGGTTAAATGGTACCACGAGAGGTTAGTTTGGATTAGGTTAGTTTACATTACGTTATTGATGTATATAATGGTCCCACAGAGACGTAGAGGCCAACTCGCCAGGAATGTTGTCAAATATTACCGCCGATATGATAGGTTGGGTTACGTTAGGTTATATTACGTTAATGATGTATATAATGGTCACACGGAAAGGTAGAGGCCAACTCGCCAGGAATGTTGTCAAATATTACCGCCGAGAAGTTAGCTTGGGTTTGGTTAGATTACATTACGTTATTTATGTATATAATGGTCACGCGGAGAAATAGAGGCCAACTCGCCAGGAATGTTGTCGAATATTACCGCCGAGATGTTAGGTTGGGTTAGGTTAGGTTACATTACGTTATTGATGTATATAAAGATTCCACGGAGACGTAGAGGCCAACTCGCCAGGAATGTTGTCAAATATTACCGCCGAGAGGTTAGGTTGGGTTAGGTTATGTTACATTACGTTATTTATGTATATAATGGTCACACGGAGAATTAGAGGCCAACTCGCCAGGAATGTTGTCAAATATTACCGGCGAGAGGTTAGGTTGGGTTAGGTTATGTTATATTACGTTATTGATGTATACAAACGTTCCACGGAGACGTAGAGGCCAACTCGCCAGGAATGTTGTCAAATATTACGACCGAGAGGTTAGGTTGTGTTTGGTTATGTTACATTACGTTATTTATGTATATAATGGTCACACGGAGAATTAGAGGCCAACTCGCCAGGAATGTTGTTAAATATTACCGCCGAAATGATAGGTTGGGTTAGGTTAGGTTATATTACGTTATTGATGTATATAATGGTCAGACGGAAATGATGAGGCCAACTCGCCAGGAATGTTTTCAAATGTTACCGCCGAGAGGTTAGGTTGGGTTAGGTTAGGTTATATTACGTTATTTATGTATATAATGGTCACACGGAGAAGTAGAGGCCAACACGCCAGTAATTTTGTCAAACATTACAGCCGAGAAGTTATGTTGGGTTAGGTTAGGTTATATGACGTTACTGACGCATATAATGTTCCCACGGAGAAGCAGAGCACAACTCGGCAGGAGTGTTGTCAAATATTACCGCCGAGAAGTTAGTTTGGGTTAGGTTAGGTTATATTACGTTATTGATGTATATAAAGGTCCCACGGAGACGTAGAAGCCAACTCGCCAGGAATGTTGTCAAATATTACCGCCGAGAAGTTAGCTTGGGTTTGGTTAGATTACATTACGTTATTTATGTATATAATGGTCACACGGAGAAGTAGAGGCCAACTCGCCAGGAATGTTGTCAAATATTACCGCCGAGATGTTAGGTTGGGTTAGGTTAGGTTGTATTACGCCATAGACGTATACAGTGTTCCTACCGAGAAGTACGGGCTGACAATAAAGGAATGTGGTTAAATGGTACCCCGAGAGGTTAGTTTGGGTTAGGTTATGTTATATTACGTTATTGATGTACATAAAGGTTCCACGGAGACGTAGAGGCCAACTCGCAAGGAATGTTGTCAAATATCACCACCGAGAGGTTAGGTTGGGTTAGGTTAGGTTATATTACGTTATTGATGTATATAAAGATTCCACGGAGACGTAGAGGCCAACTCGCCAGGAATGTTGTCAAATATTACCGCCGAGAGGTTAGGTTGGGTTAGGTTATGTTATATTACGTTATTGATGTATATAAACGTTCCACGGAGACGTAGAGGCCAACTCGCCAGGAATGTTGTCAAATATTACGATCGAGAGGTTAGGTTGTGTTAGGTTAGGTTACATTACGTTATTTATGTATATAATGGTCACACGGAGAATTAGAGGCCAACTCGCCAGGAATGTTGTCAAATATTACCGGCGAGATGTTAGGTTGGGTTAGGTTAGGTTACATTACGTTATTTATGTACATAATGGTCACACGGAGATGTAGAGGCTAACTCGCCAGGAATGTTGTCAAATATTACCGCCGAGAGGTTAGGTTGGGTTAGGTTACGTTACATTACGTTATTTATGTATATAATGGTCACACGGAGAAGTAGAGGCCAACTCGCCAGGAATGTTGTCGAATATTACCGCCGAGATGTTAGGTTGGGTTAGGTTACGTTGTATAACGTCATAGACGTATACAGTGTTCCCACCGAGAACTACGGGCCGACAAACAAGGAATATGGTTATATGGTACCCCGAGAGGTTAGGTTAGGTTAGGTTAGGTTATATTACGTTACTGATGCATATAATGGTCTCACGGGGAAGTAGAGGCCAACACGCCAGGAATGTTGACAAATATTACCGCCGAGACGTTATGTTAGGTTAGGTTATGTTGTATTACGTCATAGACATATACAGTGTTCCCACCGAGAAGTAGGAGCCGACAATAAAGGAATGTGGTTAAATGGTACCCCGAGAAGTTAGTTTGGGTTAGGTTAGGTTATAGTACGTTATTAATGTATATAATTGTTCCACGGAAACGTAGAGTCCAACTCGCCAGGAATGTTGTCAAATATTACCGCTGAGATGTTAGGTTGTGTTAGGTTAGGTTACATTACGTTATTTATGTATATAAAGGTTCCACGGAGACGTAGAGGCCAACTCGCCAGGAATGTTGTCCAATATTACCGCCGATAGGTTAGGATCGGTTAGGTTAGGTTACATTACGTTATTTATGTATAAAATGGTAACATGGAGAAGTACAGGCCAACTCGCCAGGAATGTTGTCAAATATTACAGCCGAGAGGTTAGGTTGGGTTAGGTTAGGTTACATTACGTTATTTATGTATATAATATTCACACGGAGAAGTAGAGGCTAACTCGCCACGAATGTTGTCAAATATTACCGCCAAGAGGTTAGGTTGGGTTAGGTTAGGTTGTATTACGTCATAGACGTATACAGCGTTCCCACCGAGAAGTAGGGGCCGACAATCAAGGAATGTGGTGAAATGGTACCGCGAGAGGTTAGGTTGGGTTAGGAAAGATTATATTACGTTACTGATGCATATAATGGTTTCACGCGGAAGTAAAGGCCAGCACGCCAGGAATGTTGTCAAATATTACCACCGAGGAGTTAGGTTGGGTTCGGTTATGTTATATTACGTTACTGACGCATATAATGTTCCCACGGAGAAGCAGACGACAACTCGGCAGGATTGTTGTCAAATATTACCGGCGAGAAGTTAGGTTGGAATAGGTTAGGTTACATTACGTTATTTATGTATATAATGGTCACACGGAAAAGTAGAGGCTAACTCCCCAGGAATGATGTCAAATATTACCGCCGAGAGGTAAGTTTGGGTTAGGTTCTTTTACATTACGTTATTAATGTATATAATGGTCTCACGGAGAAGTAGAGGCCAACACGCCAGGAATGTTGACAAATATTACCGCCGAGACGTTATGTTGGGTTATGTTATGTTACATTACGTTATTGATGTATATAAAGATTCCACGGAGACGTAGAGGCCAACTCGCCAGGAATGTTTTCAAATGTTACCGCCGAGAGGTTAGGTTGGGTTAGGTTAGGTTACATTACGTTATTGATGTATATAAAGATTCCACGGAGACGTAGAGGCCAACTCGCCAGGAATGTTGTCAAATATTACCGCCGAGAGGTTAGGTTGGGTTAGGTTATGTTATATTACGTTATTGATGTATATAAACGTTCCACGGAAACGTAGAGGCCAACTCGCCAGGAATGTTGTCAAATATTACGACCGAGAGGTTAGGTTGGGTTAGGTTAGGTTACATTACGTTATTTAAGTATATAATGGTCACACGGAGAATTAGAGGCCAACTCGCCAGGAATGTTGTCAAATATTACCGCCGAGAGGTTAGGTTGGGTTAGGTTAGGTTGTATTACGTCATAGACGTATACAGTGTTCCCACCGAGAAGTAGGGGCCGTCAATCAAGGAATGTGGTTAAATGGAACTCCGAGATGTTAGGTTGGGTTGGATTAGGTTGTATTACGTTACTGATGCATATAATGGTCTCACGGCGAAGTAGCGGCCAACTCGCCAGGAATGTTGTTAAATATTACCGCCGAAATGATAGGTTGGGTTAGGTTAGGTTATATTACGTTATTGATGTATATAATGGTCACACGGAAATGATGAGGCCAGCTCGCCAGGAATGTTGTCAAATATTACCGCCGAGAGGTTAGGTTGGGTTAGGTTATGTTACATTACATTATTGATGTATATAAAGATTCCACGGAGACGTAGCGGCCAACTCGCCAGGAATGTTTTCAAATGTTACCGCCGAGAGGTTAGGTTGGGTTAGGTTAGGTTATATTACGTTCTTGATGTACATGAAGGTCCCACGGAGACGTAGAGGCCAACTCGCCAGGAATGTTGTCAAATATTACCGCCGAGAGGTTAGGTTGGGTTAGGTTAGGTTATATTACGTTATTGATGCATATAAAGGTCCCACGGAGACGTGGAAGCCAACTCGCCAGGAATGTTGTCAAATATTACCGCCGAGAGGTTAGGTTGGGTTAGGTTAGGTTACATTACGTTATTTATGTACATAATGGTCACACGGAGATGTAGAGGCTATCTCGCCAGGAATGTTGTCAAATATTACCAGCGAGAGGTTAGGTTGAGTTAGGTTAGGTTACATTACGTTATTTATGTATATAATGGTCACACGGAGAATTAGAGGCCAACTCGCCAGGAATGTTGTCAAATATTACCGGCGAGATGTTAGGTTGGGTTAGGTTAGGTTACATTACGTTATTTATGTACATAATGGTCACACGGAGATGTAGAGGCTAACTCGCCAGGAATGTTGTCAAATATTACGACCGAGAGGTTAGGTTGTGTTAGGTTAGGTTACATTACGTTATTTATGTATATAATGGTCACACGGAGAATTAGAGACCAACTCGCCAGGAATGTTGTCAAATATTACCGCCGTGATGTTAGGTTGGGTTAGGTTATGTTATATTACGTTATTGATGTATACAAACGTTCCACGGAGACGTAGAGGCCAACTCGCCAGGAATGTTGTTAAATATTACCGCCGAAATGATAGGTTGGGTTAGGTTAGGTTATATGACGTTACTGACGCATATAATGTTCCCACGGAGAAGCAGAGCACAACTCGGCAGGAGTGTTGTCAAATATTACCGCCGAGAAGTTAGTTTGGGTTAGGTTAGGTTATATAACGTTATTGATGTATATAAAGGTCCCACGGAGACGTAGAAGCCAACTCGCCAGGAATGTTGTCAAATATTACCGCCGAGAAGTTAGCTTGGGTTTGGTTAGATTACATTACGTTATTTATGTATATAATGGTCACACGGAGAAGTAGAGGCCAACTCGCCAGGAATGTTGTCAAATGTTACCGCCGAGATGTTAGGTTGGGTTAGGTTAGGTTGCATTACGCCATAGACGTATACAGTGTTCCTACCGAGAAGTACGGGCCGACAATAAAAGAATGTGGTTAAATGGTACCCCGAGAGGTTAGTTTGGGTTACGTTATGTTATATTACGTTATTGATGTACATAAAGGTTCCACGGAGACGTAGAGGCCAACTCGCAAGGAATGTTGTCAAATATTACCACCGAGAGGTTAGGTTGGGTTAGCTTAGGTTACATAACGTTATTTATGTATATAATGGTCACACGGAGAAGTAGAGGCCAACTCGCCCGGAATTTTGTCAAATATTACCGCCGAGAGGTTAGGTTGGGTTAGGTTAGGTTATATTACGTTATTGATGTATATAAAGATTCCAGGGAGTCGTAGATGCCAACTCGCCAGGAATGTTGTCAAATATTACCGCCGAGAGGTTAGGTTGGGTTAGGTTATGTTATATTACGTTACTGATGTATATAAACGTTCCACGGAGACGTAGAGGCCAACTCGCCAGGAATGTTGTCAAATATTACGACCGAGAGGTTAGGTTGTGTTAGGTTAGCTTACATTACGTTATTTATGTATATAATGGTCACACGGAGAATTAGAGGCCAACTCGCCAGGAATGTTGTCAAATATTACCGCCGAGATGTTAGGTTGGGTTAGGTTAGGTTACATTACGTTATTTATGTACATAATGGTCACACGGAGATGTAGAGGCTAACTCGCCAGGAATGTTGTCAAATATTACCGCCGAGAGGTTAGGTTGGGTTAGGTTAGGTTACATTACGTTATTTATGTATATAATGGTCACACGGAGAAGTAGAGGCCAACTCGCCAGGAATGTTGTCGAATATTACCGCCGAGATGTTAGGTTGGGTTAGGTTAGGTTACATTACGTTATTGATGTATATAAAGACTCCACGGAGACGTAGAGGCCAACTCGCCAGGAATGTTGTCAAATATTACCGCCGAGAGGTTAGGTTGGGTTAGGTTATGTTATATTACGTTATTGATGTATATAAACGTTCCACGGAGACGTAGAGGCCAACTCGCCAGGAATGTTGTCAAATATTACGACCGAGAGGTTAGGTTGTGTTAGGTTAGGTTACATTACGTTATTTATGTATATAATGGTCACACGGAGAATTAGAGGCCAACTCGCCAGGAATGTTGTCAAATATTAACGCCGAGATGTTAGGTTGGGTTAGGTTAGGTTATATTACGTTATTGATGTATATAAAGGTCCCACGGAGACGTAGAAGACAACTCGCCAGGAATGTTGTCAAATATTACCGCCGAGAAGTTAGCTTGGGTTTGGTTAGATTACATTACGTTATTTATGTATATAATGGTCACACGGAGAAGTAGAGGCCAACTCGCCAGGAATGTTGTCAAATATTACCGCCGTGATGTTAGGTTGGGTTAGGTTAGGTTGTATTACGCCATAGACGTATACAGTGTTCCTACCGAGAAGTACGGGCTGACAATAAAGGAATGTGGTTAAATGGTACCCCGAGAGGTTAGTTTGGGTTAGGTTATGTTATATTACGTTATTGATGTACATAAAGGTTCCACGGGGACGTAGAGGCCAACTCGCAAGGAATGTTGTCAAATATTACCACCGAGAGGTTAGGTTGGGTTAGCTTAGGTTACATAACGTTATTTATGTATATAATGGTCACACGGAGAAGTAGAGGCCAACTCGCACGGAATTTTGTCAAATATAACCGCCGAGAGGTTAGGTTGGGTTAGGTTATGTTACATTACATTATTGATGTATATAAAGATTCCACGGAGACGTAGCGGCCAACTCGCTAGGAATGTTTTCAAATGTTACCGCCGAGAGGTTAGGTTGGGTTAGGATAGGTTATATTACGTTACGGATGTACATGAAGGTCCCACGGAGACGTAGATGCCAACTCACCAGGAATGTTGCCAAATATTACCGCCGAGAGGTTAGGTTGGGTTAAGTTATGTTACATTACGTTATTGATGTATATACAGATGCCACGGAGACGTAGAGGCCAACTCGGCAGGAATGTTGTCAAATATTACCGCCGAGAGGTTAGGTTGGGTTAGGTTATGTTACATTACGTTATTGATGTATATAAAGATTCCACGGAGACGTAGAGGCCAACTCGCCAGGAATTTTGTCAAATATTACCGCCGAGATGTTAGTTTGGGTTAGGTTAGGTTGTAGTACGTCATAGACGTATAGTGTTCCCACCGAGAACTAGGGGCCGACAAACAAGGAATTTGGTTATATGGTACCCCGAGAGGTTAGGTTAGGTTAGGTTAGGTTATATTACGTTACTGATGCATACAATGGTTTCATGGGGAAGTAGACGCCAACACGCCAGGAATGTTGACAAATATTACCGCCGAGACGTTATGTTAGTTTAGGTAATGTTGTATTACTTCATAGACATATACAGTGTTCCCACCGAGAAGTAGGGGCCGACAATAAAGGAATGTGGTTAAATGGTACCGCGAGAGGTTAGTTTGGGTTAGGTTAGATTATAGTACGTTATTAATGTATATAATTGTTCCACGGAAACGTAGAGGCCAACTCTCCAGGAATGTTGTCAAATATTACCGCCGAGAGGTTAGGTTGTGTTAGGTTAGGTTACATTACGTTATTTATGCATACAAAGGTTCCACGGAGACGCAGAGGCCAACTCGCCAGGAATGTTGTCCAATATTACCGCCGATAGATTAGGTTCGGGTAGGTTAGGTTACATTACGTTATTTTGTATATAATGGTCACAAGGAGAATTAGAGGCCAACTTGCCAGGCATGTTGTCAAATGTTACCGCCGAGAGGTCAGGTTGGGTTAGGTTAGGTTCTATTACGTCACAGACGTATACAGTGTTCCCACCGAAAACTAGGGGCCGACAAACAAGGAATTTGGTTAAATGGTACCCCGAGAGGTTAGTTTGGATTAGGTTAGTTTACATTACGTTATTGATGTATATAAAGATTCCACGGAGACGTAGAGGCCTACTCGCCAGGAATGTTGTCAAATATTACCGCCGAGATGTTATGTTGGGTTAGCTTAGGTTACATTACGTTATTTATGTATATAATGGTCACACGGAGAAGTAGAGGCCAACACGCCAGTAATTTTGTCAAACATTACAGCCGAGAAGTTATGTTGGGTTAGGTTAGGTTATATGACGTTACTGACGCATATAATGTTCCCACGGAGAAGCAGAGCACAACTCGGCAGGAGTGTTGTCAAATGTTACCGCCGAGAAGTTAGTTTGGGTTAGGTTAGGTTATATTACGTTATTGATGTATATAAAGGTCCCACGGAGACGTAGAAGCCAACTCGCCAGGAATGTTGTCAAATATTACCGCCGAGAAGTTAGCTTGGGTTTGGTTAGATTACATTACGTTATTTATGTATATAATGGTCACACGGAGAAGTAGAGGCCAACTCGCCAGGAATGTTGTCAAATATTACCGCCGAGATGTTAGGTTGGGTTAGGTTAGGTTACATTACGTTATTGATGTATATAAAGATTCCACGGAGACGTAGAGGCCAACTCGCCAGGAATGTTGTCAAATATTACCGCCGAGAGGTTAGGTTGGGTTAGGTTATGTTATATTACGTTATTGATGTATATAAACGTTCCACGGAGACGTAGAGGCCAACTCGCCAGGAATGTTGTCAAATATTACGACCGAGAGGTTAGGTTGTGTTAGGTTAGGTTACATTACGTTATTTATGTATATAATGGTCACACGGAGAATTAGAGACCAACTCGCCAGGAATGTTGTCAAATATTGCCGCCGAGATGTTAGGTTGGGTTAGGTTAGGTTAGAATTACGTTATTTATGTACATAATGGTCACACGGAGATGTAGAGGCTAACTCGCCAGGAATGTTGTTAAATATTACCGCCGAAATGATAGGTTGGGTTAGGTTAGGTTATATTACGTTATTGATGTATATAATGGTCACACGGAAATGATGAGGCCAACTCGCCAGTAATGTTGTCAAATATTACCGCCGAGAGGTTAGGTTGGGTTAGGTTATGTTACATTACATTATTGATGTATATAAAGATTCCACGGAGACGTAGCGGCCAACTCGCTAGGAATGTTTTCAAATGTTACCGCCGAGAGGTTAGGTTGGGTTAGGATAGGTTATATTACGTTACGGATGTACATGAAGGTCCCACGGAGACGTAGATGCCAACTCACCAGGAATGTTGCCAAATATTACCGCCGAGAGGTTAGGTTGGGTTAAGTTATGTTACATTACGTTATTGATGTATATACAGATACCACAGAGACGTAGAGGCCAACTCGCCAGGAATGTTGTCAAATATTACCGCCGATATGATAGGTTGGGTTACGTTGGGTTATATTACGTTAATGATGTATATAATGGTCACGCGGAGAAATAGAGGCCAACTCGCCAGGAATGTTGTCGAATATTACCGCCGAGATGTTAGGTTGGGTTAGGTTAGGTTACATTACGTTATTGATGTATATAAACATTCCACGGAGACGTAGAGGCCAACTCGCCAGGAATGTTGTCAAATATTACGACCGAGAGGTTAGGTTGTGTTAGGTTATGTTACATTACGTTATTTATGTATATAATGGTCACACGGAGAATTAGAGGCCAACTCGCCAGGAATGTTGTCAAATATTACCGGCGAGAGGTTAGGTTGGGTTAGGTTATGTTATATTACGTTATTGATGTATACAAACGTTCCACGGAGACGTAGAGGCCAACTCGCCAGGAATGTTGTCAAATATTACGACCGAGAGGTTAGGTTGTGTTTGGTTATGTTACATTACGTTATTTATGTATATAATGGTCACACGGAGAATTAGAGGCCAACTCGCCAGGAATGTTGTTAAATATTACCGCCGAAATGATAGGTTGGGTTAGGTTAGGTTATATTACGTTATTGATGTATATAATGGTCAGACGGAAATGATGAGGCCAACTCGCCAGGAATGTTTTCAAATGTTACCGCCGAGAGGTTAGGTTGGGTTAGGTTAGGTTATATTACGTTATTTATGTATATAACGGTCACACGGAGAAGTAGAGGCCAACACGCCAGTAATTTTGTCAAACATTACAGCCGAGAAGTTATGTTGGGTTAGGTTAGGTTATATGACGTTACTGACGCATATAATGTTCCCACGGAGAAGCAGAGCACAACTCGGCAGGAGTGTTGTCAAATATTACCGCCGAGAAGTTAGTTTGGGTTAGGTTAGGTTATATTACGTTATTGATGTATATAAAGGTCCCACGGAGACGTAGAAGCCAACTCACCAGGAATGTTGTCAAATATTACCGCCGAGAAGTTAGCTTGGGTTTGGTTAGATTACATTACGTTATTTATGTATATAATGGTCACACGGAGAAGTAGAGGCCAACTCGCCAGGAATGTTGTCAAATATTACCGCCGAGATGTTAGGTTGGGTTAGGTTAGGTTGTATTACGCCATAGACGTATACAGTGTTCCTACCGAGAAGTACGGGCTGACAATAAAGGAATGTGGTTAAATGGTACCCCGAGAGGTTAGTTTGGGTTAGGTTATGTTATATTACGTTATTGATGTACATAAAGGTTCCACGGAGACGTAGAGGCCAACTCGCAAGGAATGTTGTCAAATATTACCACCGAGAGGTTAGGTTGGGTTAGCTTAGGTTACATAACGTTATTTATGTATATAATGGTCACACGGAGAAGTAGAGGCCAACTCGCCCGGAATTTTGTCAAATATTACCGCCGAGAGGTTAGGTTGGGTTAGGTTAGGTTATATTACGTTATTGATGTATATAAAGATTCCACGGAGTCGTAGATGCCAACTCGCCAGGAATGTTGTCAAATATTACCGCCGAGAGGTTAGGTTGGGTTAGGTTATGTTATATTACGTTATTGATGTATATAAACGTTCCACGGAGACGTAGAGGCCAACTCGCCAGGAATGTTGTCAAATATTACGACCGAGAGGTTAGGTTGTGTTAGGTTAGCTTACATTACGTTATTTATGTATATAATGGTCACACGGAGAATTAGAGGCCAACTCGCCAGGAATGTTGTCAAATATTACCGCCGAGATGTTAGGTTGGGTTAGGTTAGGTTACATTACGTTATTTATGTACATAATGGTCACACGGAGATGTAGAGGCTAACTCGCCAGGAATGTTGTCAAATATTACCGCCGAGAGGTTAGGTTGGGTTAGGTTAGGTTACATTACGTTATTTATGTATATAATGGTCACACGGAGAAGTAGAGGCCAACTCGCCAGGAATGTTGTCGAATATTACCGCCGAGATGTTAGGTTGGGTTAGGTTAGGTTACATTACGTTATTGATGTATATAAAGACTCCACGGAGACGTAGAGGCCAACTCGCCAGGAATGTTGTCAAATATTACCGCCGAGAGGTTAGGTTGGGTTAGGTTATGTTATATTACGTTATTGATGTATATAAACGTTCCACGGAGACGTAGAGGCCAACTCGCCAGGAATGTTGTCAAATATTACGACCGAGAGGTTAGGTTGTGTTAGGTTAGGTTACATTACGTTATTTATGTATATAATGGTCACACGGAGAATTAGAGGCCAACTCGCCAGGAATGTTGTCAAATATTAACGCCGAGATGTTAGGTTGGGTTAGGTTAGGTTGTATTACGTCATAGACGTATACAGTGTTCCCACCGAGAAGTAGGGGCCGTCATTCAAGCAATGTGGTTAAATGGTACTCCGAGACGTTAGGTTGGGTTGGATTAGGTTGTATTACGCTACTGATGCATATAATGGTCTCACGGAGAAGTAGAGGCCAACTCGCCAGGAATGTTGTTAAATATTACCGCCGAAATGATAGGTTGGGTTAGGTTAGGTTATATTACGTTATTGATGTATATAATGGTCAGACGGAAATGATGAGGCCAACTCGCCATGAATGTTTTCAAATGTTACCGCCGAGAGGTTAGGTTGGGTTAGGTTAGGTTATATTACGTTATTTATGTATATAATGGTCACACGGAGAAGTAGAGGCCAACACGCCAGTAATTTTGTCAAACATTACAGCCGAGAAGTTATGTTGGGTTAGGTTAGGTTATATGACGTTACTGACGCATATAATGTTCCCACGGGGAAGCAGAGCATAACTCGGCAGGAGTGTTGTCAAATATTACCGCCGAGAAGTTAGTTTGGGTTAGGTTAGGTTATATTACGTTATTGATGTATATAAAGGTCCCACGGAGACGTAGAAGCCAACTCGCCAGGAATGTTGTCAAATATTACCGCCGAGAAGTTAGCTTGGGTTTGGTTAGATTACATTACGTTATTTATGTATATAATGGTCACACGGAGAAGTAGAGGCCAACTCGCCAGGAATGTTGTCAAATATTACCGCCGAGATGTTAGGTTGGGTTAGGTTAGGTTGTATTACGCCATAGACGTATACAGTGTTCCTACCGAGAAGTACGGGCTGACAATAAAGGAATGTGGTTAAATGGTACCCCGAGAGGTTAGTTTGGGTTAGGTTATGTTATATTACGTTATTGATGTACATAAAGGTTCCACGGAGACGTAGAGGCCAGCTCGCAAGGAATGTTGTCAAATATTACCACCGAGAGGTTAGGTTGGGTTAGCTTAGGTTACATAACGTTATTTATGTATATAATGGTCACACGGAGAAGTAGAGGCCAACTCGCACGGAATTTTGTCAAATATAACCGCCGAGAGGTTAGGTTGGGTTAGGTTATGTTACATTACATTATTGATGTATATAAAGATTCCACGGAGACGTAGCGGCCAACTCGCTAGGAATGTTTTCAAATGTTACCGCCGAGAGGTTAGGTTGGGTTAGGATAGGTTATATTACGTTACGGATGTACATGAAGGTCCCACGGAGACGTAGATGCCAACTCACCAGGAATGTTGCCAAATATTACCGCCGAGAGGTTAGGTTGGGTTAAGTTATGTTACATTACGTTATTGATGTATATACAGATGCCACGGAGACGTAGAGGCCAACTCGGCAGGAATGTTGTCAAATATTACCGCCGAGAGGTTAGGTTGGGTTAGGTTATGTTACATTACGTTATTGATGTATATAAAGATTCCACGGAGACGTAGAGGCCAACTCGCCAGGAATTTTGTCAAATATTACCGCCGAGATGTTAGTTTGGGTTAGGTTAGGTTGTAGTACGTCATAGACGTATAGTGTTCCCACCGAGAACTAGGGGCCGACAAACAAGGAATTTGGTTATATGGTACCCCGAGAGGTTAGGTTAGGTTAGGTTAGGTTATATTACGTTACTGATGCATACAATGGTTTCATGGGGAAGTAGACGCCAACACGCCAGGAATGTTGACAAATATTACCGCCGAGACGTTATGTTAGTTTAGGTAATGTTGTATTACTTCATAGACATATACAGTGTTCCCACCGAGAAGTAGGGGCCGACAATAAAGGAATGTGGTTAAATGGTACCGCGAGAGGTTAGTTTGGGTTAGGTTAGATTATAGTACGTTATTAATGTATATAATTGTTCCACGGAAACGTAGAGGCCAACTCTCCAGGAATGTTGTCAAATATTACCGCCGAGAGGTTAGGTTGTGTTAGGTTAGGTTACATTACGTTATTTATGCATACAAAGGTTCCACGGAGACGCAGAGGCCAACTCGCCAGGAATGTTGTCCAATATTACCGCCGATAGATTAGGTTCGGGTAGGTTAGGTTACATTACGTTATTTTGTATATAATGGTCACAAGGAGAATTAGAGGCCAACTTGCCAGGCATGTTGTCAAATGTTACCGCCGAGAGGTCAGGTTGGGTTAGGTTAGGTTCTATTACGTCACAGACGTATACAGTGTTCCCACCGAAAACTAGGGGCCGACAAACAAGGAATTTGGTTAAATGGTACCCCGAGAGGTTAGTTTGGATTAGGTTAGTTTACATTACGTTATTGATGTATATAAAGATTCCACGGAGACGTAGAGGCCTACTCGCCAGGAATGTTGTCAAATATTACCGCCGAGATGTTATGTTGGGTTAGCTTAGGTTACATTACGTTATTTATGTATATAATGGTCACACGGAGAAGTAGAGGCCAACACGCCAGTAATTTTGTCAAACATTACAGCCGAGAAGTTATGTTGGGTTAGGTTAGGTTATATGACGTTACTGACGCATATAATGTTCCCACGGAGAAGCAGAGCACAACTCGGCAGGAGTGTTGTCAAATGTTACCGCCGAGAAGTTAGTTTGGGTTAGGTTAGGTTATATTACGTTATTGATGTATATAAAGGTCCCACGGAGACGTAGAAGCCAACTCGCCAGGAATGTTGTCAAATATTACCGCCGAGAAGTTAGCTTGGGTTTGGTTAGATTACATTACGTTATTTATGTATATAATGGTCACACGGAGAAGTAGAGGCCAACTCGCCAGGAATGTTGTCAAATATTACCGCCGAGATGTTAGGTTGGGTTAGGTTAGGTTACATTACGTTATTGATGTATATAAAGATTCCACGGAGACGTAGAGGCCAACTCGCCAGGAATGTTGTCAAATATTACCGCCGAGAGGTTAGGTTGGGTTAGGTTATGTTATATTACGTTATTGATGTATATAAACGTTCCACGGAGACGTAGAGGCCAACTCGCCAGGAATGTTGTCAAATATTACGACCGAGAGGTTAGGTTGTGTTAGGTTAGGTTACATTACGTTATTTATGTATATAATGGTCACACGGAGAATTAGAGACCAACTCGCCAGGAATGTTGTCAAATATTGCCGCCGAGATGTTAGGTTGGGTTAGGTTAGGTTAGAATTACGTTATTTATGTACATAATGGTCACACGGAGATGTAGAGGCTAACTCGCCAGGAATGTTGTTAAATATTACCGCCGAAATGATAGGTTGGGTTAGGTTAGGTTATATTACGTTATTGATGTATATAATGGTCACACGGAAATGATGAGGCCAACTCGCCAGTAATGTTGTCAAATATTACCGCCGAGAGGTTAGGTTGGGTTAGGTTATGTTACATTACATTATTGATGTATATAAAGATTCCACGGAGACGTAGCGGCCAACTCGCTAGGAATGTTTTCAAATGTTACCGCCGAGAGGTTAGGATGGGTTAGGATAGGTTATATTACGTTACGGATGTACATGAAGGTCCCACGGAGACGTAGATGCCAACTCACCAGGAATGTTGCCAAATATTACCGCCGAGAGGTTAGGTTGGGTTAAGTTATGTTACATTACGTTATTGATGTATATACAGATACCACAGAGACGTAGAGGCCAACTCGCCAGGAATGTTGTCAAATATTACCGCCGATATGATAGGTTGGGTTACGTTGGGTTATATTACGTTAATGATGTATATAATGGTCACGCGGAGAAATAGAGGCCAACTCGCCAGGAATGTTGTCGAATATTACCGCCGAGATGTTAGGTTGGGTTAGGTTAGGTTACATTACGTTATTGATGTATATAAACATTCCACGGAGACGTAGAGGCCAACTCGCCAGGAATGTTGTCAAATATTACCGCCGAGAGGTTAGGTTGGGTTAGGTTATGTTATATTACGTTATTGATGTATATAAACGTTCCACGGAGACGTAGAGGCCAACTCGCCAGGAATGTTGTCAAATATTACGACCGAGAGGTTAGGTTGTGTTAGGTTAGCTTACATTACGTTATTTATGTATATAATGGTCACACGGAGAATTAGAGGCCAACTCGCCAGGAATGTTGTCAAATATTACCGCCGAGATGTTAGGTTGGGTTAGGTTAGGTTACATTACGTTATTTATGTACATAATGGTCACACGGAGATGTAGAGGCTAACTCGCCAGGAATGTTGTCAAATATTACCGCCGAGAGGTTAGGTTGGGTTAGGTTAGGTTACATTACGTTATTTATGTATATAATGGTCACACGGAGAAGTAGAGGCCAACTCGCCAGGAATGTTGTCGAATATTACCGCCGAGATGTTAGGTTGGGTTAGGTTAGGTTACATTACGTTATTGATGTATATAAAGACTCCACGGAGACGTAGAGGCCAACTCGCCAGGAATGTTGTCAAATATTACCGCCGAGAGGTTAGGTTGGGTTAGGTTATGTTATATTACGTTATTGATGTATATAAACGTTCCACGGAGACGTAGAGGCCAACTCGCCAGGAATGTTGTCAAATATTACGACCGAGAGGTTAGGTTGTGTTAGGTTAGGTTACATTACGTTATTTATGTATATAATGGTCACACGGAGAATTAGAGGCCAACTCGCCAGGAATGTTGTCAAATATTAACGCCGAGATGTTAGGTTGGGTTAGGTTAGGTTGTATTACGTCATAGACGTATACAGTGTTGCCACCGAGAAGTAGGGGCCGTCATTCAAGCAATGTGGTTAAATGGTACTCCGAGACGTTAGGTTGGGTTGGATTAGGTTGTATTACGCTACTGATGCATATAATGGTCTCACGGAGAAGTAGAGGCCAACTCGCCAGGAATGTTGTTAAATATTACCGCCGAAATGATAGGTTGGGTTAGGTTAGGTTATATTACGTTATTGATGTATATAATGGTCAGACGGAAATGATGAGGCCAACTCGCCATGAATGTTTTCAAATGTTACCGCCGAGAGGTTAGGTTGGGTTAGGTTAGGTTATATTACGTTATTTATGTATATAATGGTCACACGGAGAAGTAGAGGCCAACACGCCAGTAATTTTGTCAAACATTACAGCCGAGAAGTTATGTTGGGTTAGGTTAGGTTATATGACGTTACTGACGCATATAATGTTCCCACGGGGAAGCAGAGCATAACTCGGCAGGAGTGTTGTCAAATATTACCGCCGAGAAGTTAGTTTGGGTTAGGTTAGGTTATATTACGTTATTGATGTATATAAAGGTCCCACGGAGACGTAGAAGCCAACTCGCCAGGAATGTTGTCAAATATTACCGCCGAGAAGTTAGCTTGGGTTTGGTTAGATTACATTACGTTATTTATGTATATAATGGTCACACGGAGAAGTAGAGGCCAACTCGCCAGGAATGTTGTCAAATATTACCGCCGAGATGTTAGGTTGGGTTAGGTTAGGTTGTATTACGCCATAGACGTATACAGTGTTCCTACCGAGAAGTACGGGCTGACAATAAAGGAATGTGGTTAAATGGTACCCCGAGAGGTTAGTTTGGGTTAGGTTATGTTATATTACGTTATTGATGTACATAAAGGTTCCACGGAGACGTAGAGGCCAGCTCGCAAGGAATGTTGTCAAATATTACCACCGAGAGGTTAGGTTGGGTTAGCTTAGGTTACATAACGTTATTTATGTATATAATGGTCACACGGAGAAGTAGAGGCCAACTCGCACGGAATTTTGTCAAATATAACCGCCGAGAGGTTAGGTTGGGTTAGGTTAGGTTATATTACGTTATTGATGTATATAAAGATTCCACGGAGACGTAGAGGCCAACTCGCCAGGAATGTTGTCAAATATTACCGCCGAGAGGTTAGGTTGGGTTAGGTTATGTTATATTACGTTATTGATGTATATAAACGTTCCACGGAGACGTAGAGGCCAACTCGCCAGGAATGTTGTCAAATATTACGACCGAGAGGTTAGGTTGTGTTAGGTTAGGTTACATTACGTTATTTATGTATATAATGGTCACACGGAGAATTAGAGACCAACTCGCCAGGAATGTTGTCAAATATTGCCGCCGAGATGTTAGGTTGGGTTAGGTTAGGTTAGAATTACGTTATTTATGTACATAATGGTCACACGGAGATGTAGAGGCTAACTCGCCAGGAATGTTGTTAAATATTACCGCCGAAATGATAGGTTGGGTTAGGTTAGGTTATATTACGTTATTGATGTATATAATGGTCACACGGAAATGATGAGGCCAACTCGCCAGTAATGTTGTCAAATATTACCGCCGAGAGGTTAGGTTGGGTTAGGTTATGTTACATTACATTATTGATGTATATAAAGATTCCACGGAGACGTAGCGGCCAACTCGCTAGGAATGTTTTCAAATGTTACCGCCGAGAGGTTAGGATGGGTTAGGATAGGTTATATTACGTTACGGATGTACATGAAGGTCCCACGGAGACGTAGATGCCAACTCACCAGGAATGTTGCCAAATATTACCGCCGAGAGGTTAGGTTGGGTTAAGTTATGTTACATTACGTTATTGATGTATATACAGATACCACAGAGACGTAGAGGCCAACTCGCCAGGAATGTTGTCAAATATTACCGCCGATATGATAGGTTGGGTTACGTTGGGTTATATTACGTTAATGATGTATATAATGGTCACGCGGAGAAATAGAGGCCAACTCGCCAGGAATGTTGTCGAATATTACCGCCGAGATGTTAGGTTGGGTTAGGTTAGGTTACATTACGTTATTGATGTATATAAACATTCCACGGAGACGTAGAGGCCAACTCGCCAGGAATGTTGTCAAATATTACGACCGAGAGGTTAGGTTGTGTTAGGTTATGTTACATTACGTTATTTATGTATATAATGGTCACACGGAGAATTAGAGGCCAACTCGCCAGGAATGTTGTCAAATATTACCGGCGAGAGGTTAGGTTGGGTTAGGTTATGTTATATTACGTTATTGATGTATACAAACGTTCCACGGAGACGTAGAGGCCAACTCGCCAGGAATGTTGTCAAATATTACGACCGAGAGGTTAGGTTGTGTTTGGTTATGTTACATTACGTTATTTATGTATATAATGGTCACACGGAGAATTAGAGGCCAACTCGCCAGGAATGTTGTTAAATATTACCGCCGAAATGATAGGTTGGGTTAGGTTAGGTTATATTACGTTATTGATGTATATAATGGTCAGACGGAAATGATGAGGCCAACTCGCCAGGAATGTTTTCAAATGTTACCGCCGAGAGGTTAGGTTGGGTTAGGTTAGGTTATATTACGTTATTTATGTATATAACGGTCACACGGAGAAGTAGAGGCCAACACGCCAGTAATTTTGTCAAACATTACAGCCGAGAAGTTATGTTGGGTTAGGTTAGGTTATATGACGTTACTGACGCATATAATGTTCCCACGGAGAAGCAGAGCACAACTCGGCAGGAGTGTTGTCAAATATTACCGCCGAGAAGTTAGTTTGGGTTAGGTTAGGTTATATTACGTTATTGATGTATATAAAGGTCCCACGGAGACGTAGAAGCCAACTCACCAGGAATGTTGTCAAATATTACCGCCGAGAAGTTAGCTTGGGTTTGGTTAGATTACATTACGTTATTTATGTATATAATGGTCACACGGAGAAGTAGAGGCCAACTCGCCAGGAATGTTGTCAAATATTACCGCCGAGATGTTAGGTTGGGTTAGGTTAGGTTGTATTACGCCATAGACGTATACAGTGTTCCTACCGAGAAGTACGGGCTGACAATAAAGGAATGTGGTTAAATGGTACCCCGAGAGGTTAGTTTGGGTTAGGTTATGTTATATTACGTTATTGATGTACATAAAGGTTCCACGGAGACGTAGAGGCCAACTCGCAAGGAATGTTGTCAAATATTACCACCGAGAGGTTAGGTTGGGTTAGCTTAGGTTACATAACGTTATTTATGTATATAATGGTCACACGGAGAAGTAGAGGCCAACTCGCCCGGAATTTTGTCAAATATTACCGCCGAGAGGTTAGGTTGGGTTAGGTTAGGTTATATTACGTTATTGATGTATATAAAGATTCCACGGAGTCGTAGATGCCAACTCGCCAGGAATGTTGTCAAATATTACCGCCGAGAGGTTAGGTTGGGTTAGGTTATGTTATATTACGTTATTGATGTATATAAACGTTCCACGGAGACGTAGAGGCCAACTCGCCAGGAATGTTGTCAAATATTACGACCGAGAGGTTAGGTTGTGTTAGGTTAGCTTACATTACGTTATTTATGTATATAATGGTCACACGGAGAATTAGAGGCCAACTCGCCAGGAATGTTGTCAAATATTACCGCCGAGATGTTAGGTTGGGTTAGGTTAGGTTACATTACGTTATTTATGTACATAATGGTCACACGGAGATGTAGAGGCTAACTCGCCAGGAATGTTGTCAAATATTACCGCCGAGAGGTTAGGTTGGGTTAGGTTAGGTTACATTACGTTATTTATGTATATAATGGTCACACGGAGAAGTAGAGGCCAACTCGCCAGGAATGTTGTCGAATATTACCGCCGAGATGTTAGGTTGGGTTAGGTTAGGTTACATTACGTTATTGATGTATATAAAGACTCCACGGAGACGTAGAGGCCAACTCGCCAGGAATGTTGTCAAATATTACCGCCGAGAGGTTAGGTTGGGTTAGGTTATGTTATATTACGTTATTGATGTATATAAACGTTCCACGGAGACGTAGAGGCCAACTCGCCAGGAATGTTGTCAAATATTACGACCGAGAGGTTAGGTTGTGTTAGGTTAGGTTACATTACGTTATTTATGTATATAATGGTCACACGGAGAATTAGAGGCCAACTCGCCAGGAATGTTGTCAAATATTAACGCCGAGATGTTAGGTTGGGTTAGGTTAGGTTGTATTACGTCATAGACGTATACAGTGTTCCCACCGAGAAGTAGGGGCCGTCATTCAAGCAATGTGGTTAAATGGTACTCCGAGACGTTAGGTTGGGTTGGATTAGGTTGTATTACGCTACTGATGCATATAATGGTCTCACGGAGAAGTAGAGGCCAACTCGCCAGGAATGTTGTTAAATATTACCGCCGAAATGATAGGTTGGGTTAGGTTAGGTTATATTACGTTATTGATGTATATAATGGTCAGACGGAAATGATGAGGCCAACTCGCCATGAATGTTTTCAAATGTTACCGCCGAGAGGTTAGGTTGGGTTAGGTTAGGTTATATTACGTTATTTATGTATATAATGGTCACACGGAGAAGTAGAGGCCAACACGCCAGTAATTTTGTCAAACATTACAGCCGAGAAGTTATGTTGGGTTAGGTAAGGTTATATGACGTTACTGACGCATATAATGTTCCCACGGGGAAGCAGAGCATAACTCGGCAGGAGTGTTGTCAAATATTACCGCCGAGAAGTTAGTTTGGGTTAGGTTAGGTTATATTACGTTATTGATGTATATAAAGGTCCCACGGAGACGTAGAAGCCAACTCGCCAGGAATGTTGTCAAATATTACCGCCGAGAAGTTAGCTTGGGTTTGGTTAGATTACATTACGTTATTTATGTATATAATGGTCACACGGAGAAGTAGAGGCCAACTCGCCAGGAATGTTGTCAAATATTACCGCCGAGATGTTAGGTTGGGTTAGGTTAGGTTGTATTACGCCATAGACGTATACAGTGTTCCTACCGAGAAGTACGGGCTGACAATAAAGGAATGTGGTTAAATGGTACCCCGAGAGGTTAGTTTGGGTTAGGTTATGTTATATTACGTTATTGATGTACATAAAGGTTCCACGGAGACGTAGAGGCCAGCTCGCAAGGAATGTTGTCAAATATTACCACCGAGAGGTTAGGTTGGGTTAGCTTAGGTTACATAACGTTATTTATGTATATAATGGTCACACGGAGAAGTAGAGGCCAACTCGCACGGAATTTTGTCAAATATAACCGCCGAGAGGTTAGGTTGGGTTAGGTTAGGTTATATTACGTTATTGATGTATATAAAGATTCCACGGAGACGTAGAGGCCAACTCGCCAGGAATGTTGTCAAATATTACCGCCGAGAGGTTAGGTTGGGTTAGGTTATGTTATATTACGTTATTGATGTATATAAACGTTCCACGGAGACGTAGAGGCCAACTCGCCAGGAATGTTGTCAAATATTACGACCGAGAGGTTAGGTTGTGTTAGGTTAGGTTACATTACGTTATTTATGTATATAATGGTCACACGGAGAATTAGAGGCCAACTCGCCAGGAATGTTGTCAAATATTACCGGCGAGATGTTAGGTTGGGTTAGGTTAGGTTACATTACGTTATTTATGTACATAATGGTCACACGGAGATGTAGAGGCTAACTCGCCAGGAATGTTGTCAAATATTACCGCCGAGAGGTTAGGTTGGGTTAGGTTACGTTACATTACGTTATTTATGTATATAATGGTCACACGGAGAAGTAGAGGCCAACTCGCCAGGAATGTTGTCGAATATTACCGCCGAGATGTTAGGTTGGGTTAGGTTAGGTTACATTACGTTATTGATGTATATAAAGATTCCACGGAGACGTAGAGGCCAACTCGCCAGGAATGTTGTCAAATATTACCGCCGAGAGGTTAGGTTGGGTTAGGTTATGTTATATTACGTTATTGATGTATACAAACGTTCCACGGAGACGTAGAGGCCAACTCGCCAGGAATGTTGTCAAATATTACGACCGAGAGGTTAGGTTGTGTTAGGTTATGTTACATTACGTTATTTATGTATATAATGGTCACACGGAGAATTAGAGGCCAACTCGCCAGGAATGTTGTTAAATATTACCGCCGAAATGATAGGTTGGGTTAGGTTAGGTTATATTACGTTATTGATGTATATAATGGTCACACGGAAATGATGAGGCCAACTCGCCAGTAATGTTGTCAAATATTACCGCCGAGAGGTTAGGTTGGGTTAGGTTATGTTACATTACATTATTGATGTATATAAAGATTCCACGGAGACGTAGCGGCCAACTCGCTAGGAATGTTTTCAAATGTTACCGCCGAGAGGTTAGGTTGGGTTAGGATAGGTTATATTACGTTACGGATGTACATGAAGGTCCCACGGAGACGTAGATGCCAACTCACCAGGAATGTTGCCAAATATTACCGCCGAGAGGTTAGGTTGGGTTAAGTTATGTTACATTACGTTATTGATGTATATACAGATGCCACGGAGACGTAGAGGCCAACTCGGCAGGAATGTTGTCAAATATTACCGCCGAGAGGTTAGGTTGGGTTAGGTTATGTTACATTACGTTATTGATGTATATAAAGATTCCACGGAGACGTAGAGGCCAACTCGCCAGGAATTTTGTCAAATATTACCGCCGAGATGTTAGTTTGGGTTAGGTTAGGTTGTAGTACGTCATAGACGTATAGTATTCCCACCGAGAACTAGGGGCCGACAAACAAGGAATTTGGTTATATGGTACCCCGAGAGGTTAGGTTAGGTTAGGTTAGGTTATATTACGTTACTGATGCATACAATGGTCTCATGGGGAAGTAGACGCCAACACGCCAGGAATGTTGACAAATATTACCGCCGAGACGTTATGTTAGTTTAGGTAATGTTGTATTACTTCATAGACATATACAGTGTTCCCACCGAGAAGTAGGGGCCGACAATAAAGGAATGTAGTTAAATGGTACCGCGAGAGGTTAGTTTGGGTTAGGTTAGGTTATAGTACGTTATTAATGTATATAATTGTTCCACGGAAACGTAGAGGCCAACTCTCCAGGAATGTTGTCAAATATTACCGCCGAGAGGTTAGGTTGTGTTAGGTTAGGTTACATTACGTTATTTATGCATACAAAGGTTCCACGGAGACGCAGAGGCCAACTCGCCAGGAATGTTGTCCAATATTACCGCCGATAGATTAGGTTCGGGTAGGTTAGGTTACATTACGTTATTTTGTATATAATGGTCACAAGGAGAATTAGAGGCCAACTTGCCAGGAATGTTGTCAAATGTTACCGCCGAGAGGTCAGGTTGGGTTAGGTTAGGTTCTATTACGTCACAGACGTATACAGTGTTCCCACCGAAAACTAGGGGCCGACAAACAAGGAATTTGGTTAAATGGTACCACGAGAGGTTAGTTTGGATTAGGTTAGTTTACATTACGTTATTGATGTATATAATGGTCCCACAGAGACGTAGAGGCCAACTCGCCAGGAATGTTGTCAAATATTACCGCCGATATGATAGGTTGGGTTACGTTAGGTTATATTACGTTAATGATGTATATAATGGTCACACGGAAAGGTAGAGGCCAACTCGCCAGGAATGTTGTCAAATATTACCGCCGAGAAGTTAGCTTGGGTTTGGTTAGATTACATTACGTTATTTATGTATATAATGGTCACGCGGAGAAATAGAGGCCAACTCGCCAGGAATGTTGTCGAATATTACCGCCGAGATGTTAGGTTGGGTTAGGTTAGGTTACATTACGTTATTGATGTATATAAAGATTCCACGGAGACGTAGAGGCCAACTCGCCAGGAATGTTGTCAAATATTACCGCCGAGAGGTTAGGTTGGGTTAGGTTATGTTACATTACGTTATTTATGTATATAATGGTCACACGGAGAATTAGAGGCCAACTCGCCAGGAATGTTGTCAAATATTACCGGCGAGAGGTTAGGTTGGGTTAGGTTATGTTATATTACGTTATTGATGTATACAAACGTTCCACGGAGACGTAGAGGCCAACTCGCCAGGAATGTTGTCAAATATTACGACCGAGAGGTTAGGTTGTGTTTGGTTATGTTACATTACGTTATTTATGTATATAATGGTCACACGGAGAATTAGAGGCCAACTCGCCAGGAATGTTGTTAAATATTACCGCCGAAATGATAGGTTGGGTTAGGTTAGGTTATATTACGTTATTGATGTATATAATGGTCAGACGGAAATGATGAGGCCAACTCGCCAGGAATGTTTTCAAATGTTACCGCCGAGAGGTTAGGTTGGGTTAGGTTAGGTTATATTACGTTATTTATGTATATAATGGTCACACGGAGAAGTAGAGGCCAACACGCCAGTAATTTTGTCAAACATTACAGCCGAGAAGTTATGTTGGGTTAGGTTAGGTTATATGACGTTACTGACGCATATAATGTTCCCACGGAGAAGCAGAGCACAACTCGGCAGGAGTGTTGTCAAATATTACCGCCGAGAAGTTAGTTTGGGTTAGGTTAGGTTATATTACGTTATTGATGTATATAAAGGTCCCACGGAGACGTAGAAGCCAACTCGCCAGGAATGTTGTCAAATATTACCGCCGAGAAGTTAGCTTGGGTTTGGTTAGATTACATTACGTTATTTATGTATATAATGGTCACACGGAGAAGTAGAGGCCAACTCGCCAGGAATGTTGTCAAATATTACCGCCGAGATGTTAGGTTGGGTTAGGTTAGGTTGTATTACGCCATAGACGTATACAGTGTTCCTACCGAGAAGTACGGGCTGACAATAAAGGAATGTGGTTAAATGGTACCCCGAGAGGTTAGTTTGGGTTAGGTTATGTTATATTACGTTATTGATGTACATAAAGGTTCCACGGAGACGTAGAGGCCAACTCGCAAGGAATGTTGTCAAATATCACCACCGAGAGGTTAGGTTGGGTTAGGTTAGGTTATATTACGTTATTGATGTATATAAAGATTCCACGGAGACGTAGAGGCCAACTCGCCAGGAATGTTGTCAAATATTACCGCCGAGAGGTTAGGTTGGGTTAGGTTATGTTATATTACGTTATTGATGTATATAAACGTTCCACGGAGACGTAGAGGCCAACTCGCCAGGAATGTTGTCAAATATTACGATCGAGAGGTTAGGTTGTGTTAGGTTAGGTTACATTACGTTATTTATGTATATAATGGTCACACGGAGAATTAGAGGCCAACTCGCCAGGAATGTTGTCAAATATTACCGGCGAGATGTTAGGTTGGGTTAGGTTAGGTTACATTACGTTATTTATGTACATAATGGTCACACGGAGATGTAGAGGCTAACTCGCCAGGAATGTTGTCAAATATTACCGCCGAGAGGTTAGGTTGGGTTAGGTTACGTTACATTACGTTATTTATGTATATAATGGTCACACGGAGAAGTAGAGGCCAACTCGCCAGGAATGTTGTCGAATATTACCGCCGAGATGTTAGGTTGGGTTAGGTTACGTTGTATAACGTCATAGACGTATACAGTGTTCCCACCGAGAACTACGGGCCGACAAACAAGGAATATGGTTATATGGTACCCCGAGAGGTTAGGTTAGGTTAGGTTAGGTTATATTACGTTACTGATGCATATAATGGTCTCACGGGGAAGTAGAGGCCAACACGCCAGGAATGTTGACAAATATTACCGCCGAGACGTTATGTTAGGTTAGGTTATGTTGTATTACGTCATAGACATATACAGTGTTCCCACCGAGAAGTAGGAGCCGACAATAAAGGAATGTGGTTAAATGGTACCCCGAGAAGTTAGTTTGGGTTAGGTTAGGTTATAGTACGTTATTAATGTATATAATTGTTCCACGGAAACGTAGAGTCCAACTCGCCAGGAATGTTGTCAAATATTACCGCTGAGATGTTAGGTTGTGTTAGGTTAGGTTACATTACGTTATTTATGTATATAAAGGTTCCACGGAGACGTAGAGGCCAACTCGCCAGGAATGTTGTCCAATATTACCGCCGATAGGTTAGGATCGGTTAGGTTAGGTTACATTACGTTATTTATGTATAAAATGGTAACATGGAGAAGTACAGGCCAACTCGCCAGGAATGTTGTCAAATATTACAGCCGAGAGGTTAGGTTGGGTTAGGTTAGGTTACATTACGTTATTTATGTATATAATATTCACACGGAGAAGTAGAGGCTAACTCGCCACGAATGTTGTCAAATATTACCGCCAAGAGGTTAGGTTGGGTTAGGTTAGGTTGTATTACGTCATAGACGTATACAGCGTTCCCACCGAGAAGTAGGGGCCGACAATCAAGGAATGTGGTGAAATGGTACCGCGAGAGGTTAGGTTGGGTTAGGAAAGATTATATTACGTTACTGATGCATATAATGGTTTCACGCGGAAGTAAAGGCCAGCACGCCAGGAATGTTGTCAAATATTACCACCGAGGAGTTAGGTTGGGTTCGGTTATGTTATATTACGTTACTGACGCATATAATGTTCCCACGGAGAAGCAGACGACAACTCGGCAGGATTGTTGTCAAATATTACCGGCGAGAAGTTAGGTTGGAATAGGTTAGGTTACATTACGTTATTTATGTATATAATGGTCACACGGAAAAGTAGAGGCTAACTCGCCAGGAATGATGTCAAATATTACCGCCGAGAGGTAAGTTTGGGTTAGGTTCTTTTACATTTCGTTATTAATGTATATAATGGTCTCACGGAGAAGTAGAGGCCAACACGCCAGGAATGTTGACAAATATTACCGCCGAGACGTTATGTTGGGTTATGTTATGTTACATTACGTTATTGATGTATATAAAGATTCCACGGAGACGTAGAGGCCAACTCGCCAGGAATGTTTTCAAATGTTACCGCCGAGAGGTTAGGTTGGGTTAGGTTAGGTTACATTACGTTATTGATGTATATAAAGATTCCACGGAGACGTAGAGGCCAACTCGCCAGGAATGTTGTCAAATATTACCGCCGAGAGGTTAGGTTGGGTTAGGTTATGTTATATTACGTTATTGATGTATATAAACGTTCCACGGAAACGTAGAGGCCAACTCGCCAGGAATGTTGTCAAATATTACGACCGAGAGGTTAGGTTGGGTTAGGTTAGGTTACATTACGTTATTTAAGTATATAATGGTCACACGGAGAATTAGAGGCCAACTCGCCAGGAATGTTGTCAAATATTACCGCCGAGAGGTTAGGTTGGGTTAGGTTAGGTTGTATTACGTCATAGACGTATACAGTGTTCCCACCGAGAAGTAGGGGCCGTCAATCAAGGAATGTGGTTAAATGGAACTCCGAGATGTTAGGTTGGGTTGGATTAGGTTGTATTACGTTACTGATGCATATAATGGTCTCACGGCGAAGTAGCGGCCAACTCGCCAGGAATGTTGTTAAATATTACCGCCGAAATGATAGGTTGGGTTAGGTTAGGTTATATTACGTTATTGATGTATATAATGGTCACACGGAAATGATGAGGCCAGCTCGCCAGGAATGTTGTCAAATATTACCGCCGAGAGGTTAGGTTGGGTTAGGTTATGTTACATTACATTATTGATGTATATAAAGATTCCACGGAGACGTAGCGGCCAACTCGCCAGGAATGTTTTCAAATGTTACCGCCGAGAGGTTAGGTTGGGTTAGGTTAGGTTATATTACGTTCTTGATGTACATGAAGGTCCCACGGAGACGTAGAGGCCAACTCGCCAGGAATGTTGTCAAATATTACCGCCGAGAGGTTAGGTTGGGTTAGGTTAGGTTATATTACGTTATTGATGCATATAAAGGTCCCACGGAGACGTGGAAGCCAACTCGCCAGGAATGTTGTCAAATATTACCGCCGAGAGGTTAGGTTGGGTTAGGTTAGGTTACATTACGTTATTTATGTACATAATGGTCACACGGAGATGTAGAGGCTATCTCGCCAGGAATGTTGTCAAATATTACCAGCGAGAGGTTAGGTTGAGTTAGGTTAGGTTACATTACGTTATTTATGTATATAATGGTCACACGGAGAATTAGAGGCCAACTCGCCAGGAATGTTGTCAAATATTACCGGCGAGATGTTAGGTTGGGTTAGGTTAGGTTACATTACGTTATTTATGTACATAATGGTCACACGGAGATGTAGAGGCTAACTCGCCAGGAATGTTGTCAAATATTACCGCCGAGAGGTTAGGTTGGGTTAGGTTACGTTACATTACGTTATTTATGTATATAATGGTCACACGGAGATGTAGAGGCCAACTCGCCAGGAATGTTGTCGAATATTACCGCCGAGATGTTAGGTTGGGTTAGGTTAGGTTACATTACGTTATTGATGTATATAAAGATTCCACGGAGACGTAGAGGCCAACTCGCCAGGAGTGTAATCAAATATTACCGCCGAGATGTTAGGTTGGGTTAGGTTATGTTATATTACGTTATTGATGTATACAAACGTTCCACGGAGACGTAGAGGCCAACTCGCCAGGAATGTTGTCAAATATTACGACCGAGAGGTTAGGTTGTGTTAGGTTATGTTACATTACGTTATTTATGTATATAATGGTCACACGGAGAATTAGAGGCCAACTCGCCAGGAATGTTGTTAAATATTACCGCCGAAATGATAGGTTGGGTTAGGTTAGGTTATATTACGTTATTGATGTATATAATGGTCACACGGAAATGATGAGGCCAACTCGCCAGTAATGTTGTCAAATATTACCGCCGAGAGGTTAGGTTGGGTTAGGTTATGTTACATTACATTATTGATGTATATAAAGATTCCACGGAGACGTAGCTGCCAACTCGCTAGGAATGTTTTCAAATGTTACCGCCGAGAGGTTAGGTTGGGTTAGGATAGGTTATATTACGTTACGGATGTACATGAAGGTCCCACGGAGACGTAGATGCCAACTCACCAGGAATGTTGCCAAATATTACCGCCGAGAGGTTAGGTTGGGTTAAGTTATGTTACATTACGTTATTGATGTATATACAGATGCCACGGAGACGTAGAGGCCAACTCGGCAGGAATGTTGTCAAATATTACCGCCGAGAGGTTAGGTTGGGTTAGGTTATGTTACATTACGTTATTGATGTATATAAAGATTCCACGGAGACCTAGAGGCCAACTCGCCAGGAATTTTGTCAAATATTACCGCCGAGATGTTAGTTTGGGTTAGGTTAGGTTGTAGTACGTCATAGACGTATAGTGTTCCCACCGAGAACTAGGGGCCGACAAACAAGGAATTTGGTTATATGGTACCCCGAGAGGTTAGGTTAGGTTAGGTTAGGTTATATTACGTTACTGATGCATACAATGGTCTCATGGGGAAGTAGACGCCAACACGCCAGGAATGTTGACAAATATTACCGCCGAGACGTTATGTTAGTTTAGGTAATGTTGTATTACTTCATAGACATATACAGTGTTCCCACCGAGAAGTAGGGGCCGACAATAAAGGAATGTGGTTAAATGGTACCGCGAGAGGTTAGTTTGGGTTAGGTTAGGTTATAGTACGTTATTAATGTATATAATTGTTCCACGGAAACGTAGAGGCCAACTCTCCAGGAATGTTGTCAAATATTACCGCCGAGAGGTTAGGTTGTGTTAGGTTAGGTTACATTACGTTATTTATGCATACAAAGGTTCCACGGAGACGCAGAGGCCAACTCGCCAGGAATGTTGTCCAATATTACCGCCGATAGATTAGGTTCGGGTAGGTTAGGTTACATTACGTTATTTTGTATATAATGGTCACAAGGAGAATTAGAGGCCAACTTGCCAGGAATGTTGTCAAATGTTACCGCCGAGAGGTCAGGTTGGGTTAGGTTAGGTTCTATTACGTCACAGACGTATACAGTGTTCCCACCGAAAACTAGGGGCCGACAAACAAGGAATTTGATTAAATGGTACCACGAGAGGTTAGTTTGGATTAGGTTAGTTTACATTACGTTATTGATGTATATAATGGTCCCACAGAGACGTAGAGGCCAACTCGCCAGGAATGTTGTCAAATATTACCGCCGATATGATAGGTTGGGTTACGTTAGGTTATATTACGTTAATGATGTATATAATGGTCACACGGAAAGGTAGAGGCCAACTCGCCAGGAATGTTGTCAAATATTACCGCCGAGAAGTTAGCTTGGGTTTGGTTAGATTACATTACGTTATTTATGTATATAATGGTCACACGGAGAAATAGAGGCCAACTCGCCAGGAATGTTGTGGAATATTACCGCCGAGATGTTAGGTTGGGTTAGGTTAGGTTACATTACGTTATTGATGTATATAAAGATTCCACGGAGACGTAGAGGCCAACTCGCCAGGAATGTTCTCAAATATTACCGCCGAGAGGTTAGGTTGGGTTAGGTTATGTTATATTACGTTATTGATGTATATAAACGTTCCACGGAAACGTAGAGGCCAACTCGCCAGGAATGTTGTCAAATATTACGACCGAGAGGTTAGGTTGGGTTAGGTTAGGTTACATTACGTTATTTAAGTATATAATGGTCACACGGAGAATTAGAGGCCAACTCGCCAGGAATGTTGTCAAATATTATCGCCGAGAGGTTAGGTTGGGTTAGGTTAGGTTGTATTACGTCATAGACGTATACAGTGTTCCCACCGAGAAGTAGGGGCCGTCAATCAAGGAATGTGGTTAAATGGAACTCCGAGACGTTAGGTTGGGTTGGATTAGGTTGTATTACGTTACTGATGCATATAATGGTCTCACGGCGAAGTAGAGGCCAACTCGCCAGGAATGTGGTTAAATATTGCCGCCGAAATGATAGGTTGGGTTAGGTTAGGTTATATTACGTTATTGATGTATATAATGGTCACACGGAAATGATGAGGCCAGCTCGCCAGGAATGTTGTCAAATATTACCGCCGAGAGGTTAGGTTGGGTTAGGTTATGTTACATTACATTATTGATGTATATAAAGATTCCACGGAGACGTAGCGGCCAACTCGCCAGGAATGTTTTCAAATGTTACCGCCGAGAGGTTAGGTTGGGTTAGGTTAGGTTATATTACGTTCTTGATGTACATGAAGGTCCCACGGAGACGTAGAGGCCAACTCGCCAGGAATGTTGTCAAATATTACCGCCGAGAGGTTAGGTTGGGTTAGGTTAGGTTATATTACGTTATTGATGCATATAAAGGTCCCACGGAGACGTGGAAGCCAACTCGCCAGGAATGTTGTCAAATATTACCGCCGAGAGGTTAGGTTGGGTTAAGTTAGGTTGTATAACGTCATAGACGTATACAGTGTTCCCACCGAGAACTACGGGCCGACAAACAAGGAATATGGTTATATGGTACCCCGAGAGGTTAGGTTAGGTTAGGTTAGGTTATATTACGTTACTGATGCATATAATGGTCTCACGGGGAAGTAGAGGCCAACACGCCAGGAATGTTGACAAATATTACCGCCGAGACGTTATGTTAGGTTAGGTTATGTTGTATTACGTCATAGACATATACAGTGTTCCCACCGAGAAGTAGGAGCCGACAATAAAGGAATGTGGTTAAATGGTACCCCGAGAAGTTAGTTTGGGTTAGGTTAGGTTATAGTACGTTATTAATGTATATAATTGTTCCTCGGAAACGTAGAGTCCAACTCGCCAGGAATGTTGTCAAATATTACCGCTGAGATGTTAGGTTGTGTTAGGTTAGGTTACATTACGTTATTTATGTATATAAAGGTTCCACGGAGACGTAGAGGCCAACTCGCCAGGAATGTTGTCCAATATTACCGCCGATAGGTTAGGATCGGTTAGGTTAGGTTACATTACGTTATTTATGTATAAAATGGTCACATGGAGAAGTACAGGCCAACTCGCCAGGAATGTTGTCAAATATTACAGCCGAGAGGTTAGGTTGGGTTAGGTTAGGTTACATTACGTTATTTATGTATATAATATTCACACGGAGAAGTAGAGGCTAACTCGCCACGAATGTTGTCAAATATTACCGCCAAGAGGTTAGGTTGGGTTAGGTTAGGTTGTATTACGTCATAGACGTATACAGCGTTCCCACCGAGAAGTAGGGGCCGACAATCAAGGAATGTGGTGAAATGGTACCGCGAGAGGTTAGGTTGGGTTAGGAAAGATTATATTACGTTACTGATGCATATAATGGTTTCACGCGGAAGTAAAGGCCAGCACGCCAGGAATGTTGTCAAATATTACCACCGAGGAGTTAGGTTGGGTTCGGTTATGTTATATTACGTTAGAGACGCATATAATGTTCCCACGGAGAAGCAGACGACAACTCGGCAGGAGTGTTGTCAAATATTACCGGCGAGAAGTTAGGTTGGAATAGGTTAGGTTACATTACGTTATTTATGTATATAATGGTCACACGGAAAAGTAGAGGCTAACTCGCCAGGAATGATGTCAAATATTACCGCCGAGAGGTAAGTTTGGGTTAGGTTATTTTACATTACGTTATTAATGTATATAATGGTCTCACGGAGAAGTAGAGGCCAACACGCCAGGAATGTTGACAAATATTACCGCCGAGACGTTATGTTGGGTTATGTTATGTTACATTACGTTATTGATGTATATAAAGATTCCACGGAGACGTAGAGGCCAACTCGCCAGGAATGTTTTCAAATGTTACCGCCGAGAGGTTAGGTTGGGTTAGGTTAGGTTATATTACGTTATTGATGTATATAAAGATTCCACGGAGACGTAGAGGCCAACTCGCCAGGAATGTTGTCAAATATTACCGCCGAGAGGTTAGGTTGGGTTAGGTTATGTTATATTACGTTATTGATATATATAAACGTTCCACGGAGACGTAGAGGCCAACTCGCCAGGAATGTTGTCAAATATTACCACCGAGAGGTTAGGTTGTGTTAGGTTAGGTTACATTACGTTATTTATGTATATAATGGTCACACGGAGAATTAGAGGCTAACTCGCCAGGAATGTTGTCAAATATTACCGCCGAGAGGTTAGGTTGGGTTAGGTTACGTTACATTACGTTATTTATGTATATAATGGTCACACGGAGAAGTAGAGGCCAACTCGCCAGGAATGTTGTCGAATATTACCGCCGAGATGTTAGGTTGGGTTAGGTTAGGTTACATTACGTTATTGATGTATATAAAGATTCCACGGAGACGTAGAGGCCAACTCGCCAGGAATGTTGTCAAATATTACCGCCGAGAGGTTAGGTTGGGTTAGGTTATGTTATATTACGTTATTGATGTATATAAACGTTCCACGGAGACGTAGAGGCCAACTCGCCAGGAATGTTGTCAAATATTACGACCGAGAGGTTAGGTTGTGTTAGGTTAGGTTACATTACGTTATTTATGTATATAATGGTCACACGGAGAATTAGAGGCCAACTCGCCAGGAATGTTGTTAAATATTACCGCCGAAATGATAGGTTGGGTTAGGTTAGGTTATATTACGTTATTGATGTATATAATGGTCACACGGAAATGATGAGGCCAACTCGCCAGTAATGTTGTCAAATATTACCGCCGAGAGGTTAGGTTGGGTTAGGTTATGTTACATTACATTATTGATGTATATAAAGATTCCACGGAGACGTAGCGGCCAACTCGCTAGGAATGTTTTCAAATATTACCGCCGAGAGGTTAGGTTGGGTTAGGATAGGTTATATTACGTTACGGATGTACATGAAGGTCCCACGGAGACGTAGATGCCAACTCACCAGGAATGTTGCCAAATATTACCGCCGAGAGGTTAGGTTGGGTTAAGTTATGTTACATTACGTTATTGATGTATATACAGATGCCACGGAGACGTAGAGGCCAACTCGGCAGGAATGTTGTCAAATATTACCGCCGATAGATTAGGTTCGGGTAGGTTAGGTTACATTACGTTATTTTGTATATAATGGTCACAAGGAGAATTAGAGGCCAACTTGCCAGGAATGTTGTCAAATGTTACCGCCGAGAGGTCAGGTTGGGTTAGGTTAGGTTCTATTACGTCACAGACGTATACAGTGTTCCCACCGAAAACTAGGGGCCGACAAACAAGGAATTTGGTTAAATGGTACCACGAGAGGTTAGTTTGGATTAGGTTAGTTTACATTACGTTATTGATGTATATAATGGTCCCACAGAGACGTAGAGGCCAACTCGCCAGGAATGTTGTCAAATATTACCGCCGATATGATAGGTTGGGTTACGTTAGGTTATATTACGTTAATGATGTATATAATGGTCACACGGAAAGGTAGAGGCCAACTCGCCAGGAATGTTGTCAAATATTACCGCCGAGAAGTTAGCTTGGGTTTGGTTAGATTACATTACGTTATTTATGTATATAATGGTCACACGGAGAAATAGAGGCCAACTCGCCAGGAATGTTGTCGAATATTACCGCCGAGATGTTAGGTTGGGTTAGGTTAGGTTACATTACGTTATTGATGTATATAAAGATTCCACGGAGACGTAGAGGCCAACTCGCCAGGAATGTTGTCAAATATTACCGCCGAGAGGTTAGGTTGGGTTAGGTTATGTTATATTACGTTATTGATGTATATAAACGTTCCACGGAAACGTAGAGGCCAACTCGCCAGGAATGTTGTCAAATATTACGACCGAGAGGTTAGGTTGGGTTAGGTTAGGTTACATTACGTTATTTAAGTATATAATGGTCACACGGAGAATTAGAGGCCAACTCGCCAGGAATGTTGTCAAATATTACCGCCGAGAGGTTAGGTTGGGTTAGGTTAGGTTGTATTACGTCATAGACGTATACAGTGTTCCCACCGAGAAGTAGGGGCCGTCAATCAAGGAATGTGGTTAAATGGAACTCCGAGATGTTAGGTTGGGTTGGATTAGGTTGTATTACGTTACTGATGCATATAATGGTCTCACGGCGAAGTAGAGGCCAACTCGCCAGGAATGTTGTTAAATATTACCGCCGAAATGATAGGTTGGGTTAGGTTAGGTTATATTACGTTATTGATGTATATAATGGTCACACGGAAATGATGAGGCCAGGTCGCCAGGAATGTTGTCAAATATTACCGCCGAGAGGTTAGGTTGGGTTAGGTTATGTTACATTACATTATTGATGTATATAAAGATTCCACGGAGACGTAGCGGCCAACTCGCCAGGAATGTTTTCAAATGTTACCGCCGAGAGGTTAGGTTGGGTTAGGTTAGGTTATATTACGTTCTTGATGTACATGAAGGTCCCACGGAGACGTAGAGGCCAACTCGCCAGGAATGTTGTCAAATATTACCGCCGATAGGTTGGGTTGGGTTAGGTTAGGTTATATTACGTTATTGATGCATATAAAGTTCCCACGGAGACGTGGAAGCCAACTCGCCAGGAATGTTGTCAAATATTACCGCCGAGAGGTTAGGTTGGGTTAGGTTAGGTTACATTACGTTATTTATGTACATAATGGTCACACGGAGATGTAGAGGCTATCTCGCCAGGAATGTTGTCAAATATTACCGCCGAGAGGTTAGGTTGAGTTAGGTTAGGTTACATTACGTTATTTATGTATATAATGGTCACACGGAGAAGTAGAGGCCAACTCACCAGGAATTTTGTCAAACATTACAGCCGAGAAGATATGTTGGGTTAGGTTAGGTTACATTACGTTATTTTGTATATAATGGTCACAAGGAGAATTAGAGGCCAACTTGCCAGGAATGTTGTCAAATATTACCGCCGAGAGGTTAGGTTGGGTTAAGTTAGGTTGTATAACGTCATAGACGTATACAGTGTTCCCACCGAGAACTACGGGCCGACAAACAAGGAATATGGTTATATGGTACCCCGAGAGGTTAGGTTAGGTTAGGTTAGGTTATATTACGTTACTGATGCATATAATGGTCTCACGGGGAAGTAGAGGCCAACACGCCAGGAATGTTGACAAATATTACCGCCGAGACGTTATGTTAGGTTAGGTTATGTTGTATTACGTCATAGACATATACAGTGTTCCCACCGAGAAGTAGGAGCCGACAATAAAGGAATGTGGTTAAATGGTACCCCGAGAAGTTAGTTTGGGTTAGGTTAGGTTACATTACGTTATTTATGTATATAAAGGTTCCACGGAGACGTAGAGGCCAACTCGCCAGGAATGTTGTCCAATATTACCGCCGATAGGTTAGGTTCGGTTAGGTTAGGTTACATTACGTTATTTATGTATAAAATGGTCACATGGAGAAGTACAGGCCAACTCGCCAGGAATGTTGTCAAATATTACAGCCGAGAGGTTAGGTTGGGTTAGGTTAGGTTACATTACGTTATTTATGTATATAATATTCACACGGAGAAGTAGAGGCTAACTCGCCACGAATGTTGTCAAATATTACCGCCAAGAGGTTAGGTTGGGTTAGGTTAGGTTGTATTACGTCATAGACGTATACAGCGTTCCCACCGAGAAGTAGGGGCCGACAATCAAGGAATGTGGTGAAATGGTACCGCGAGAGGTTAGGTTGGGTTAGGAAAGATTATATAACGTTACTGATGCATATAATGGTTTCACGCGGAAGTAAAGGCCAGCACGCCAGGAATGTTGTCAAATATTACCACCGAGGAGTTAGGTTGGGTTCGGTTATGTTATATTACGTTACTGACGCATATAATGTTCCCACGGAGAAGCAGACGACAACTCGGCAGGAGTGTTGTCAAATATTACCGGCGAGAAGTTAGGTTGGAATAGGTTAGGTTACATTACGTTATTTATGTATATAATGGTCACACGGAAAAGTAGAGGCTAACTCGCCAGGAATGATGTCAAATATTACCGCCGAGAGGTAAGTTTGGGTTAGGTTATTTTACATTACGTTATTAATGTATATAATGGTCTCACGGAGAAGTAGAGGCCAACACGCCAGGAATGTTGTCAAATATTACCGCCGAGATGTTAGGTTGGGTTAGCTTAGGTTACATTACGTTATTTATGTATATAATGGTCACACGGAGAAGTAGAGGCCAACACGCCAGTAATTTTGTCAAACATTACAGCCGAGAAGTTATGTTGGGTTAGGTTAGGTTATATTACGTTACTGACACGTATAATGTTCCCACGGAGAAGCAGAGGACAACTCGGCAGGAGTGTTGTCAAATATTACCGCCGAGAAGTTTGTTTGGGTTAGGTTAGGTTATATTACGTTATTGATGTATATAAAGGTCCCACGGAGACGTAGAATCCAACTCGCCAGGAATTTTGCCAAATATTACCCCCGAGAAGTTAGCTTGGGTTTGATTAGATTACATTACGTTATTTATGTATATAATGGTCACACGGAGAAGCAGAGGACAACTCGGCAGGAGTGATGTCAAATATTACCGCCGAGTGGTTAGGTAGGGTTAGGTTAGATTATATTACGTTATTTATGTATATATTGGTCACGGATATGTAGAGGCTAACTCGCCGGGAATTTTGTCAAATATTACCGCCGAGAGGTTAGGTTGGGTTAGGTTAGGTTACATTACGTTATTTATGTACATAATGGTCACACGGAGATGTAGAGGCTAACTCGCCAGGAATGTTGTGAAATATTACCGCCGAGAGGTTATGTTGGGTTAGGTTAGGTTACTTTACGTTATTTATGTATATAATGGTAACACGGAGAAGTAGAGGCCAACTCGCCAGGAATGTTGTTAAATATTACCGCCAAAATGATAGGTTGGGTTAGGTTAGGTTATATGACGTTACTGACGCATATAATGTTCCCACGGAGAAGCAGAGCACAACTCGGCAGGAGTGTTGTCAAATATTACCGCCGAGAAGTTAGTTTGGGTTATGTTAGGTTATATTACGTTATTGATGTATATAAAGGTCCCACGGACACGTAGATGCCAACAAGCCAGGAATGTTGTCAAATATTACCGCCGAGATATTAGGTTGGGTTAGGTTAGGTTGTATTACGCCATAGACGTATACAGTGTTCCTACCGAGAAGTACGGGCCGACAATAAAGGAATGTGGTTAAATGGTACCCCGAGAGGTTAGTTTGGGTTAGGTTATGTTATATTACGTTATTGATGTATATAAACGTTCCACGGAGACGTAGAGGCCAACTCGCCAGGAATGTTGTCAAATATTACGACCGAGAGGTTAGGTTGTGTTAGGTTAGGTTACATTACGTTATTTATGTATATAATGGTCACGCGGAGACGTAGATGCCAACTCACCAGGAATGTTGCCAAATATTACCGCCGAGATGTTAGGTTGGGTTAGGTTAGGTTACATTACGTTATTGATGTATATAAAGATTCCACGGAGACGTAGATGCCAACTCGCCAGGAATGTTGTCAAATATTACCGCCGAGAGGTTAGGTTGGGTTAGGTTATGTTATATTACGTTATTGATGTATATAAACGTTCCACGGAGACGTAGAGGCCAACTCGCCAGGAATGTTGTCAAATATTACGACCGAGAGGTTAGGTTGTGTTAGGTTATGTTACATTACGTTATTGATGTATATAAAGATTCCACGGAGACGTAGAGGCCAACTCGCCAGGAATGTTGTCAAATATTACCGCCTAGATGTTAGTTTGGGTTAGGTTAGGTTGTATTACGTCATAGACGTATACAGTGTTCCTACCGAGAACTAGGGGCCGACAAACAAGGAATTTGGTTATATGGTACCCCGAGATGTTAGTTTGGGTTAGGTTAGGTTATATTACGTTATTGATGTATATAAAGGTTCCACCGAGACGTAGAGGCCAACTCGCCAGGAATGCTGTCAAGTATTACCACCGAAATGATAGGTTGTGTTAGGTTAGGTTACATTACTTTATTTATGTATATAATGGTCACACGGAGAAGTAGAGGCCAACCCGCCAGGAATGTTGTCAAATATTACCACCGAGAGATTAGGTTGGGTTAGGTTGGGTTATATTACGATGCTGATGTATATGAATGACCCACGGAGACGTAGAGGCCAACTCGCCACGAATGTTGTCAAATATTACCGCCGACAGATTAGGTTGGGTTAGGTTAGGTTATATTACGTTACTGGTGTATATGAATGTCCCACGGAGACGTAGAGGCCAACACGCCAGGAATGTTGTCAAATATTACCGCCGAGACGTTATGCTAGTTTAGGTAATGTTGTATTACTTTATAGACATATACAGTGTTCCCACCGAGAAGTAGGGGCCGACAATAAAGGAATGTGGTTAAATGGTACCGCGAGAGGTTAGTTTGGGTTAGGTTAGGTTATAGTACGTTATTAATGTATATAATTGTTCCACGGAAACGTAGAGGCCAACTCTCCAGGAATGTTGTCAAATATTACCGCCGAGAGGTTAGGTTGTGTTAGGTTAGGTTACATTACGTTATTTATGCACACAAAAGTTCCACGGAGACGCAGAGGCCAACTCGCCAGGAATGTTGTCCAATATTACCGCCGATAGATTAGGTTCGGGTAGGTTAGGTTACATTACGTTATTTTGTATATAATGGTCACACGGAGAAATAGAGGCCAACTCGCCAGGAATGTTGTCGAATATTACCGCCGAGATGTTAGGTTGGGTTAGGTTAGGTTACATTACGTTATTGATGTATATAAAGATTCCACGGAGACGTAGAGGCCAACTCGCCAGGAATGTTGTCAAATATTACCGCCGAGAGGTTAGGTTGGGTTAGGTTATGTTATATTACGTTATTGATGTATATAAACGTTCCACGGAAACGTAGAGGCCAACTCGCCAGGAATGTTGTCAAATATTACGACCGAGAGGTTAGGTTGGGTTAGGTTAGGTTACATTACGTTATTTAAGTATATAATGGTCACACGGAGAATTAGAGGCCAACTCGCCAGGAATGTTGTCAAATATTACCGCCGAGAGGTTAGGTTGGGTTAGGTTAGGTTGTATTACGTCATAGACGTATACAGTGTTCCCACCGAGAAGTAGGGGCCGTCAATCAAGGAATGTGGTTAAATGGAACTCCGAGATGTTAGGTTGGGTTGGATTAGGTTGTATTACGTTACTGATGCATATAATGGTCTCACGGCGAAGTAGAGGCCAACTCGCCAGGAATGTTGTTAAATATTACCGCCGAAATGATAGGTTGGGTTAGGTTAGGTTATATTACGTTATTGATGTATATAATGGTCACACGGAAATGATGAGGCCAGGTCGCCAGGAATGTTGTCAAATATTACCGCCGAGAGGTTAGGTTGGGTTAGGTTATGTTACATTACATTATTGATGTATATAAAGATTCCACGGAGACGTAGCGGCCAACTCGCCAGGAACGTTTTCAAATGTTACCGCCGAGAGGTTAGGTTGGGTTAGGTTAGGTTATATTACGTTCTTGATGTACATGAAGGTCCCACGGAGACGTAGAGGCCAACTCGCCAGGAATGTTGTCAAATATTACCGCCGATAGGTTGGGTTGGGTTAGGTTAGGTTATATTACGTTATTGATGCATATAAAGGTCCCACGGAGACGTGGAAGCCAACTCGCCAGGAATGTTGTCAAATATTACCGCCGAGAGGTTAGGTTGGGTTAGGTTAGGTTACATTACGTTATTTATGTACATAATGGTCACACGGAGATGTAGAGGCTATCTCGCCAGGAATGTTGTCAAATATTACCGCCGAGAGGTTAGGTTGAGTTAGGTTAGGTTACATTACGTTATTTATGTATATAATGGTCACACGGAGAAGTAGAGGCCAACTCGCCAGGAATTTTGTCAAACATTACAGCCGAGAAGATATGTTGGGTTAGGTTAGGTTACATTACGTTCTTTTGTATATAATGGTCACAAGGAGAATTAGAGGCCAACTTGCCAGGAATGTTGTCAAATATTACCGCCGAGAGGTTAGGTTGGGTTAAGTTAGGTTGTATAACGTCATAGACGTATACAGTGTTCCCACCGAGAACTACGGGCCGACAAACAAGGAATATGGTTATATGGTACCCCGAGAGGTTAGGTTAGGTTAGGTTAGGTTATATTACGTTACTGATGCATATAATGGTCTCACGGGGAAGTAGAGGCCAACACGCCAGGAATGTTGACAAATATTACCGCCGAGACGTTATGTTAGGTTAGGTTATGTTGTATTACGTCATAGACATATACAGTGTTCCCACCGAGAAGTAGGAGCCGACAATAAAGGAATGTGGTTAAATGGTACCCCGAGAAGTTAGTTTGGGTTAGGTTAGGTTACATTACGTTATTTATGTATATAAAGGTTCCACGGAGACGTAGAGGCCAACTCGCCAGGAATGTTGTCCAATATTACCGCCGATAGGTTAGGTTCGGTTAGGTTAGGTTACATTACGTTATTTATGTATAAAATGGTCACATGGAGAAGTACAGGCCAACTCGCCAGGAATGTTGTCAAATATTACGACCGAGAGGTTAGGTTGGGTTAGGTTAGGTTACATTACGTTATTTAAGTATATAATGGTCACACGGAGAATTAGAGGCCAACTCGCCAGGAATGTTGTCAAATATTACCGCCGATAGGTTGAGTTGGGTTAGGTTAGGTTATATTACGTTATTGATGCATATAAAGGTCCCACGGAGACGTGGAAGCCAACTCGCCAGGAATGTTGTCAAATATTACCGCCGAGAGGTTAGGTTGGGTTAGGTTAGGTTACATTACGTTATTTATGTATATAATATTCACACGGAGAAGTAGAGGCTAACTCGCCACGAATGTTGTCAAATATTACCGCCAAGAGGTTAGGTTGGGTTAGGTTAGGTTGTATTACGTCATAGACGTATACAGCGTTCCCACCGAGAAGTAGGGGCCGACAATCAAGGAATGTGGTGAAATGGTACCGCGAGAGGTTAGGTTGGGTTAGGAAAGATTATATAACGTTACTGATGCATATAATGGTTTCACGCGGAAGTAAAGGCCAGCACGCCAGGAATGTTGTCAAATATTACCACCGAGGAGTTAGGTTGGGTTCGGTTATGTTATATTACGTTACTGACGCATATAATGTTCCCACGGAGAAGCAGACGACAACTCGGCAGGAGTGTTGTCAAATATTACCGGCGAGAAGTTAGGTTGGAATAGGTTAGGTTACATTACGTTATTTATGTATATAATGGTCACACGGAAAAGTAGAGGCTAACTCGCCAGGAATGATGTCAAATATTACCGCCGAGAGGTAAGTTTGGGTTAGGTTATTTTACATTACGTTATTAATGTATATAATGGTCTCACGGAGAAGTAGAGGCCAACACGCCAGGATAGTTGTCAAATATTACCGCCGAGATGTTAGGTTGGGTTAGCTTAGGTTACATTACGTTATTTATGTATATAATGGTCACACGGAGAAGTAGAGGCCAACACGCCAGTAATTTTGTCAAACATTACAGCCGAGAAGTTATGTTGGGTTAGGTTAGGTTATATTACGTTACTGACACGTATAATGTTCCCACGGAGAAGCAGAGGACAACTCGGCAGGAGTGTTGTCAAATATTACCGCCGAGAAGTTTGTTTGGGTTAGGTTAGGTTATATTACGTTATTGATGTATATAAAGGTCCCACGGGGACGTAGAATCCAACTCGCCAGGAATGTTGCCAAATATTACCCCCGAGAAGTTAGCTTGGGTTTGATTAGATTACATTACGTTATTTATGTATATAATGGTCACACGGAGAAGCAGAGGACAACTCGGCAGGAGTGATGTCAAATATTACCGCCGAGTGGTTAGGTAGGGTTAGGTTAGATTATATTACGTTATTTATGTATATATTGGTCACGGATATGTAGAGGCTAACTCGCCGGGAATTTTGTCAAATATTACCGCCGAGAGGTTAGGTTGGGTTAGGTTAGGTTACATTACGTTATTTATGTACATAATGGTCACACGGAGATGTAGAGGCTAACTCGCCAGGAATGTTGTGAAATATTACCGCCGAGAGGTTATGTTGGGTTAGGTTAGGTTACTTTACGTTATTTATGTATATAATGGTAACACGGAGAAGTAGAGGCCAACTCGCCAGGAATGTTGTTAAATATTACCGCCAAAATGATAGGTTGGGTTAGGTTAGGTTATATGACGTTACTGACGCATATAATGTTCCCACGGAGAAGCAGAGCACAACTAGGCAGGAGTGTTGTCAAATATTACCGCCGAGAAGTTAGTTTGGGTTATGTTAGGTTATATTACGTTATTGATGTATATAAAGGTCCCACGGACACGTAGATGCCAACAAGCCAGGAATGTTGTCAAATATTACCGCCGAGATATTAGGTTGGGTTAGGTTAGGTTGTATTACGCCATAGACGTATACAGTGTTCCTACCGAGAAGTACGGGCCGACAATAAAGGAATGTGGTTAAATGGTACCCCGAGAGGTTAGTTTGGGTTAGGTTATGTTATATTACGTTATTGATGTACATAAAGGTTCCACGGAGACGTAGAGGCCAACTCGCAAGGAATGTTGTCAAATATTACCACCGAGAGGTTAGGTTGGGTTAGCTTAGGTTACATAACGTTATTTATGTATATAATGGTCACACGGAGAAGTAGAGTCCAACTCGCCCGGAATTTTGTCAAATATTACCGCCGAGAGGTTAGGTTGGGTTAGGTTAGGTTATATTACGTTATTGATGTATATAAAGATTCCACGGAGACGTAGAGGCCAACTCGCCAGGAATGTTGTCAAATATTACCGCCGAGAGGTTAGGTTGGGTTAGGTTATGTTATATTACGTTATTGATGTATATAAACGTTCCACGGACACGTAGAGGCCAACTCGCCAGGAATGTTGTCAAATATTACGACCGAGAGGTTAGGTTGTGTTAGGTTAGGTTACATTACGTTATTTATGCACACAAAAGTTCCACGGAGACGCAGAGGCCAACTCGCCAGGAATGTTGTCCAATATTACCGCCGATAGATTAGGTTCGGGTAGGTTAGGTTACATTACGTTATTTTGTATATAATGGTCACACGGAGAAATAGAGGCCAACTCGCCAGGAATGTTGTCGAATATTACCGCCGAGAGGTTAGGTTGGGTTAGGTTATGTTATATTACGTTATTGATGTATATAAACGTTCCACGGAAACGTAGAGGCCAACTCGCCAGGAATGTTGTCAAATATTACCGCCGAGAGGTTAGGTTGGGTTAGGTTAGGTTACATTACGTTATTTAAGTATATAATGGTCACACGGAGAATTAGAGGCCAACTCGCCAGGAATGTTGTCAAATATTACCGCCGAGAGGTTAGGTTGGGTTAGGTTAGGTTGTATTACGTCATAGACGTATACAGTGTTCCCACCGAGAAGTAGGGGCCGTCAATCAAGGAATGTGGTTAAATGGAACTCCGAGATGTTAGGTTGGGTTGGATTAGGTTGTATTACGTTACTGATGCATATAATGGTCTCACGGCGAAGTAGAGGCCAACTCGCCAGGAATGTTGTTAAATATTACCGCCGAAATGATAGGTTGGGTTAGGTTAGGTTATATTACGTTATTGATGTATATAATGGTCACACGGAAATGATGAGGCCAGGTCGCCAGGAATGTTGTCAAATATTACCGCCGAGAGGTTAGGTTGGGTTAGGTTATGTTACATTACATTATTGATGTATATAAAGATTCCACGGAGACGTAGCGGCCAACTCGCCAGGAACGTTTTCAAATGTTACCGCCGAGAGGTTAGGTTGGGTTAGGTTAGGTTACATTACGTTATTTATGTATATAATGGTCACACGGAGAAGTAGAGGCCAACTCGCCAGGAATTTTGTCAAACATTACAGCCGAGAAGATATGTTGGGTTAGGTTAGGTTACATTACGTTATTTTGTATATAATGGTCACAAGGAGAATTAGAGGCCAACTTGCCAGGAATGTTGTCAAATATTACCGCCGAGAGGTTAGGTTGGGTTAAGTTAGGTTGTATAACGTCATAGACGTATACAGTGTTCCCACCGAGAACTACGGGCCGACAAACAAGGAATATGGTTATATGGTACCCCGAGAGGTTAGGTTAGGTTAGGTTAGGTTATATTACGTTACTGATGCATATAATGGTCTCACGGGGAAGTAGAGGCCAACACGCCAGGAATGTTGACAAATATTACCGCCGAGACGTTATGTTAGGTTAGGTTATGTTGTATTACGTCATAGACATATACAGTGTTCCCACCGAGAAGTAGGAGCCGACAATAAAGGAATGTGGTTAAATGGTACCCCGAGAAGTTAGTTTGGGTTAGGTTAGGTTACATTACGTTATTTATGTATATAAAGGTTCCACGGAGACGTAGAGGCCAACTCGCCAGGAATGTTGTCCAATATTACCGCCGATAGGTTAGGTTCGGTTAGGTTAGGTTACATTACGTTATTTATGTATAAAATGGTCACATGGAGAAGTACAGGCCAACTCGCCAGGAATGTTGTCAAATATTACGACCGAGAGGTTAGGTTGGGTTAGGTTAGGTTACATTACGTTATTTAAGTATATAATGGTCACACGGAGAATTAGAGGCCAACTCGCCAGGAATGTTGTAAAATATTACCGCCGATAGGTTGGGTTGGGTTAGGTTAGGTTATATTACGTTATTGATGCATATAAAGGTCCCACGGAGACGTGGAAGCCAACTCGCCAGGAATGTTGTCAAATATTACCGCCGAGAGGTTAGGTTGGGTTAGGTTAGGTTACATTACGTTATTTATGTATATAATATTCACACGGAGAAGCAGAGGACAACTCGGCAGGAGTGATGTCAAATATTACCGCCGAGTGGTTAGGTAGGGTTAGGTTAGATTATATTACGTTATTTATGTATATATTGGTCACGGATATGTAGAGGCTAACTCGCCGGGAATTTTGTCAAATATTACTGCCGAGAGGTTAGGTTGGGTTAGGTTAGGTTACATTACGTTATTTATGTACATAATGGTCACACGGAGATGTAGAGGCTAACTCGCCAGGAATGTTGTGAAATATTACCGCCGAGAGGTTATGTTGGGTTAGGTTAGGTTACTTTACGTTATTTATGTATATAATGGTAACACGGAGAAGTAGAGGCCAACTCGCCAGGAATGTTGTTAAATATTACCGCCAAAATGATAGGTTGGGTTAGGTTAGGTTATATGACGTTACTGACGCATATAATGTTCCCACGGAGAAGCAGAGCACAACTAGGCAGGAGTGTTTTCAAATATTACCGCCGAGAAGTTAGTTTGGGTTATGTTAGGTTATATTACGTTATTGATGTATATAAAGGTCCCACGGACACGTAGATGCCAACAAGCCAGGAATGTTGTCAAATATTACCGCCGAGATATTAGGTTGGGTTAGGTTAGGTTGTATTACGCCATAGACGTATACAGTGTTCCTACCGAGAAGTACGGGCCGACAATAAAGGAATGTGGTTAAATGGTACCCCGAGAGGTTAGTTTGGGTTAGGTTATGTTATATTACGTTATTGATGTACATAAAGGTTCCACGGAGACGTAGAGGCCAACTCGCAAGGAATGTTGTCAAATATTACCACCGAGAGGTTAGGTTGGGTTAGCTTAGGTTACATAACGTTATTTATGTATATAATGGTCACACGGAGAAGTAGAGTCCAACTCGCCCGGAATTTTGTCAAATATTACCGCCGAGAGGTTAGGTTGGGTTAGGTTAGGTTATATTACGTTATTGATGTATATAAAGATTCCACGGAGACGTAGAGGCCAACTCGCCAGGAATGTTGTCAAATATTACCGCCGAGAGGTTAGGTTGGGTTAGGTTATGTTATATTACGTTATTGATGTATATAAACGTTCCACGGACACGTAGAGGCCAACTCGCCAGGAATGTTGTCAAATATTACGACCGAGAGGTTAGGTTGTGTTAGGTTAGGTTACATTACGTTATTTATGTATATAATGGTCACACGGAGAATTAGAGGCCAACTCGCCAGGAATGTTGTCAAATATTACCGCCGAGATGTTAGGTTGGGTTAGGTTAGGTTACATTACGTTATTTATGTACATAATGGTCACACGGAGATGTAGAGGCTAACTCGCCAGGAATGTTGTCAAATATTACCGCCGAGAGGTTAGGTTGGGTTAGGTTAGGTTACATTACGTTATTCATGTATATAATGGTCACACGGAGAAGTAGAGGCCAACTCGCCAGGAATGTTGTCGAATATTACCGCCGAGATGTTATTTTGGGTTAGGTTAGGTTACATTACGTTATTGATGTATATAAAGATTCCACGGAGACGTAGAGGCCAACTCGCCAGGAATGTTCCCAAATATTACCGCCGAGAGGTTAGGTTGGGTTAGGTTATGTTATATTACGTTATTGATGTATATAAACGTTCCACGGAGACGTAGAGGCCAACTCGCCAGGAATGTTGTCAAATATTACGACCGAGAGGTTAGGTTGTGTTAGGTTAGGTTACATTACGTTATTTATGTATATAATGGTCACGCGGAGACGTAGATGCCAACTCACCAGGAATGTTGCCAAATATTACCGCCGAGATGTTAGGTTGGGTTAGGTTAGGTTACATTACGTTATTGATGTATATAAAGATTCCACGGAGACGTAGATGCCAACTCGCCAGGAATGTTGTCAAATATTACCGCCGAGAGGTTAGGTTGGGTTAGGTTATGTTATATTACGTTATTGATGTATATAAACGTTCCACGGAGACGTAGAGGCCAACTCGCCAGGAATGTTGTCAAATATTACGACCGAGAGGTTAGGTTGTGTTAGGTTAGGTTACATTACGTTATTTATGTATATAATGGTCACACGGAGACGTAGATGCCAACTCACCAGGAATGTTGCCAAATATTACCGCCGAGAGGTTAGGTTGGGTTAGGTTATGTTACATTACGTTATTGATGTATATACAGATGCCACGGAGACGTAGAGGCCAACTCGCTAGGAATGTTGTCAAATATTACCGCCGAGAAGTTAGTTTGGGTTAGGTTAGGTTATATTACGTTATTGATGTATATAAAGGTCCCACGGAGACGTAGAAGCCAACTCGCCAGGAATGTTGTCAAATATTACCGCCTAGATGTTAGTTTGGGTTAGGTTAGGTTGTATTACGTCATAGACGTATACAGTGTTCCTACCGAGAACTAGGGGCCGACAAACAAGGAATTTGGTTATATGGTACCCCGAGATGTTAGTTTGGGTTAGGTTAGGTTATATTACGTTATTGATGTATATAAAGGTTCCACCGAGACGTAGAGGCCAACTCGCCAGGAATGCTGTCAAGTATTACCACCGAAATGATAGGTTGTGTTAGGTTAGGTTACATTACTTTATTTATGTATATAATGGTCACACGGAGAAGTAGAGGCCAACCCGCCAGGAATGTTGTCAAATATTACCACCGAGAGATTAGGTTGGGTTAGGTTGGGTTATATTACGATGCTGATGTATATGAATGACCCACGGAGACGTAGAGGCCAACTCGCCACGAATGTTGTCAAATATTACCGCCGACAGATTAGGTTGGGTTAGGTTAGGTTATATTACGTTACTGGTGTATATGAATGTCCCACGGAGACGTAGAGGCCAACACGCCAGGAATGTTGTCAAATATTACCGCCGAGACGTTATGCTAGTTTAGGTAATGTTGTATTACTTTATAGACATATACAGTGTTCCCACCGAGAAGTAGGGGCCGACAATAAAGGAATGTGGTTAAATGGTACCGCGAGAGGTTAGTTTGGGTTAGGTTAGGTTATAGTACGTTATTAATGTATATAATTGTTCCACGGAAACGTAGAGGCCAACTCTCCAGGAATGTTGTCAAATATTACCGCCGAGAGGTTAGGTTGTGTTAGGTTAGGTTACATTACGTTATTTATGCACACAAAAGTTCCACGGAGACGCAGAGGCCAACTCGCCAGGAATGTTGTCCAATATTACCGCCGATAGATTAGGTTCGGGTAGGTTAGGTTACATTACGTTATTTTGTATATAATGGTCACAAGGAGAATTAGAGGCCAACTTGCCAGGAATGTTGTCAAATGTTACCGCCGAGAGGTCAGGTTGGGTTAGGTTAGGTTCTATTACGTCACAGACGTATACAGTGTTCCCACCGAAAACTAGGGGCCGACAAACAAGGAATTTGGTTAAATGGTACCCCGAGAGGTTAGTTTGGATTAGGTTAGTTTACATTACGTTATTGATGTATATAATGGTCCCACGGAGAAGCAGAGGACAACTCGGCAGGAGTGTTGTCAAATATTACCGCCGAGAAGTTAGTTTGGGTTATGTTAGGTTACATTACGTTATTGATGTATATAAAGATTCCACGGAGACGTAGAGGCCAACTCGCCAGGAATGTTGTCAAATATTACCGCCGAGAGGTTAGGTTGGGTTAGGTTATGTTATATTACGTTATTGATGTATATAAACGTTCCACGGAAACGTAGAGGCCAACTCGCCAGGAATGTTGTCAAATATTACGACCGAGAGGTTAGGTTGGGTTAGGTTAGGTTACATTACGTTATTTATGTATATAATGGTCACACGGAGAATTAGAGGCCAACTCGCCAGGAATGTTGTCAAATATTACCGCCGAGATGTTAGGTTGGGTTAGGTTAGGTTGTATAACGTCATAGACGTATACAGTGTTCCCACCGAGAACTACGGGCCGACAAACAAGGAATATGGTTATATGGTACCCCGAGAGGTTAGGTTAGGTTAGGTTAGGTTATATTACGTTACTGATGCATATAATGGTCTCACGGGGAAGTAGAGGCCAACACGCCAGGAATGTTGACAAATATTACCGCCGAGACGTTATGTTAGGTTAGGATATGTTGTATTACGTCATAGACATATACAGTGTTCCCACCGAGAAGTAGGAGCCGAGAATAAAGGAATGTGGTTAAATGGTACCCCGAGAGGTTAGTTTGGGTTAGGTTAGGTTATATTACGTTATTGATGTATATAAAGGTCCCACGGAGACGTAGAAGCCAACTCGCCAGGAATGTTGCCAAATATTACCGCCGAGAAGTTAGCTTGGGTTTGGTTAGATTGCATTACGTTATTTATGTATATAATGGTCACACGGAGAAATAGAGGCCAACTCGCCAGGAATGTTGTCGAATATTACCACCGAGATGTTAGGTTGGGTTAGGTTAGGTTACATTACGTTATTGATGTATATAAAGATTCCACGGAGACGTAGAGGCCAACTCGCCAGGAATGTTGTCAAATATTACCGCCGAGAGGGTAGGTTGGGCTAGGTTATGTTATATTACGTTATTGATGTATATAAACGTTCCACGGTAACGTAGAGGCCAACTCGCCAGGAATGTTGTCAAATATTACGACCGAGAGGTTAGGTTGGGTTAGGTTAGGTTACATTACGTTATTTATGTATATAATGGTCACACGGAGAATTAGAGGCCATCTCGCCAGGAATGTTGTCAAATATTACCGCCGAGATGTTAGGTTGGGTTAGGTTAGGTTATATTACGTTATTGATGTATATAATGGTCACATGGAAATGATGAGGCCAACTCGCCAGGAATGTTGTCAAATATTACCGCCGAGAGGTAAGGTTGGGTTAGGTTATGTTACATTACGTTATTGATGTACATGAAGGTCCCACGGGGACGTAGAGGCCAACTCGCCAGGAATGTTGTCAAATATTACGACCGAGAGGTTAGGTTGGGTTAGGTTAGGTTACATTACGTTATTTATGTATATAATGGTCACACGGAGAATTAGAGGCCATCTCGCCAGGAATGTTGCCAAATATTACCGCCGAGAAGTTACGTTGGGTTAGGTTAGGTTATATTACGTTACTGACACGTATAATGTTCCCACGGAGAAGCAGAGGACAACTCGGCAGGAGTGTTGTCAAATATTACCGCCGAGAAGTTAGTTTGGGTTATGTTAGGTTATATTACGTTATTGATGTATATAAAGGTCCCACGGAGACGTAGAAGCCAACTCGCCAGGAATGTTGCCAAATATTACCGCCGAGAAGTTAGCTTGGGTTTGGTTAGATTACATTACGTTATTTATGTATATAATGGTCACACGGAGAACTAGAGGCCAACTCGCCAGGAATGTTGTCAATTATTACCGCCGATAGGTTAGGTTGGGTTAGGTTATGTTATATTACGTTTTTGATGTATATAAGGGTCCCACGGAGACGTAGAGGCCAACTCTCCAGGAATGTTGTCAAATATTACCGCCGAGGTGTTAGGTTGCGTTAGGTTAGGTTGTATTACGTCATAGACGTATACAGTGTTCCCACCGAGAAGTAGGGGCCGTCAATCAAGGAATGTGGTTAAATGGTACTCCGAGACGTTAGGTTGGGTTGGATTAGGTTGTATTACGTTACTGATGCATATAATGGTCTCACGGCGAAGTAGAGGCCAACTCGCCAGGAATGTTGTTAAATATTACCGCCGAGATGTTAGGTTGGGTTAGCTTAGGTTACATTACGTTATTTATGTATATAATGGTCACACGGAGAAGTAGAGGCCAACACGCCAGTAATTTTGTCAAACATTACAGCCGAGAAGTTATGTTGGGTTAGGTTAGGTTATATTACGTTACTGACACGTATAATGTTCCCACGGAGAAGCAGAGGACAACTCGGCAGGAGTGTTGTCAAATATTACCGCCGAGAAGTTTGTTTGGGTTAGGTTAGGTTATATTACGTTATTGATGTATATAAAGGTCCCACGGAGACGTAGAATCCAACTCGCCAGGAATGTTGCCAAATATTACCCCCGAGAAGTTAGCTTGGGTTTGATTAGATTACATTACGTTATTTATGTATATAATGGTCACACGGAGAAGCAGAGGACAACTCGGCAGGAGTGATGTCAAATATTACCGCCGAGTGGTTAGGTAGGGTTAGGTTAGATTATATTACGTTATTTATGTATATATTGGTCACGGATATGTAGAGGCTAACTCGCCGGGAATTTTGTCAAATATTACCGCCGAGAGGTTAGGTTGGGTTAGGTTAGGTTACATTACGTTATTTATGTACATAATGGTCACACGGAGATGTAGAGGCTAACTCGCCAGGAATGTTGTGAAATATTACCGCCGAGAGGTTATGTTGGGTTAGGTTAGGTTACTTTACGTTATTTATGTATATAATGGTAACACGGAGAAGTAGAGGCCAACTCGCCAGGAATGTTGTTAAATATTACCGCCAAAATGATAGGTTGGGTTAGGTTAGGTTATATGACGTTACTGACGCATATAATGTTCCCACGGAGAAGCAGAGCACAACTAGGCAGGAGTGTTGTCAAATATTACCGCCGAGAAGTTAGTTTGGGTTATGTTAGGTTATATTACGTTATTGATGTATATAAAGGTCCCACGGACACGTAGATGCCAACAAGCCAGGAATGTTGTCAAATATTACCGCCGAGATATTAGGTTGGGTTAGGTTAGGTTGTATTACGCCATAGACGTATACAGTGTTCCTACCGAGAAGTACGGGCCGACAATAAAGGAATGTGGTTAAATGGTACCCCGAGAGGTTAGTTTGGGTTAGGTTATGTTATATTACGTTATTGATGTACATAAAGGTTCCACGGAGACGTAGAGGCCAACTCGCAAGGAATGTTGTCAAATATTACCACCGAGAGGTTAGGTTGGGTTAGCTTAGGTTACATAACGTTATTTATGTATATAATGGTCACACGGAGAAGTAGAGTCCAACTCGCCCGGAATTTTGTCAAATATTACCGCCGAGAGGTTAGGTTGGGTTAGGTTAGGTTATATTACGTTATTGATGTATATAAAGATTCCACGGAGACGTAGAGGCCAACTCGCCAGGAATGTTGTCAAATATTACCGCCGAGAGGTTAGGTTGGGTTAGGTTATGTTATATTACGTTATTGATGTATATAAACGTTCCACGGACACGTAGAGGCCAACTCGCCAGGAATGTTGTCAAATATTACGACCGAGAGGTTAGGTTGTGTTAGGTTAGGTTACATTACGTTATTTATGTATATAATGGTCACACGGAGAATTAGAGGCCAACTCGCCAGGAATGTTGTCAAATATTACCGCCGAGATGTTAGGTTGGGTTAGGTTAGGTTACATTACGTTATTTATGTACATAATGGTCACACGGAGATGTAGAGGCTAACTCGCCAGGAATGTTGTCAAATATTACCGCCGAGAGGTTAGGTTGGGTTAGGTTAGGTTACATTACGTTATTCATGTATATAATGGTCACACGGAGAAGTAGAGGCCAACTCGCCAGGAATGTTGTCGAATATTACCGCCGAGATGTTATTTTGGGTTAGGTTAGGTTACATTACGTTATTGATGTATATAAAGATTCCACGGAGACGTAGAGGCCAACTCGCCAGGAATGTTCTCAAATATTACCGCCGAGAGGTTAGGTTGGGTTAGGTTATGTTATATTACGTTATTGATGTATATAAACGTTCCACGGAGACGTAGAGGCCAACTCGCCAGGATTGTTGTCAAATATTACGACCGAGAGGTTAGGTTGTGTTAGGTTAGGTTACATTACGTTATTTATGTATATAATGGTCACGCGGAGACGTAGATGCCAACTCACCAGGAATGTTGCCAAATATTACCGCCGAGATGTTAGGTTGGGTTAGGTTAGGTTACATTACGTTATTGATGTATATAAAGATTCCACGGAGACGTAGATGCCAACTCGCCAGGAATGTTGTCAAATATTACCGCCGAGAGGTTAGGTTGGGTTAGGTTATGTTATATTACGTTATTGATGTATATAAACGTTCCACGGAGACGTAGAGGCCAACTCGCCAGGAATGTTGTCAAATATTACGACCGAGAGGTTAGGTTGTGTTAGGTTAGGTTACATTACGTTATTTATGTATATAATGGTCACACGGAGACGTAGATGCCAACTCACCAGGAATGTTGCCAAATATTACCGCCGAGAGGTTAGGTTGGGTTAGGTTATGTTACATTACGTTATTGATGTATATACAGATGCCACGGAGACGTAGAGGCCAACTCGCTAGGAATGTTGTCAAATATTACCGCCGAGAGGTAAGGTTGGGTTAGGTTATGTTACATTACGTTATTGATGTATATAAAGATTCCACGGAGACGTAGAGGCCAACTCGCCAGGAATGTTGTCAAATATTACCGCCTAGATGTTAGTTTGGGTTAGGTTAGGTTGTATTACGTCATAGACGTATGCAGTGTTCCTACCGAGAACTAGGGGCCGACAAACAAGGAATTTGGTTATATGGTACCCCGAGATGTTAGTTTGGGTTAGGTTAGGTTATATTACGTTATTGATGTATATAAAGGTTCCACCGAGACGTAGAGGCCAACTCGCCAGGAATGCTGTCAAGTATTACCACCGAAATGATAGGTTGTGTTAGGTTAGGTTACATTACTTTATTTATGTATATAATGGTCACACGGAGAAGTAGAGGCCAACCCGCCAGGAATGTTGTCAAATATTACCACCGAGAGATTAGGTTGGGTTAGGTTGGGTTATATTACGATGCTGATGTATATGAATGACCCACGGAGACGTAGAGGCCAACTCGCCACGAATGTTGTCAAATATTACCGCCGACAGATTAGGTTGGGTTAGGTTAGGTTATATTACGTTACTGGTGTATATGAATGTCCCACGGAGACGTAGAGGCCAACACGCCAGGAATGTTGTCAAATATTACCGCCGAGACGTTATGCTAGTTTAGGTAATGTTGTATTACTTTATAGACATATACAGTGTTCCCACCGAGAAGTAGGGGCCGACAATAAAGGAATGTGGTTAAATGGTACCGCGAGAGGTTAGTTTGGGTTAGGTTAGGTTATAGTACGTTATTAATGTATATAATTGTTCCACGGAAACGTAGAGGCCAACTCTCCAGGAATGTTGTCAAATATTACCGCCGAGAGGTTAGGTTGTGTTAGGTTAGGTTACATTACGTTATTTATGCACACAAAAGTTCCACGGAGACGCAGAGGCCAACTCGCCAGGAATGTTGTCCAATATTACCGCCGATAGATTAGGTTCGGGTAGGTTAGGTTACATTACGTTATTTTGTATATAATGGTCACAAGGAGAATTAGAGGCCAACTTGCCAGGAATGTTGTCAAATGTTACCGCCGAGAGGTCAGGTTGGGTTAGGTTAGGTTCTATTACGTCACAGACGTATACAGTGTTCCCACCGAAAACTAGGGGCCGACAAACAAGGAATTTGGTTAAATGGTACCCCGAGAGGTTAGTTTGGATTAGGTTAGTTTACATTACGTTATTGATGTATATAATGGTCCCACGGAGAAGCAGAGGACAACTCGGCAGGAGTGTTGTCAAATATTACCGCCGAGAAGTTAGTTTGGGTTATGTTAGGTTACATTACGTTATTGATGTATATAAAGATTCCACGGAGACGTAGAGGCCAACTCGCCAGGAATGTTGTCAAATATTACCGCCGAGAGGTTAGGTTGGGTTAGGTTATGTTATATTACGTTATTGATGTATATAAACGTTCCACGGAAACGTAGAGGCCAACTCGCCAGGAATGTTGTCAAATATTACGACCGAGAGGTTAGGTTGGGTTAGGTTAGGTTACATTACGTTATTTATGTATATAATGGTCACACGGAGAATTAGAGGCCAACTCGCCAGGAATGTTGTCAAATATTACCGCCGAGATGTTAGGTTGGGTTAGGTTAGGTTGTATAACGTCATAGACGTATACAGTGTTCCCACCGAGAACTACGGGCCGACAAACAAGGAATATGGTTATATGGTACCCCGAGAGGTTAGGTTAGGTTAGGTTAGGTTATATTACGTTACTGATGCATATAATGGTCTCACGGGGAAGTAGAGGCCAACACGCCAGGAATGTTGACAAATATTACCGCCGAGACGTTATGTTAGGTTAGGATATGTTGTATTACGTCATAGACATATACAGTGTTCCCACCGAGAAGTAGGAGCCGAGAATAAAGGAATGTGGTTAAATGGTACCCCGAGAGGTTAGTTTGGGTTAGGTTAGGTTATATTACGTTATTGATGTATATAAAGGTCCCACGGAGACGTAGAAGCCAACTCGCCAGGAATGTTGCCAAATATTACCGCCGAGAAGTTAGCTTGGGTTTGGTTAGATTGCATTACGTTATTTATGTATATAATGGTCACACGGAGAAATAGAGGCCAACTCGCCAGGAATGTTGTCGAATATTACCACCGAGATGTTAGGTTGGGTTAGGTTAGGTTACATTACGTTATTGATGTATATAAAGATTCCACGGAGACGTAGAGGCCAACTCGCCAGGAATGTTGTCAAATATTACCGCCGAGAGGGTAGGTTGGGCTAGGTTATGTTATATTACGTTATTGATGTATATAAACGTTCCACGGTAACGTAGAGGCCAACTCGCCAGGAATGTTGTCAAATATTACGACCGAGAGGTTAGGTTGGGTTAGGTTAGGTTACATTACGTTATTTATGTATATAATGGTCACACGGAGAATTAGAGGCCATCTCGCCAGGAATGTTGTCAAATATTACCGCCGAGATGTTAGGTTGGGTTAGGTTAGGTTATATTACGTTATTGATGTATATAATGGTCACATGGAAATGATGAGGCCAACTCGCCAGGAATGTTGTCAAATATTACCGCCGAGAGGTAAGGTTGGGTTAGGTTATGTTACATTACGTTATTGATGTACATGAAGGTCCCACGGGGACGTAGAGGCCAACTCGCCAGGAATGTTGTCAAATATTACGACCGAGAGGTTAGGTTGGGTTAGGTTAGGTTACATTACGTTATTTATGTATATAATGGTCACACGGAGAATTAGAGGCCATCTCGCCAGGAATGTTGCCAAATATTACCGCCGAGAAGTTACGTTGGGTTAGGTTAGGTTATATTACGTTACTGACACGTATAATGTTCCCACGGAGAAGCAGAGGACAACTCGGCAGGAGTGTTGTCAAATATTACCGCCGAGAAGTTAGTTTGGGTTATGTTAGGTTATATTACGTTATTGATGTATATAAAGGTCCCACGGAGACGTAGAAGCCAACTCGCCAGGAATGTTGCCAAATATTACCGCCGAGAAGTTAGCTTGGGTTTGGTTAGATTACATTACGTTATTTATGTATATAATGGTCACACGGAGAACTAGAGGCCAACTCGCCAGGAATGTTGTCAATTATTACCGCCGATAGGTTAGGTTGGGTTAGGTTATGTTATATTACGTTTTTGATGTATATAAGGGTCCCACGGAGACGTAGAGGCCAACTCTCCAGGAATGTTGTCAAATATTACCGCCGAGGTGTTAGGTTGCGTTAGGTTAGGTTGTATTACGTCATAGACGTATACAGTGTTCCCACCGAGAAGTAGGGGCCGTCAATCAAGGAATGTGGTTAAATGGTACTCCGAGACGTTAGGTTGGGTTGGATTAGGTTGTATTACGTTACTGATGCATATAATGGTCTCACGGCGAAGTAGAGGCCAACTCGCCAGGAATGTTGTTAAATATTACCGCCGAAATGATAGGTTGGGTTAGGTTAGGTTATATTACGTTATTGATGTATATAATGGTCACACGGAAATGATGAGGCCAACTCGCCAGGAATGTTGTCAAATATTACCGCCGAGAGGTTAGGTTGGGTTAGGTTAGGTTACATTACGTTATTTATGTACATAATGGTCACACGGAGATGTAGAGGCTAACTCGCCAGGAATGTTGTCAAATATTTCCGCCGAGAGGTTAGGTTGAGTTAGGTTAGGTTACATTACGTTATTTATGTATATAATGGTCACACGGAGAAGTAGAGGCCAACTCGCCAAAAATTTTGTCAAACATTCCAGCCGAGAAGTTATGTTGGGTTAGGTTAGGTTACATTACGTTATTTTGTATATAATGGTCACAAGGAGAATTAGAGGCCAACTTGCCAGGAATGTTGTCAACTATTACCGCCGAGAGGTTAGGTTGGGTTAAGTTAGGTTGTATAACGTCATAGACGTATACAGTGTTCCCACCGAGAACTACGGGCCGACAAACAAGGAATATGGTTATATGGTACCCCGAGAGGTTAGGTTAGGTTAGGTTAGGTTATATTACGTTACTGATGCATATAATGGTCTCACGGCGAAGTAGAGGCCAACACGCCAGGAATGTTGACATATATTACCGCCGAGACGTTATGTTAGGTTAGGTTATGTTGTATTACGTCATAGACATATACAGTGTTTCCACCGAGAAGTAGGAGCCGACAATAAAGGAATGTGGTTAAATGGTACCCCGAGAGGTTAGTTTGGGTTAGGTTAGGTTATAGTACGTTATTAATGTATATAATTGTTCCACGGAAACGTAGAGGCCAACTCGCCAGGAATGTTGTCAAATATTACCGCTGAGATGTTAGGTTGTGTTAGGTTAGGTTACATTACGTTATTTATGTATATAAAGGTTCCACGGAGACGTAGAGGCCAACTCGCCAGGAATGTTGTCCAATATTACCGCCGATAGGTTAGGTTCGGTTAGGTTAGGTTACATTACGTTATTTATGTATAAAATGGTCACATGGAGAAGTACAGGCCAACTCGCCAGGAATGTTGTCAAATATTACAGCCGAGAGGTTAGGTTGGGTTAGGTTAGGTTACATTACGTTATTTATGTATATAATATTCACACGGAGAAGTAGAGACTAACTCGCCACGAATGTTGTCAAATATTACCGCCGAGAGGTTAGGTTGGGTTAGGTTAGGTTGTATTACGTCATAGAAATATACAGCGTTCCCACCGAGAAGTAGGGGCCGACAATCAAGGAATGTGGTGAAATGGTACCCCGAGAGGTTAGGTTGGGTTAGGAAAGATTATATTACGTTACTGATGCATATAATTGTTTCACGCGGAAGTAAAGGCCAGCACGCCAGGAATGTTGTCAAATATTACCACCGAGGTGTTAGGTTGTGTTCGGTTATGTTACATTACGTTACTGACGCATATAATGTTCCCACGGAGAAGCAGACGACAACTCGGCAGGAGTGTTGTCAAATATTACCGGCGAGAAGTTAGGTTGGAATAGGTTAGGTTACATTACGTTATTTATGTATATAATGGTCACACGGAAAAGTAGAGGCTAACTCGCCAGGAATGATGTCAAACATTACCGCCGAGAGGTAAGTTTGGGTTAGGTTATTTTACATTACGTTATTAATGTATATAATGGTCTCACGGAGAAGTAGAGGCCAACACGCCAGGAATGTTGACAAATATTATCGCCGAGACGTTATGTTGGGTTATGTTAGGTTACATTACGTTATTTATGTATATAATGGTACCACGGAGACGTAGAGGCCAAATCGCCAGGAATGTTTTCAAATGTTACCGCCGAGAGGTTAGGTTGGGTTAGGTTAGTTTTTATTACGTCATAGACGTATACAGTGTTCCCACCGAGAACTAGGGGCCGACAAACAACGAATTTGGTAAAATGGTTCCCCGAGAGGTTAGTTTGGGTTAGGTTAGTTTACATTACGTTATTGATGTATATAAAGGACCCACGGAGACGTAGAAGCGAACTCGCCAGGAATGTTGTCAAATATTACCGCCGAGAAGTTGGGTTGGGTTAGATTAGGTTACATTACGTTATTTATGTACTAATGGTCACACGGAGCAGTAGAGGCCAACTCGCCAGGAATGTGGTCAAGTAACAACGCCGAGAAGTTGGGTTCGGGTTAGGTTATGTTACATTACGTTACTGACGCATATAATGTTCCCACGGAGAAGCAGAGGACAACCCGGCAGGAGTGTTGTCAAATATTACCGCCGAGAGGTTAGGTCGGGTTAGGTTATGTTACATTACGTTACTTATATATATAATGTTCACACGGAGAAGTAGAGGCCAACTCGCCAGGTATGTTGTCAAATATTACCCCCGAGATGTTAGGTTGGGTTAGGTTAGGTTATATTACGTTACTGACGCATATAATGTTCCCACGGAGAAGCAGAGGCCAACTCGCCAGGAATGTTGTCAAATATTACCCCCGGGATGTTAGGTTGTGTTAAGTTAAGTTGTATTACGTCATAGACGTATACAGCGTTCCCACCGAGAAGTAGGGGCCGACAATCAAGGAATGTGGTGAAAATGTACTCCGAGAGGTTAGGTTGGGTTAGGAAAGGTTATATTACGTTACTGATGCATATAATTGTTTCACGCGGAAGTAAAGGCCAGCACGCCAGGAATGTTGTCAAATATTACCACCGAGGTGTTAGGTTGTGTTCGGTTATGTTACATTACGTT
>CAXAJV010000869.1:1307200-1689200 GCA_963969225.1 Xylocopa violacea
GAGAAGTAGGGGCGGACACGAATGGAATGTTGTTAAATATGACATCCGAGTTGTTAGGTTGCCTTAGGTTAGGACATATAACGTTATAGACGTACATAATGTTCCCACCGAGGAGTAGGGGTCGACACGTATCGAATGTTGTTAAATATTGTGTCCGAGATATCAGGTTGCATTAGGTTAGGACATATAACGTTATAGACGTACATAATGGTCCCACCGAGAAGTAGAGCCCGACACGCCACGAATGTTGTAAAATATTACATCCGAGATGTTAGGTTTGCTTAGGTTAGAACATATAACGTTACATACGTACATAATGTTCCCACCAAGAAGTAGGGGCCGACACGCAAGGAATGTTGTAAAATAATACATCCGAGATGTTAGGTTGCCTTAGGTTAGGATATATAACATTATAGACGTACATAATATTCCCACCGAGGAGTAGGGGTCGACACGTATCGAATGTTGTTAAATATTGTGTCCGAGATATCAGGTTGCATTAGGTTAGGACATATAACGTTATATACGTACATAATGTTCCCACCGAGAAGTAGGCCCCGACACGAATGGAATGTTGTAAAGTATTGCGTCCGAGATGTTAGGTGGCCTTAGGTTAGGACATATAATGTTATAGCCGTACATAATGTTCCCACGGCGAAGTAGGTGCCGACACGAATGGAATGTTGTAAAATATTACATCCGAGATGTTAGGTTGCCTTAGGTTAGGACATATTACGTTATAGCTGCACATAATGTTCCCACCGGGAAGAAGCGGCCGACACGCCACGAATGTTGTTAAATATTACATCCGAGGTGTTAGGTTGCCTTAGGCTAGGACATATAACGTTATATCCGTACATGATGTTCCCACCGAGAAGTAGGCGCCGACACGCCACGAATGTTGTAAAATATTACATCCGAGATGTTAGGTTGCCCTAGGATAGGACATATAACGTTATAGACGTACATCATGTTCCCACCGAAAAGTAGGTGCCGACACGCAAGGAATGTTGTAAAATATTACTACCGAGATGTTAGATTGCCTTAGGTTAGGACATATAACGTTATAGACGTACATAATGTTCCCACCGAGGAGTAGGGGTCGACACGCCACGAATGTTGTAAAATAATACATCCGAGATGTTAGGTTGCCCTAGGATAGGACATATAACGTTATAGACGTATATAATGTTACCACCGAAAAGTAGGTGCCGACACGCAAGGAATTCTGTAAAATATTACATCCGAGGTGTTAGGTTGTCTTCGGTTAGGACATAGAACCTTATATCCGTACATAATGTTCCCACCGAGAAGTAGGGGCCGACACGCCACAAATGTTGTAAAATATTCCATCCGAGATGTTAGGTTGCCTTAGGTTAGGACACATAACGTTATAGACGTACATAATGTTCCCACCGAGAAGTAGAGGCCGACACGCAAGGAATGTTGTAAAATATTACATCCGAGATGTTAGATTGCCTTAGGTTAGGACATATAACGTTATATACGTACATAATGTTCCCACCGATAAGTAGGTGCCGACACGCATGGAATGTTGTAAAATATTGCGTCCGAGATGTTAGGTTGCCTTAGGCTAGGACATATTACGTTATAGCTGCACATAATGTTCCCACCGAGAAGTAGAGGCCGACACGCAAGGGATGTTGTAAAATATTACATCCGAGATGTTAGGTTGCATTAGGTTAGGATATATAACGTTATATACGTACATAATGTTCCCACCGAGAAGTAGGTGCCGACACGAATGGAATGTTGTAAAATATTACATCCGAGACGTTAGGTTGCCTTAGGTTAGGACATATAATGTTATAGCCGTACATAATGTTCCCACCGAGAAGTAGGCGCCGACACGCCACGAATGTTGTAAAATATTACATACGAGGTGTTAGGTTGCCTTAGGTTAGGACATATAACGTTATATCCGTACATGATGTTCCCACCGAGAAGTAGGCGCCGACACGCCACGAATGTTGTAAAATATTACATCCGAAATGTTAGGTTGCCCTAGGATAGGACATATAACGTTATAGACGTACATCATGTTCCCACCGAAAAGTAGGTGCCGACACGCAAGGAATGCTGTAAAATATTACTACCGAGATGTTAGATTGCCTTAGGTTAGGACATATAACGTTATAGACGTACATAATGTTCCCACCGAGGAGTAGGGGTCGACACGCAAGGAATGTTATAAAATATTACATCCGAGATGTTAGGTTGCCCTAGGATAGGACATATAACGTTATAGACGTATATAATGTTACCACCGAAAAGTAGGTGCCGACACACAAGGAATGCTGTAAAATATTACATCCGAGATGTTAGGTTGCCTTAGGATAGGATATATAACGTTACAGAAGTACATAATGTTCCCACCGAGAAGCAGGGGCCGACACGCAGCGAATGTTGTAAAATATTACATACGAGGTGTTAGGTTGCCTTAGGTTAGGACATCTAACGTTATAGACGTACACAATGTTCCCACCGAGAAGTAGAGGCCTACACGCCACGAATGTTGTAAAATATTACATATGAGGTGTTAGGTTGCCTTAGGTTAGGACACACAACGTTATAGACGTACATAATGTTCCCACCGAGAAGTGGAGGCCGACACGCCACGAATGTTGTGAAATATTACATTCGAGATGTTAGGTTTGCTTAGGTTAGGACATATAACGTTACATACGTACATAATGCTCCCACCAAGAAGTAGGGGCCGACACGCAAGGAATGTTGTAAAATATTACATCCGAGATGTTAGGTTGCCTTAGGTTAGGATATATAACATTATAGACGTACATAATATTCCCACCGAGAAGTAGTGGCCGACACGCCACGAATGTTGTTAAATATTACATCCGAGGTGGTAGGTTGTCTTAGGTTAGGACACATAACGTTATAGACGTACATAATGTTCCCACCGAGAAGTAGAGGCCGACACGCCACGAATGTTGTAAAATATTACATCCGAGATGTTAGGTTGCCTTAGGTTAGGATATATAACATTATAGACGTACATAATATTCCCACCGAGGAGTAGGGGTCGACACGTATCGAATGTTGTTAAATATTGTGTCCGAGATATCAGGTTGCATTAGGTTAGGACATATAACGTTATATACGTACATAATGTTCCCACCGAGAAGTAGGGGCCGACACGCCCCGAATGTTGTAAAATATTACATACGAGGAGTTAGGTTGCCTTAGGTTAGGACACATAACGTTATAGACGTACATAATGTTCCCACCGAGAAGTAGAGGCCGACACGCCACGAATGTTGTGAAACACTACATTGGAGTTGTTAGGTTGCCTTAGGTTAGGATGTATAACGGTATAGTCGTACATAATGTTCCCACCAAAAAGTAGGGGCCGACACGCAAGGAATGTTGTAAAATATTACATCCGAGATGTTAGATTGCCTTAGGTTAGGACATATAACGTTATAGACGTACATAATGTTCCCACCGAGGAGTAGGGGTCGACACGTAACGAATGTTGTTAAATATTGTGTCCGAGATATCAGGTTGCATTAGGTTAGGACATGTAACGTTGTATACGTACATAATGTTCCCACCGAGAAGTAGGTGCCGACACGAATGGAATGTTGTAATATATTGCGTCCGAGATGTTAGGTGGCCTTAGGTTAGAACATATAATGTTATAGCCGTACATAATGTTACCACCGAAAAGTTGGTGCCGACACGCAAGGAATGCTGTAAAATATTACATCCGAGATGTTAGGTTGCCTTAGGATAGGATATATAACGTTATAGAAGTACATAATGTTCCCACCGAGAAGTAGGGGCGGACACGAATGGAATGTTGTTAAATATGACATCCGAGTTGTTAGGTTGCCTTAGGTTAGGACATATAACGTTATAGACGTACATAATGTTCCCACCGAGGAGTAGGGGTCGACACGTATCGAATGTTGTTAAATATTGTGTCCGAGATATCAGGTTGCATTAGGTTAGGACATATAACGTTATAGACGTACATAATGGTCCCACCGAGAAGTAGAGCCCGACACGCCACGAATGTTGTAAAATATTACATCCGAGATGTTAGGTTTGCTTAGGTTAGGACATATAACGTTACATACGTACATAATGTTCCCACCAAGAAGTAGGGGCCGACACGCAAGGAATGTTGTAAAATAATACATCCGAGATGTTAGGTTGCCTTAGGTTAGGATATATAACATTATAGACGTACATAATATTCCCACCGAGGAGTAGGGGTCGACACGTATCGAATGTTGTTAAATATTGTGTCCGAGATATCAGGTTGCATTAGGTTAGGACATATAACGTTATATACGTACATAATGTTCCCACCGAGAAGTAGGCCCCGACACGAATGGAATGTTGTAAAGTATTGCGTCCGAGATGTTAGGTGGCCTTAGGTTAGGACATATAATGTTATAGCCGTACACAATGTTCCCACGGCGAAGTAGGTGCCGACACGAATGGAATGTTGTAAAATATTACATCCGAGATGTTAGGTTGCCTTAGGTTAGGACATATTACGTTATAGCTGCACATAATGTTCCCACCGGGAAGAAGCGGCCGACACGCCACGAATGTTGTTAAATATTACATCCGAGGTGTTAGGTTGCCTTAGGCTAGGACATATAACGTTATATCCGTACATGATGTTCCCACCGAGAAGTAGGCGCCGACACGCCACGAATGTTGTAAAATATTACATCCGAGATGTTAGGTTGCCCTAGGATAGGACATATAACGTTATAGACGTACATCATGTTCCCACCGAAAAGTAGGTGCCGACACGCAAGGAATGTTGTAAAATATTACTACCGAGATGTTAGATTGCCTTAGGTTAGGACATATAACGTTATAGACGTACATAATGTTCCCACCGAGGAGTAGGGGTCGACACGCCACGAATGTTGTAAAATAATACATCCGAGATGTTAGGTTGCCCTAGGATAGGACATATAACGTTATAGACGTATATAATGTTACCACCGAAAAGTAGGTGCCGACACGCAAGGAATTCTGTAAAATATTACATCCGAGGTGTTAGGTTGTCTTCGGTTAGGACATAGAACCTTATATCCGTACATAATGTTCCCACCGAGAAGTAGGGGCCGACACGCCACAAATGTTGTAAAATATTCCATCCGAGATGTTAGGTTGCCTTAGGTTAGGACACATAACGTTATAGACGTACATAATGTTCCCACCGAGAAGTAGAGGCCGACACGCAAGGAATGTTGTAAAATATTACATCCGAGATGTTAGATTGCCTTAGGTTAGGACATATAACGTTATATACGTACATAATGTTCCCACCGATAAGTAGGTGCCGACACGCATGGAATGTTGTAAAATATTGCGTCCGAGATGTTAGGTTGCCTTAGGCTAGGACATATTACGTTATAGCTGCACATAATGTTCCCACCGAGAAGTAGAGGCCGACACGCAAGGAATGTTGTAAAATATTACATCCGAGATGTTAGGTTGCATTAGGTTAGGATATATAACGTTATATACGTACATAATGTTCCCACCGAGAAGTAGGTGCCGACACGAATGGAATGTTGTAAAATATTACATCCGAGACGTTAGGTTGCCTTAGGTTAGGACATATAATGTTATAGCCGTACATAATGTTCCCACCGAGAAGTAGGCGCCGACACGCCACGAATGTTGTAAAATATTACATACGAGGTGTTAGGTTGCCTTAGGTTAGGACATATAACTTTATATACGTACATAATGTTCCCACCGAGAAGTAGGTGCCAGCACGAATGGAATGTTGTAAAATATTACATCCGAGATGTTAGGTTGCCTTAGGTTAAGATATATAAAGTTATAGACGCATATAATATTCCCACGGAGCAGTATGCGTCGACACGCAAGGAATGTTGTAAAATATTACATCCGAGACGTTAGGGTGCCTTAGGTTAGGACATATTATGTTATAGCTGCACATAATGTTCCCACCGAGAAGTAGAGGCCTACACGCCACGAATGTTGTAAAATACTACATTGGAGTTGTTCGGTTGCCTTAGGTTAGGATGTATAACGGTATAGTCGTACATAATGTTCCCACCAAGAAGTAGGGGCCGACACGCAAGGAATGTTGTAAAATATTACATCCGAGATGTTAGATTGCCTTAGGTTAGGACATATAACGTTATAGACGTACATAATGTTCCCACCGAGGAGTAGGGGTCGACACGTAACGAATGTTGTTAAATATTGTGTCCGAGATATCAGGTTGCATTAGGTTAGGACATGTAACGTTGTATACGTACATAATGTTCCCACCGAGAAGTAGGGGCCGACACGCAAGGAATGTTGTAAAATATTACATCCGAAATGTTAGGTTGCCCTAGGATAGGACATATAACGTTATAGACGTATATAATGTTAACACCGAAAAGTTGGTGCCGACACGCAAGGAATGCTGTAAAATATTACTTCCGATATGTTCGGTTGTCTTCGGTTAGGACATAGAACGTTATATCCGTACATAATGTTCCCACCGAGAAGTAGGGGCCGACACACAAGGAATGTTGTAAAATATTACATCCGAGATGTTATGTTGCCCTAGGATAGGACATATAACGTTATAGGAGTACATAATGTTCCCACCGAGAAGTAGGGGCCGACACGCCACGAATGTTGTAAAATATTACATACGAGTTGTTAGGTTGCCTTAGGTTAGGACACATAACGTTATAGACGTACATAATGTTCCCACCGTGAAGTAGAGGCCGACACGCCACGAATGTTGTTAAATATTGCGTCCGAGATGTTAGGTGGCCTTAGGTTAGGACATATAATGTTATAGCCGTACATAATGTTCCCACCGAGAAGTAGGGGCCGACACGCAAGGAATGTTGTAAAATATTACATCCGGGATGTTAGGTTGCCTTAGGTTAGGATATATAACGTTATAGACGTACATAGTGTTGCCACCGAGAAGCAGGGGCCGACACGCCACGAATGTTGTAAAGTATTACATCCGAGATGTTAGGTTGCCTTAGGTTAGGATATATAACGTTATAGCCGTACATAATGCTTCCACCGAGAAGTAGGGGCCGACACGCAAGGAATGTTGTAAAATGTTACATCCGAGATGTTAGGTTGCCTTAGGTTAGGATATATAACGTTATAGACGTATATAATGTACGCACTGGGAAGTCGGCGCCGACACGCTAGGAATGTTGTAAAATATTACGTGCGAGATGTTAGAGTGCCTTTTGTTAGGACATACAACGTTATAGCAGTACATAATGTTCCCACCGACAAGTAGGAGCTGATACGTCACGAGTGTTGTAAAATATTACATCCGAGATGTTAGGTTGCCTTAGGTTAGGATATATAGCGTTATAATAGTACACAATGTACCCACCGAGAAGTAGGTGCCGACAAGCAAGGAATTTTGTAAAATGTTACATCCGAGATGTTAGCTTGCCTTAGGTTAGGATATATAACGTTATAGACGTACATAATGTTCCCACCTAGAAGTAGGTGCGGACACGCAAGGAATGTAGTAAAATATTACATCCCAGATGTAAGGTTGCCTTAGGTTAGGACACATAACGTTATAGCCGTACATAACGTCTCCACCGAGAATTAGGGGCCGACACGCCACTAATTTTTGTAAAATATTACATCCGAGATGTTAGTTTGCCTTAGGTTAGGATATATAACGTTATAGACGTACATAATGTTCCCACCTAGAAGTAGGTGCCGACACGCAAGGAATGTAGTAAAATATTACATCCGAGATGTTAGAATGCCTTAGGTTAGGACATATAACGTTATAGCAGTACATCATGTTCCCACCGCGAAGTAGGTACCGACACGCAAGGAATGTTGTAAAATGTTACATCCTAGATGTTAGATTGCCTTATGTTAGGACATAACGTTATAGCAGTACATAATGTTCCCACCGAGAAGTAGGGGCCGACACGCGACGAATGTTGTAAAATATTACATCAGGGGAGTTATGTTGCCTTAGGTTAGGATATATAACGTTATAGACGTATATAATGCACGCACTGGGAAGTCGGCGCCGACACGGTAGGAATGTTGTAAAATATTACGTGCGAGATGTTAGAATGCCTTTTGTTAAGACATATAACGTTATAGCAGTACATAATGTTTCCTCCGAGAAGTAGGGGCCGACACGCCACGAATGTTGTAAAATATTACATCCGAGATGTTAGGTTGCCTTAGGTCAGGACATAAAACATTATAGAAGTTTATAATGTTACCACCGAGAAGTAGGGGCTGAAACGCCAGGAATGTTGTCAAATATTACATACGAGTTGCTAGGATGCCTTATGTAAGGGTATGTAACGTTATAGAAGTATATATTGTTCCCACGGAGTAATATGCGCCGACACGCAAGGATGTTTCTAAAGAATCACGTCCGAGATGTTATGTTGCCTTAGGTTAGGATATATAACGTTATAGAAGTATATAATCTTCCCACGGAGACGTAGGCGCCGACACGCAAGGAATGTTGTAAAATATTACATCCGAGGTGTTAGATTGCCTTAGGTTAGGACATATAACGTTATAGCCGTACATAATGTTCACACCGAGAAGATGGCGCCGACACGCAAGGAATGTTGTAAAATATTACATCCGAGATGTTAGGTTGCCTTAGGTCAGGACATAAAACATTATAGAAGTTTATAATGTTACCACCGAGAAGTAGGGGCTGAAACGCCAGGAATGTTGTCGAATATTACATACGCGTTGTTAGGATGCCTTATGTTAGGATATATAACGTTATAGACGTACATAGTGTTCCCACCGCGAAGCAGTAGCCGACACGCCACGAATGTTGTAAAATATTACATCCGGTATGTAAGATGCCTTAGGTTAGGACATATAACGTTATAGCCGTACATAATGTTCCCACCGAGAAGTTGGCGCCGACACGCAAGGAATGATGTAAAATATTACATCCGAGATGTTAGGTTGCCTTAGGTCAGGACATAACACATTATAGAAGTTTATAATGTTACCACCGAGAAGTAGGGGCTGAATCGCCAGGAATGTTGTAAAATATTACATACGAGTTGTTAGGATGCCTTATGTTAGGATATATTACGTTATAGACGTACATAGTGTTCCCACCGAGAAGCAGGGGCCGACACGCCACGAATGTTGTAAAATATTACATTCGAGGAGTTACGTTGCCTTAGGTGAGGACATATAGCGTAATAGTCGTATATAATGTTCCCACCGAGAAATAGGTGCCGACACGCAAGGAATGTTGTAAAATAATACATCCGAGATGTTAGATTGCCTTAGGTTAGGATATATAACGTTATAGAAGTATATAAGGTTTCCACGGAGTAGTATGCGCCGACACGAAAAGAATTTTGTAAAATATCACGTGCGAGATGTTATGTTGCCTTAGGTTAGGATATATAAAGTTATAGAAGTATATAATCTTCCCACGGAGACGTAGGCGCCGACACGCAGGGATAGTTGTAAAATATTACATCCGAGATGTTAGATTGCATCAGGTTAGGACATATAACCTTATAGCCGTACATAATGTTCCCACCGTGAAGTTGGTGCCGACACGCAAGGAATGTTGTAAAATATTACATCCGAGATATTAGATTGCCTCATGTTAGGACATATAACGTTATAGCAGTACATAATGTTCCCACCGAGAAGTAGGGGCCGACACGCCACGAATGTTGTACAATATTACATCCGAGATGTTAGGTTGCCTTAGATTAGGATATATAACGTTATAGCCGTACATATTGTTCCCAACGAGAAGTAGGGGCCGACAGGCCACGATTGTTGTAAAATATTACATCCGAGATGTTAGGTTGCCTTAGGTTAGGATATACAACGTTATAGTCGTACATAATGTTCCCACCGAGAAGTAGGTGCCGACACGCAAGAAATGTTGTAAAATATTACATCGGAGATGTTAGAATGCCTTAGGTTAGGACATATAACGTTATAGCAGTACATGATGTTCCCACCGAGAAGTAGGGGCCGACAGGCCACGAATGTTATAAAATATTACATCCGAGATGTTAGGTTGCCCTAGGTTAGGATATATAAAGTTATAGACATATATAGTGATCCCACCGAGAAGTAGGTACCGACACGCAAGGAATGTTGTAAAATATTACATCCGAGATGTAAGGTTGCCTTAGGTTAGGACATATAACGTTATAGACGTACATAATGTTCCCACGGAGATGTAGCAGCCGACACGCAAGGAATGTGGTAAAATATTACATCCGAAATGTTAGAATGCCTTAGGTTAGGAGATATAACGTTATAGCAGTACATGATGTTCCCACGGAGAAGTAGGCGCCGACACGCAAGGAATGTTGTAAAATATTACATCCGAGATGTAAGGTTGCCTTAGGTTAGGAAATATAACGTTATAATCGTACATAATCTTCCCTCCGAGGAGTAGGTGCAGACACGTCACGAATGTTGTAAAATATTACATCCGAGGTGTTAGATTGCCTTAGGTTAGGATATATAACTTTATAGCCGTACATATTGTTCCCACCGAGAAGTAGGGGCCGACAAGCCACGAATGTTGTAAAATATTACATCCGAGATGGTAGGTTGCCTGAGGTTAGGATATATAACGTTATAGACATATCTAATGTTCCCACGGAGAAGTACGCGCCGACACGCAAGTAATGTTGTAAAATATTACGTCCGAGATGTTAGGTTGCCTTAGGTTAGGACACATAACGTTATAGACGTTTATAACGTTACCACCGAGAAGTAGGGGCTAAAACGCCTGGAATGTTGTCAAATATTATATCCGAGTTGTTAGGATGCCTTATGTTAGGATATATAACGATATAGACGTATATAATGTTCCCACCGAGAAGTAGCGGCCGGCACGTCACGAATGTTGTAAAATATTACATCCGAGATGTTAGAATGCCTTATGTTAGGACATATAACGTTATAGACATACATAACGTTCCTACCGAGAAGTAGGGACCGACACGCCACGAATGTTGTAAAATATTACGTCCGAGATGTTAGGTTGCCTTAGGTTAGGATATATAACGTTATAGACGTATATAATGTACCCACTGGGAAGTCGGCGCCGACGCGCTAGGAATGTTGTAAAATATTACGTGCGAGATGTTAGATTGCCTTTTGTTAGGACATATAACGTTATAGCAATACATAATGTTCCCACCGAGAGGCAGGGGCCGACACGTCACGAATGTTGTAAAATATTACATCCGAGATGTTAGGTTGCCTTAGGTTAGGACATATAGCGTTATAATCGTACACAATGTACCCACCGAGAAGTAGGTGCCGACACGCAAGGAATGTTGTAAAATATTATATACGAGTTGTTAGGATGCCTTATGTTAGGACATATAACTTTATAGACATATATAATGTTCCCACGGAGAAGTAGGCACCGACACGCAAGGAATTTTGTAAAATATTACGTCCGACATGTAACGTTGCCTTAGGTTAGGACATATAACGTTATAGCCATACATAATGTTTCCACCGAGAAGTAGGGGCCGACACGCCACGAATTTTAGTAAAATATTACATCCGAGATGTTAGTTTGCCTTAGGTTAGGATATATAACGTTATAGTCGTACATAATGTTCCCACCGAGAAGTAGGTGCCGACACGCAAGGAATGTTGTAAAATATTACATCGGAGATGTTAGAATGCCTTAGGTTAGGACATATAACGTTATAGCAGTACGTGATGTTCCCACCGAGAAGTAGGGGCCGACACGTCACGAATTTTGTAAAATATTACATCCGAGATGTTAGGTTGCCTTAGGTTAGGATATATAACGTTATAGTCGTACATAATGTTTCCACCTAGAAGTAGGTGCCGACACGCAAGGAATGATGTAAAATATTATATCCGAGATGTTAGAATGCCTTAGGTTAGGACATATAACGTTATAGCCGTACATAATGTTCCCACCGAGCAGTAGGTGCCGACACGCAAGGAATGTTGTAAAATATTACATCCGTAGTGTTTGGTTGCCTTAGGTTAGGACATATAATGTTATAGGCGTACATAACGTTCCCACCGAGAAGTAGGGGCCGACACGCCACGAATGTTGTAAAATATTACATCCGAGGTGTTAGGTTGCCTTAGGTTAGGACATATAACGTTATAGGCGTACATAACGTTCCCACCGAGAAGTAGGGGCCGACACGCCACGAATGTTGTAAAATATTTCATCCGAGATGTTAGGTTGCCTTATGTTAGGATATATAACGTTATAGACGTACATAGTGTTCCCACCGAGATGCAGGGGCCGACACGCCACGAATGTTGTATAATATTGCGTCTGAGATGTTAGGTGGCCTTAGGTTAGGACATATAACGTTATAATCGTACATAACGTTCCCACCGAGAAGTAGGCGCCGACACGCAAGGAATGTTGTAAAATATTACATCCGAGATGTTAGGTTGCCTTAGGTTAGGATATATAACATTGTAGACGTACATAATATTCCCACCGAGGAGTAGGGGTCGACACGTATCGAATGTTGTTAAATATTGTGTCCGAAATATCAGGTTGCATTAGGTTAGGACATATAACGTTATATACGTACATAATGTTCCCACCGAGAAGTAGGGGCCGACACGCCACGAATGTTGTAAAATATTACATACGAGGAGTTAGGTTGCCTTAGGTTAGGACACATAACGTTATAGACGTACATAATGTTCCCACCGAGAAGTAGAGGCCGACACGCCACGAATGTTGTGAAACACTACATTGGAGTTGTTAGGTTGCCTTAGGTTAGGATGTATAACGGTATAGTCGTACATAATGTTCCCACCAAAAAGTAGGGGCCGACACGCAAGGAATGTTGTAAAATATTACATCCGAGATGTTAGATTGCCTTAGGTTAGGACATATAACGTTATAGACGTACATAATGTTCCCACCGAGGAGTAGGGGTCGACACGTAACGAATGTTGTTAAATATTGTGTCCGAGATATCAGGTTGCATTAGGTTAGGACATGTAACGTTGTATACGTACATAATGTTCCCACCGAGAAGTAGGTGCCGACACGAATGGAATGTTGTAATATATTGCGTCCGAGATGTTAGGTGGCCTTAGGTTAGAACATATAATGTTATAGCCGTACATAATGTTACCACCGAAAAGTTGGTGCCGACACGCAAGGAATGCTGTAAAATATTACATCCGAGATGTTAGGTTGCCTTAGGATAGGATATATAACGTTATAGAAGTACATAATGTTCCCACCGAGAAGTAGGGGCGGACACGAATGGAATGTTGTTAAATATGACATCCGAGTTGTTAGGTTGCCTTAGGTTAGGACATATAACGTTATAGACGTACATAATGTTCCCACCGAGAAGTAGGTGCCGACACGAATGGAATGTTGTAAAATATTACATCCGAGACGTTAGGTTGCCTTAGGTTAGGACATATAACGTTATAGCCGTACATAATGTTCCCACCGAGAAGTAGGCGCCGACACGCCACGAATGTTGTAAAATATTACATACGAGGTGTTAGGTTGCCTTAGGTTAGGACATATAACGTTATATACGTACATAATGTTCCCACCGAGAAGTAGGTGCCAGCACGAATGGAATGTTGTAAAATATTACATCCGAGATGTTAGGTTGCCTTAGGTTAAGATATATAAAGTTATAGACGCATATAATATTCCCACGGAGCAGTATGCGTCGACACGCAAGGAATGTTGTAAAATATTACATCCGAGACGTTAGGGTGCCTTAGGTTAGGACATATTATGTTATAGCTGCACATAATGTTCCCACCGAGAAGTAGAGGCCTACACGCCACGAATGTTGTAAAATACTACATTGGAGTTGTTCGGTTGCCTTAGGTTAGGATGTATAACGGTATAGTCGTACATAATGTTCCCACCAAGAAGTAGGGGCCGACACGCAAGGAATGTTGTAAAATATTACATCCGAGATGTTAGATTGCCTTAGGTTAGGACATATAACGTTATAGACGTACATAATGTTCCCACCGAGGAGTAGGGGTCGACACGTAACGAATGTTGTTAAATATTGTGTCCGAGATATCAGGTTGCATTAGGTTAGGACATGTAACGTTGTATACGTACATAACGTTCCTACCGAGAAGTAGGGACCGACACGCCACGAATGTTGTAAAATATTACGTCCGAGATGTTAGGTTGCCTTAGGTTAGGATATATAACGTTATAGACGTATATAATGTACCCACTGGGAAGTCGGCGCCGACGCGCTAGGAATGTTGTAAAATATTACGTGCGAGATGTTAGATTGCCTTTTGTTAGGACATATAACGTTATAGCAATACATAATGTTCCCACCGAGAGGCAGGGGCCGACACGTCACGAATGTTGTAAAATATTACATCCGAGATGTTAGGTTGCCTTAGGTTAGGACATATAGCGTTATAATCGTACACAATGTACCCACCGAGAAGTAGGTGCCGACACGCAAGGAATGTTGTAAAATATTATATACGAGTTGTTAGGATGCCTTATGTTAGGACATATAACTTTATAGACATATATAATGTTCCCACGGAGAAGTAGGCACCGACACGCAAGGAATTTTGTAAAATATTACGTCCGACATGTAACGTTGCCTTAGGTTAGGACATATAACGTTATAGCCATACATAATGTTTCCACCGAGAAGTAGGGGCCGACACGCCACGAATTTTAGTAAAATATTACATCCGAGATGTTAGTTTGCCTTAGGTTAGGATATATAACGTTATAGTCGTACATAATGTTCCCACCGAGAAGTAGGTGCCGACACGCAAGGAATGTTGTAAAATATTACATCGGAGATGTTAGAATGCCTTAGGTTAGGACATATAACGTTATAGCAGTACGTGATGTTCCCACCGAGAAGTAGGGGCCGACACGTCACGAATTTTGTAAAATATTACATCCGAGATGTTAGGTTGCCTTAGGTTAGGATATATAACGTTATAGTCGTACATAATGTTTCCACCTAGAAGTAGGTGCCGACACGCAAGGAATGATGTAAAATATTATATCCGAGATGTTAGAATGCCTTAGGTTAGGACATATAACGTTATAGCCGTACATAATGTTCCCACCGAGCAGTAGGTGCCGACACGCAAGGAATGTTGTAAAATATTACATCCGTAGTGTTTGGTTGCCTTAGGTTAGGACATATAATGTTATAGGCGTACATAACGTTCCCACCGAGAAGTAGGGGCCGACACGCCACGAATGTTGTAAAATATTACATCCGAGGTGTTAGGTTGCCTTAGGTTAGGACATATAACGTTATAGGCGTACATAACGTTCCCACCGAGAAGTAGGGGCCGACACGCCACGAATGTTGTAAAATATTTCATCCGAGATGTTAGGTTGCCTTATGTTAGGATATATAACGTTATAGACGTACATAGTGTTCCCACCGAGATGCAGGGGCCGACACGCCACGAATGTTGTATAATATTGCGTCTGAGATGTTAGGTGGCCTTAGGTTAGGACATATAACGTTATAATCGTACATAACGTTCCCACCGAGAAGTAGGCGCCGACACGCAAGGAATGTTGTAAAATATTACATCCGAGATGTTAGGTTGCCTTAGGTTAGGATATATAACATTGTAGACGTACATAATATTCCCACCGAGGAGTAGGGGTCGACACGTATCGAATGTTGTTAAATATTGTGTCCGAAATATCAGGTTGCATTAGGTTAGGACATATAACGTTATATACGTACATAATGTTCCCACCGAGAAGTAGGGGCCGACACGCCACGAATGTTGTAAAATATTACATACGAGGAGTTAGGTTGCCTTAGGTTAGGACACATAACGTTATAGACGTACATAATGTTCCCACCGAGAAGTAGAGGCCGACACGCCACGAATGTTGTGAAACACTACATTGGAGTTGTTAGGTTGCCTTAGGTTAGGATGTATAACGGTATAGTCGTACATAATGTTCCCACCAAAAAGTAGGGGCCGACACGCAAGGAATGTTGTAAAATATTACATCCGAGATGTTAGATTGCCTTAGGTTAGGACATATAACGTTATAGACGTACATAATGTTCCCACCGAGGAGTAGGGGTCGACACGTAACGAATGTTGTTAAATATTGTGTCCGAGATATCAGGTTGCATTAGGTTAGGACATGTAACGTTGTATACGTACATAATGTTCCCACCGAGAAGTAGGTGCCGACACGAATGGAATGTTGTAATATATTGCGTCCGAGATGTTAGGTGGCCTTAGGTTAGAACATATAATGTTATAGCCGTACATAATGTTACCACCGAAAAGTTGGTGCCGACACGCAAGGAATGCTGTAAAATATTACATCCGAGATGTTAGGTTGCCTTAGGATAGGATATATAACGTTATAGAAGTACATAATGTTCCCACCGAGAAGTAGGGGCGGACACGAATGGAATGTTGTTAAATATGACATCCGAGTTGTTAGGTTGCCTTAGGTTAGGACATATAACGTTATAGACGTACATAATGTTCCCACCGAGAAGTAGGTGCCGACACGAATGGAATGTTGTAAAATATTACATCCGAGACGTTAGGTTGCCTTAGGTTAGGACATATAACGTTATAGCCGTACATAATGTTCCCACCGAGAAGTAGGCGCCGACACGCCACGAATGTTGTAAAATATTACATACGAGGTGTTAGGTTGCCTTAGGTTAGGACATATAACGTTATATACGTACATAATGTTCCCACCGAGAAGTAGGTGCCAGCACGAATGGAATGTTGTAAAATATTACATCCGAGATGTTAGGTTGCCTTAGGTTAAGATATATAAAGTTATAGACGCATATAATATTCCCACGGAGCAGTATGCGTCGACACGCAAGGAATGTTGTAAAATATTACATCCGAGACGTTAGGGTGCCTTAGGTTAGGACATATTATGTTATAGCTGCACATAATGTTCCCACCGAGAAGTAGAGGCCTACACGCCACGAATGTTGTAAAATACTACATTGGAGTTGTTCGGTTGCCTTAGGTTAGGATGTATAACGGTATAGTCGTACATAATGTTCCCACCAAGAAGTAGGGGCCGACACGCAAGGAATGTTGTAAAATATTACATCCGAGATGTTAGATTGCCTTAGGTTAGGACATATAACGTTATAGACGTACATAATGTTCCCACCGAGGAGTAGGGGTCGACACGTAACGAATGTTGTTAAATATTGTGTCCGAGATATCAGGTTGCATTAGGTTAGGACATGTAACGTTGTATACGTACATAATGTTCCCACCGAGAAGTAGGGGACGACACGCAAGGAATGTTGTAAAATATTACATCCGAAATGTTAGGTTGCCCTAGGATAGGACATATAACGTTATAGACGTATATAATGTTAACACCGAAAAGTTGGTGCCGACACGCAAGGAATGCTGTAAAATATTACTTCCGAGATGTTCGGTTGTCTTCGGTTAGGACATAGAACGTTATATCCGTACATAATGTTCCCACCGAGAAGTAGGGGCCGACACACAAGGAATGTTGTAAAATATTACATCCGAGATGTTAGGTTGCCCTAGGATAGGACATATATCGTTATAGACGTATATAATGTTCCCACCGGGAAGTAGGCGCCGACACGCCACGAATGTTGTAAAATATTACATCCGAGATGTTATGTTGCCCTAGGATAGGACATATAACGTTATAGGAGTACATAATGTTCCCACCGAGAAGTAGGGGCCGACACGCCACGAATGTTGTAAAATATTACATACGAGTTGTTAGGTTGCCTTAGGTTAGGACACATAACGTTATAGACGTACATAATGTTCCCACCGAGAAGTAGAGGCCGACACGCCACGAATGTTGTTAAACATTGCGTCCGAGAAGTTAGGTGGCCTTAGGTTAGGACATATAATGTTATAGCCGTACATAATGTTCCCACCGAGAAGTAGGGGCCGACACGCAAGGAATGTTGTAAAATATTACATCCGGAATGTTAGGTTGCCTTAGGTTAGGATATATAACGTTATAGACGTACATAGTGTTGCCACCGAGAAGCAGGGGCCGACACGCCACGAATGTTGTAAAGTATTACATCCGAGATGTTAGGTTGCCTTAGGTTAGGATATATAACGTTATAGCCGTACATAATGCTTCCACCGAGAAGTAGGGGCCGACACGCAAGGAATGTTGTAAAATGTTACATCCGAGATGTTAGGTTGCCTTAGGTTAGGATATATAACGTTATAGACGTATATAATGTACGCACTGGGAAGTCGGCGCCGACACGCTAGGAATGTTGTAAAATATTACGTGCGAGATGTTAGAGTGCCTTTTGTTAGGACATACAACGTTATAGCAGTACATAATGTTCCCACCGACAAGTAGGAGCTGATACGTCACGAGTGTTGTAAAATATTACATCCGAGATGTTAGGTTGCCTTAGGTTAGGATATATAGCGTTATAATAGTACACAATGTACCCACCGAGAAGTAGGTGCCGACAAGCAAGGAATTTTGTAAAATGTTACATCCGAGATGTTAGCTTGCCTTAGGTTAGGATATATAACGTTATAGACGTACATAATGTTCCCACCTAGAAGTAGGTGCGGACACGCAAGGAATGTAGTAAAATATTACATCCCAGATGTAAGGTTGCCTTAGGTTAGGACACATAACGTTATAGCCGTACATAACGTCTCCACCGAGAATTAGGGGCCGACACGCCACTAATTTTTGTAAAATATTACATCCGAGATGTTAGTTTGCCTTAGGTTAGGATATATAACGTTATAGACGTACATAATGTTCCCACCTAGAAGTAGGTGCCGACACGCAAGGAATGTAGTAAAATATTACATCCGAGATGTTAGAATGCCTTAGGTTAGGACATATAACGTTATAGCAGTACATCATGTTCCCACCGCGAAGTAGGTACCGACTCGCAAGGAATGTTGTAAAATGTTACATCCTAGATGTTAGATTGCCTTATGTTAGGACATAACGTTATAGCAGTACATAATGTTCCCACCGAGAAGTAGGGGCCGACACGCGACGAATGTTGTAAAATATTACATCAGGGGAGTTATGTTGCCTTAGGTTAGGATATATAACGTTATAGACGTATATAATGCACGCACTGGGAAGTCGGCGCCGACACGGTAGGAATGTTGTAAAATATTACGTGCGAGATGTTAGAATGCCTTTTGTTAAGACATATAACGTTATAGCAGTACATAATGTTTCCTCCGAGAAGTAGGGGCCGACACGCCACGAATGTTGTAAAATATTACATCCGAGATGTTAGGTTGCCTTAGGTCAGGACATAAAACATTATAGAAGTTTATAATGTTACCACCGAGAAGTAGGGGCTGAAACGCCAGGAATGTTGTCAAATATTACATACGAGTTGCTAGGATGCCTTATGTAAGGGTATGTAACGTTATAGAAGTATATATTGTTCCCACGGAGTAATATGCGCCGACACGCAAGGATGTTTCTAAAGAATCACGTCCGAGATGTTATGTTGCCTTAGGTTAGGATATATAACGTTATAGAAGTATATAATCTTCCCACGGAGACGTAGGCGCCGACACGCAAGGAATGTTGTAAAATATTACATCCGAGGTGTTAGATTGCCTTAGGTTAGGACATATAACGTTATAGCCGTACATAATGTTCACACCGAGAAGATGGCGCCGACACGCAAGGAATGTTGTAAAATATTACATCCGAGATGTTAGGTTGCCTTAGGTCAGGACATAAAACATTATAGAAGTTTATAATGTTACCACCGAGAAGTAGGGGCTGAAACGCCAGGAATGTTGTCGAATATTACATACGCGTTGTTAGGATGCCTTATGTTAGGATATATAACGTTATAGACGTACATAGTGTTCCCACCGCGAAGCAGTAGCCGACACGCCACGAATGTTGTAAAATATTACATCCGGTATGTAAGATGCCTTAGGTTAGGACATATAACGTTATAGCCGTACATAATGTTCCCACCGAGAAGTTGGCGCCGACACGCAAGGAATGATGTAAAATATTACATCCGAGATGTTAGGTTGCCTTAGGTCAGGACATAACACATTATAGAAGTTTATAATGTTACCACCGAGAAGTAGGGGCTGAATCGCCAGGAATGTTGTAAAATATTACATACGAGTTGTTAGGATGCCTTATGTTAGGATATATTACGTTATAGACGTACATAGTGTTCCCACCGAGAAGCAGGGGCCGACACGCCACGAATGTTGTAAAATATTACATTCGAGGAGTTACGTTGCCTTAGGTGAGGACATATAGCGTAATAGTCGTATATAATGTTCCCACCGAGAAATAGGTGCCGACACGCAAGGAATGTTGTAAAATAATACATCCGAGATGTTAGATTGCCTTAGGTTAGGATATATAACGTTATAGAAGTATATAAGGTTTCCACGGAGTAGTATGCGCCGACACGAAAAGAATTTTGTAAAATATCACGTGCGAGATGTTATGTTGCCTTAGGTTAGGATATATAAAGTTATAGAAGTATATAATCTTCCCACGGAGACGTAGGCGCCGACACGCAGGGATAGTTGTAAAATATTACATCCGAGATGTTAGATTGCATCAGGTTAGGACATATAACCTTATAGCCGTACATAATGTTCCCACCGTGAAGTTGGTGCCGACACGCAAGGAATGTTGTAAAATATTACATCCGAGATATTAGATTGCCTCATGTTAGGACATATAACGTTATAGCAGTACATAATGTTCCCACCGAGAAGTAGGGGCCGACACGCCACGAATGTTGTACAATATTACATCCGAGATGTTAGGTTGCCTTAGATTAGGATATATAACGTTATAGCCGTACATATTGTTCCCAACGAGAAGTAGGGGCCGACAGGCCACGATTGTTGTAAAATATTACATCCGAGATGTTAGGTTGCCTTAGGTTAGGATATACAACGTTATAGTCGTACATAATGTTCCCACCGAGAAGTAGGTGCCGACACGCAAGAAATGTTGTAAAATATTACATCGGAGATGTTAGAATGCCTTAGGTTAGGACATATAACGTTATAGCAGTACATGATGTTCCCACCGAGAAGTAGGGGCCGACAGGCCACGAATGTTATAAAATATTACATCCGAGATGTTAGGTTGCCCTAGGTTAGGATATATAAAGTTATAGACATATATAGTGATCCCACCGAGAAGTAGGTACCGACACGCAAGGAATGTTGTAAAATATTACATCCGAGATGTAAGGTTGCCTTAGGTTAGGACATATAACGTTATAGACGTACATAATGTTCCCACGGAGATGTAGCAGCCGACACGCAAGGAATGTGGTAAAATATTACATCCGAAATGTTAGAATGCCTTAGGTTAGAAGATATAACGTTATAGCAGTACATGATGTTCCCACGGAGAAGTAGGCGCCGACACGCAAGGAATGTTGTAAAATATTACATCCGAGATGTAAGGTTGCCTTAGGTTAGGAAATATAACGTTATAATCGTACATAATCTTCCCTCCGAGGAGTAGGTGCAGACACGTCACGAATGTTGTAAAATATTACATCCGAGGTGTTAGATTGCCTTAGGTTAGGATATATAACTTTATAGCCGTACATATTGTTCCCACCGAGAAGTAGGGGCCGACAAGCCACGAATGTTGTAAAATATTACATCCGAGATGGTAGGTTGCCTGAGGTTAGGATATATAACGTTATAGACATATCTAATGTTCCCACGGAGAAGTACGCGCCGACACGCAAGTAATGTTGTAAAATATTACGTCCGAGATGTTAGGTTGCCTTAGGTTAGGACACATAACGTTATAGACGTTTATAACGTTACCACCGAGAAGTAGGGGCTAAAACGCCTGGAATGTTGTCAAATATTATATCCGAGTTGTTAGGATGCCTTATGTTAGGATATATAACGATATAGACGTATATAATGTTCCCACCGAGAAGTAGCGGCCGGCACGTCACGAATGTTGTAAAATATTACATCCGAGATGTTAGAATGCCTTATGTTAGGACATATAACGTTATAGACATACATAACGTTCCTACCGAGAAGTAGGGACCGACACGCCACGAATGTTGTAAAATATTACGTCCGAGATGTTAGGTTGCCTTAGGTTAGGATATATAACGTTATAGACGTATATAATGTACCCACTGGGAAGTCGGCGCCGACGCGCTAGGAATGTTGTAAAATATTACGTGCGAGATGTTAGATTGCCTTTTGTTAGGACATATAACGTTATAGCAATACATAATGTTCCCACCGAGAGGCAGGGGCCGACACGTCACGAATGTTGTAAAATATTACATCCGAGATGTTAGGTTGCCTTAGGTTAGGACATATAGCGTTATAATCGTACACAATGTACCCACCGAGAAGTAGGTGCCGACACGCAAGGAATGTTGTAAAATATTATATACGAGTTGTTAGGATGCCTTATGTTAGGACATATAACTTTATAGACATATATAATGTTCCCACGGAGAAGTAGGCACCGACACGCAAGGAATTTTGTAAAATATTACGTCCGACATGTAACGTTGCCTTAGGTTAGGACATATAACGTTATAGCCATACATAATGTTTCCACCGAGAAGTAGGGGCCGACACGCCACGAATTTTAGTAAAATATTACATCCGAGATGTTAGTTTGCCTTAGGTTAGGATATATAACGTTATAGTCGTACATAATGTTCCCACCGAGAAGTAGGTGCCGACACGCAAGGAATGTTGTAAAATATTACATCGGAGATGTTAGAATGCCTTAGGTTAGGACATATAACGTTATAGCAGTACGTGATGTTCCCACCGAGAAGTAGGGGCCGACACGTCACGAATTTTGTAAAATATTACATCCGAGATGTTAGGTTGCCTTAGGTTAGGATATATAACGTTATAGTCGTACATAATGTTTCCACCTAGAAGTAGGTGCCGACACGCAAGGAATGATGTAAAATATTATATCCGAGATGTTAGAATGCCTTAGGTTAGGACATATAACGTTATAGCCGTACATAATGTTCCCACCGAGCAGTAGGTGCCGACACGCAAGGAATGTTGTAAAATATTACATCCGTAGTGTTTGGTTGCCTTAGGTTAGGACATATAATGTTATAGGCGTACATAACGTTCCCACCGAGAAGTAGGGGCCGACACGCCACGAATGTTGTAAAATATTACATCCGAGGTGTTAGGTTGCCTTAGGTTAGGACATATAACGTTATAGGCGTACATAACGTTCCCACCGAGAAGTAGGGGCCGACACGCCACGAATGTTGTAAAATATTTCATCCGAGATGTTAGGTTGCCTTATGTTAGGATATATAACGTTATAGACGTACATAGTGTTCCCACCGAGATGCAGGGGCCGACACGCCACGAATGTTGTATAATATTGCGTCTGAGATGTTAGGTGGCCTTAGGTTAGGACATATAACGTTATAATCGTACATAACGTTCCCACCGAGAAGTAGGCGCCGACACGCAAGGAATGTTGTAAAATATTACATCCGAGATGTTAGGTTGCCTTAGGTTAGGATATATAACATTGTAGACGTACATAATATTCCCACCGAGGAGTAGGGGTCGACACGTATCGAATGTTGTTAAATATTGTGTCCGAAATATCAGGTTGCATTAGGTTAGGACATATAACGTTATATACGTACATAATGTTCCCACCGAGAAGTAGGGGCCGACACGCCACGAATGTTGTAAAATATTACATACGAGGAGTTAGGTTGCCTTAGGTTAGGACACATAACGTTATAGACGTACATAATGTTCCCACCGAGAAGTAGAGGCCGACACGCCACGAATGTTGTGAAACACTACATTGGAGTTGTTAGGTTGCCTTAGGTTAGGATGTATAACGGTATAGTCGTACATAATGTTCCCACCAAAAAGTAGGGGCCGACACGCAAGGAATGTTGTAAAATATTACATCCGAGATGTTAGATTGCCTTAGGTTAGGACATATAACGTTATAGACGTACATAATGTTCCCACCGAGGAGTAGGGGTCGACACGTAACGAATGTTGTTAAATATTGTGTCCGAGATATCAGGTTGCATTAGGTTAGGACATGTAACGTTGTATACGTACATAATGTTCCCACCGAGAAGTAGGTGCCGACACGAATGGAATGTTGTAATATATTGCGTCCGAGATGTTAGGTGGCCTTAGGTTAGAACATATAATGTTATAGCCGTACATAATGTTACCACCGAAAAGTTGGTGCCGACACGCAAGGAATGCTGTAAAATATTACATCCGAGATGTTAGGTTGCCTTAGGATAGGATATATAACGTTATAGAAGTACATAATGTTCCCACCGAGAAGTAGGGGCGGACACGAATGGAATGTTGTTAAATATGACATCCGAGTTGTTAGGTTGCCTTAGGTTAGGACATATAACGTTATAGACGTACATAATGTTCCCACCGAGAAGTAGGTGCCGACACGAATGGAATGTTGTAAAATATTACATCCGAGACGTTAGGTTGCCTTAGGTTAGGACATATAACGTTATAGCCGTACATAATGTTCCCACCGAGAAGTAGGCGCCGACACGCCACGAATGTTGTAAAATATTACATACGAGGTGTTAGGTTGCCTTAGGTTAGGACATATAACGTTATATACGTACATAATGTTCCCACCGAGAAGTAGGTGCCAGCACGAATGGAATGTTGTAAAATATTACATCCGAGATGTTAGGTTGCCTTAGGTTAAGATATATAAAGTTATAGACGCATATAATATTCCCACGGAGCAGTATGCGTCGACACGCAAGGAATGTTGTAAAATATTACATCCGAGACGTTAGGGTGCCTTAGGTTAGGACATATTATGTTATAGCTGCACATAATGTTCCCACCGAGAAGTAGAGGCCTACACGCCACGAATGTTGTAAAATACTACATTGGAGTTGTTCGGTTGCCTTAGGTTAGGATGTATAACGGTATAGTCGTACATAATGTTCCCACCAAGAAGTAGGGGCCGACACGCAAGGAATGTTGTAAAATATTACATCCGAGATGTTAGATTGCCTTAGGTTAGGACATATAACGTTATAGACGTACATAATGTTCCCACCGAGGAGTAGGGGTCGACACGTAACGAATGTTGTTAAATATTGTGTCCGAGATATCAGGTTGCATTAGGTTAGGACATGTAACGTTGTATACGTACATAATGTTCCCACCGAGAAGTAGGGGACGACACGCAAGGAATGTTGTAAAATATTACATCCGAAATGTTAGGTTGCCCTAGGATAGGACATATAACGTTATAGACGTATATAATGTTAACACCGAAAAGTTGGTGCCGACACGCAAGGAATGCTGTAAAATATTACTTCCGAGATGTTCGGTTGTCTTCGGTTAGGACATAGAACGTTATATCCGTACATAATGTTCCCACCGAGAAGTAGGGGCCGACACACAAGGAATGTTGTAAAATATTACATCCGAGATGTTAGGTTGCCCTAGGATAGGACATATATCGTTATAGACGTATATAATGTTCCCACCGGGAAGTAGGCGCCGACACGCCACGAATGTTGTAAAATATTACATCCGAGATGTTATGTTGCCCTAGGATAGGACATATAACGTTATAGGAGTACATAATGTTCCCACCGAGAAGTAGGGGCCGACACGCCACGAATGTTGTAAAATATTACATACGAGTTGTTAGGTTGCCTTAGGTTAGGACACATAACGTTATAGACGTACATAATGTTCCCACCGAGAAGTAGAGGCCGACACGCCACGAATGTTGTTAAACATTGCGTCCGAGATGTTAGGTGGCCTTAGGTTAGGACATATAATGTTATAGCCGTACATAATGTTCCCACCGAGAAGTAGGGGCCGACACGCAAGGAATGTTGTAAAATATTACATCCGGAATGTTAGGTTGCCTTAGGTTAGGATATATAACGTTATAGACGTACATAGTGTTGCCACCGAGAAGCAGGGGCCGACACGCCACGAATGTTGTAAAGTATTACATCCGAGATGTTAGGTTGCCTTAGGTTAGGATATATAACGTTATAGCCGTACATAATGCTTCCACCGAGAAGTAGGGGCCGACACGCAAGGAATGTTGTAAAATGTTACATCCGAGATGTTAGGTTGCCTTAGGTTAGGATATATAACGTTATAGACGTATATAATGTACGCACTGGGAAGTCGGCGCCGACACGCTAGGAATGTTGTAAAATATTACGTGCGAGATGTTAGAGTGCCTTTTGTTAGGACATACAACGTTATAGCAGTACATAATGTTCCCACCGACAAGTAGGAGCTGATACGTCACGAGTGTTGTAAAATATTACATCCGAGATGTTAGGTTGCCTTAGGTTAGGATATATAGCGTTATAATAGTACACAATGTACCCACCGAGAAGTAGGTGCCGACAAGCAAGGAATTTTGTAAAATGTTACATCCGAGATGTTAGCTTGCCTTAGGTTAGGATATATAACGTTATAGACGTACATAATGTTCCCACCTAGAAGTAGGTGCGGACACGCAAGGAATGTAGTAAAATATTACATCCCAGATGTAAGGTTGCCTTAGGTTAGGACACATAACGTTATAGCCGTACATAACGTCTCCACCGAGAATTAGGGGCCGACACGCCACTAATTTTTGTAAAATATTACATCCGAGATGTTAGTTTGCCTTAGGTTAGGATATATAACGTTATAGACGTACATAATGTTCCCACCTAGAAGTAGGTGCCGACACGCAAGGAATGTAGTAAAATATTACATCCGAGATGTTAGAATGCCTTAGGTTAGGACATATAACGTTATAGCAGTACATCATGTTCCCACCGCGAAGTAGGTACCGACTCGCAAGGAATGTTGTAAAATGTTACATCCTAGATGTTAGATTGCCTTATGTTAGGACATAACGTTATAGCAGTACATAATGTTCCCACCGAGAAGTAGGGGCCGACACGCGACGAATGTTGTAAAATATTACATCAGGGGAGTTATGTTGCCTTAGGTTAGGATATATAACGTTATAGACGTATATAATGCACGCACTGGGAAGTCGGCGCCGACACGGTAGGAATGTTGTAAAATATTACGTGCGAGATGTTAGAATGCCTTTTGTTAAGACATATAACGTTATAGCAGTACATAATGTTTCCTCCGAGAAGTAGGGGCCGACACGCCACGAATGTTGTAAAATATTACATCCGAGATGTTAGGTTGCCTTAGGTCAGGTCATAAAACATTATAGAAGTTTATAATGTTACCACCGAGAAGTAGGGGCTGAAACGCCAGGAATGTTGTCAAATATTACATACGAGTTGCTAGGATGCCTTATGTAAGGGTATGTAACGTTATAGAAGTATATATTGTTCCCACGGAGTAATATGCGCCGACACGCAAGGATGTTTCTAAAGAATCACGTCCGAGATGTTATGTTGCCTTAGGTTAGGATATATAACGTTATAGAAGTATATAATCTTCCCACGGAGACGTAGGCGCCGACACGCAAGGAATGTTGTAAAATATTACATCCGAGGTGTTAGATTGCCTTAGGTTAGGACATATAACGTTATAGCCGTACATAATGTTCACACCGAGAAGATGGCGCCGACACGCAAGGAATGTTGTAAAATATTACATCCGAGATGTTAGGTTGCCTTAGGTCAGGACATAAAACATTATAGAAGTTTATAATGTTACCACCGAGAAGTAGGGGCTGAAACGCCAGGAATGTTGTCGAATATTACATACGCGTTGTTAGGATGCCTTATGTTAGGATATATAACGTTATAGACGTACATAGTGTTCCCACCGCGAAGCAGTAGCCGACACGCCACGAATGTTGTAAAATATTACATCCGGTATGTAAGATGCCTTAGGTTAGGACATATAACGTTATAGCCGTACATAATGTTCCCACCGAGAAGTTGGCGCCGACACGCAAGGAATGATGTAAAATATTACATCCGAGATGTTAGGTTGCCTTAGGTCAGGACATAACACATTATAGAAGTTTATAATGTTACCACCGAGAAGTAGGGGCTGAATCGCCAGGAATGTTGTAAAATATTACATACGAGTTGTTAGGATGCCTTATGTTAGGATATATTACGTGATAGACGTACATAGTGTTCCCACCGAGAAGCAGGGGCCGACACGCCACGAATGTTGTAAAATATTACATTCGAGGAGTTACGTTGCCTTAGGTGAGGACATATAGCGTAATAGTCGTATATAATGTTCCCACCGAGAAATAGGTGCCGACACGCAAGGAATGTTGTAAAATAATACATCCGAGATGTTAGATTGCCTTAGGTTAGGATATATAACGTTATAGAAGTATATAAGGTTTCCACGGAGTAGTATGCGCCGACACGAAAAGAATTTTGTAAAATATCACGTGCGAGATGTTATGTTGCCTTAGGTTAGGATATATAAAGTTATAGAAGTATATAATCTTCCCACGGAGACGTAGGCGCCGACACGCAGGGATAGTTGTAAAATATTACATCCGAGATGTTAGATTGCATCAGGTTAGGACATATAACCTTATAGCCGTACATAATGTTCCCACCGTGAAGTTGGTGCCGACACGCAAGGAATGTTGTAAAATATTACATCCGAGATATTAGATTGCCTCATGTTAGGACATATAACGTTATAGCAGTACATAATGTTCCCACCGAGAAGTAGGGGCCGACACGCCACGAATGTTGTACAATATTACATCCGAGATGTTAGGTTGCCTTAGATTAGGATATATAACGTTATAGCCGTACATATTGTTCCCAACGAGAAGTAGGGGCCGACAGGCCACGATTGTTGTAAAATATTACATCCGAGATGTTAGGTTGCCTTAGGTTAGGATATACAACGTTATAGTCGTACATAATGTTCCCACCGAGAAGTAGGTGCCGACACGCAAGGAATGTTGTAAAATATTACATCGGAGATGTTAGAATGCCTTAGGTTAGGACATATAACGTTATAGCAGTACATGATGTTCCCACCGAGAAGTAGGGGCCGACAGGCCACGAATGTTATAAAATATTACATCCGAGATGTTAGGTTGCCCTAGGTTAGGATATATAAAGTTATAGACATATATAATGATCCCACCGAGAAGTAGGTACCGACACGCAAGGAATGTTGTAAAATATTACATCCGAGATGTAAGGTTGCCTTAGGTTAGGACATATAACGTTATAGACGTACATAATGTTCCCACGGAGATGTAGGAGCCGACACGCAAGGAATGTGGTAAAATATTACATCCGAAATGTTAGAATGCCTTAGGTTAGGAGATATAACGTTATAGCAGTACATGATGTTCCCACGGAGAAGTAGGCGCCGACACGCAAGGAATGTTGTAAAATATTACATCCGAGATGTAAGGTTGCCTTAGGTTAGGAAATATAACGTTATAATCGTACATAATCTTCCCTCCGAGGAGTAGGTGCAGACACGTCACGAATGTTGTAAAATATTACATCCGAGGTGTTAGATTGCCTTAGGTTAGGATATATAACTTTATAGCCGTACATATTGTTCCCACCGAGAAGTAGGGGCCGACAAGCCACGAATGTTGTAAAATATTACATCCGAGATGGTAGGTTGCCTGAGGTTAGGATATATAACGTTATATACATATCTAATGTTCCCACGGAGAAGTACGCGCCGACACGCAAGTAATGTTGTAAAATATTACGTCCGAGATGTTAGGTTGCCTTAGGTTAGGACACATAACGTTATAGACGTTTATAACGTTACCACCGAGAAGTAGGGGCTAAAACGCCTGGAATGTTGTCAAATATTATATCCGAGTTGTTAGGATGCCTTATGTTAGGATATATAACGATATAGACGTATATAATGTTCCCACCGAGAAGTAGCGGCCGGCACGTCACGAATGTTGTAAAATATTACATCCGAGATGTTAGAATGCCTTATGTTAGGACATATAACGTTATAGACATACATAACGTTCCTACCGAGAAGTAGGGACCGACACGCCACGAATGTTGTAAAATATTACGTCCGAGATGTTAGGTTGCCTTAGGTTAGGATATATAACGTTATAGTCGTACATAATGTTTCCACCTAGAAGTAGGTGCCGACACGCAAGGAATGATGTAAAATATTACATCCGAGATGTTAGAATGCCTTAGGTTAGGACATATAACGTTATAGCCGTACATAATGTTCCCACCGAGCAGTAGGTGCCGACACGCAAGGAATGTTGTAAAATGTTACATCCGAGATGTTAGATTGCCTTAGGTTAGGATATATAACGTTATAGACGTATATAATGTTCCCACGGAGAAGTAGGCGCCGACACGCAAGGAATGTTGTAAAATATTACATCCGAGATGTAAGGTTGCCTTAGGTTAGGACATAAAACGTTATAGACGTTTATAATGTTACCACCGAGAAGTAGGGCCTGACACGCCAGGAATGTTGTCAAACATTACATACGAGTTGTTAGGATGCCGTATGTTAGGATATATAACGATCTAGACGTCCATAACGTTCCTACCGAGAAGTAGAGGCCGACACGACACGAATGTTGTAAAATATTACGTCCGAGATGTTAGGTTGCATTAGGTTAGGACATAAAACGTTATAGACGTTTATAACGTTACCACCGAGAAGTAGGGGCTGAAACGCCAGGAATGTTGTCAAATAATACATACGGGTAGTTAGGATGCCTTATGTTAGGATATATAAGGTTGTGGAAGTATATAATGTTCCCACCGAGAAGTAGGGGCTGAAACGCCGGGAATGTTGTCAAATAATACATACGGGTAGTTAGGTTGCCTTATGTTAGGATTTATAACGTTGTGGAAGTATATAATGTTCCCACGGAGAAGTAGGGGCCGACACGCCACGAATGTTGTAAAATATTACATTCGAGGAGTAACGTTGCCTTAGGTGAGGACATATATCGTTATAGCAGTGCATAATGTTCCCACCGAGAAGTAGGGGCCGACACGCCATGAATGTTGTAAAATATTACATCCGAGGAGTTAGGTTGCCTTATGTTAGGATATATAACGTTATAGACGTACATAGTGTTGCCACCGAGAAGCAGGGGCCGACACGCCACGAATGTTGTAAAATATTACATCCGAGGTGTTAGGTTGCCTTAGGTTAGGACATATAACGTTATAGGCGTACATAGCGTTCCCACCGAGAAGTAGGGGCCGACACGCCACGAATGTTGTAAAATATTTCATCCGAGATGTTAGGTTGCCTTATGTTAGGATATATAACGTTATAGACGTACATAGTGTTCCCACCGAGAAGTAGGGGCCGACACGCCACGAATGTTGTAAAGTATTACATCCGAGATGTTAGGGTGCCCTTTGTTAGGATATATAACGTTATAGCCGTACATAATGTTTCCAACGAGAAGTAGGTACCGACACGCAAGGAATGTTGTAAAATATTACATCCCAGATGTAAGGTTGCCTTAGGTTAGGACGCATAACGTTATAGCCGTACATAACGTTTCCACCGAGAATTAGGGGCCGACACGCCACGAATTTTTGTAAAATATTACATCCGAGATGTTAGTTTGCCTTAGATTAGGATATATAACGTTATAGTCGTACATAATGTTCCCACCTAGAAGTAGGTGCCGACACGCAAGGAATGTTGTAGAATATTACATCCGAGATGTTAGAATGCCTTAGGTTAGGACATATAACGTTATGGCAGTACATGATGTTCCCACCGAGAAGAAGGAACGGACACGCAAGGAATGTTGTAAATTATTACATCCGAGATGTAAAGTTGCCTTAGGTTAGGATATATAACGTTATAGACGTATATAATGTACGCACTGGGAAGTCGGCGCCGACACGCTAGGAATGTTGTAAAATATTACGTGCGAGTTGTTAGGATGCCTTTTGTTAGGACATATAACGTTATAGCAGTACATAATGTTCCCACCGACAAGTAGGAGACGATACGTCACGAGTGTTGTAAAATATTACATCCGACATTTTAGGTTGCCTTAGGTTAGGACATATAGCGTCATAATCGTACACAATGTACCCACCGAGAAGTAGGTGCCGAAAAGCAAGGAATTTTGTAAAATGTTACATACGAGATGTTAGATTGCCTTAGGTTAGGATATATATCGTTATAGCCGTACATATTGTTCCCAACGAGAGGTAGGGGCCGACAGGCCACGATTGTTGTAAAATATTACATCCGAGGTGTTAGGTTGCCTTAGGTTAGGACATATAACGTTATAGACGTATATAATGATCCCACCGAGAAAGAGGTACCGACACGCAAGGAATGTTGCAAAATATTACATCCGAGAGGTTAGGTTGCCTTAGATGAGGATATATAACGTTATAGACGTATATAATGTTCCCACGGAGAAGCAGGGGCCGACACGACACGAATGTTGTACAATATTACATCCGAGATGTTAGGTTTCCTTAGGTTAGGACATAGAGCGTTATAATCGTACACAATGTACCCACCGAGAAGTAGGTGCCGACACGCAAGGAATGTTGTAAAATAATACACCCGAGATGTTAGATTGCCTTAGGTTAGGACATATAACTTTATAGACGTATATAATGTTCCCACGGAGACGTAGGCACCGACACGCAAGGAATTTTGTAAAATATTACGTCCGAGATGATAGGTTGCCTTAGGTTAGGACATATAACTTTTTAGACGTATATAATGTTCCCACCGAGAAGTAAGGGCCGACAGGCAACGAATGTTGTAAAATATTACATCCGAGATGTTAGGTTGCCTTTTGTTAGGATATATAAAGTGATAGACGTATATAATGATACCACCGAGATGTAGGGGCCGACACGACACGAATGTTGTAAAATATTACGTCCGAGATGTTAGGTTGCCTTAGGTTAGGATATATAACGTTATAGACGTATATAATATACCCACTGGGAAGTCGGCGCCGACGCAGTAGGAATGTTGTAAAATATAACGTGCGAGATGTTAGATTGCCTTTTGTTAGGACATATAACGTTATAGCAGTACATAATGTTCCCACCGAGAAGTAGGGGCCGACACGCCACGAATGTTGTAAAATATTACATCCGAGATGTTAGGTTGCCTTAGGTTAGGATAACGTTTTAGACGTATATAAAGTTCCCACCGTGAAGTAGGGGCCGACAAGCCACGAATGTTGTAAAATATTACATCCGAGATGTTAGTTTGCCTTAGGTTGGGATATATAACGTTATAGTCGTACATGATGTTTCCTCAGAGGAGTAGGTGCCGACACGCAAGGAATGTTGTAAAATATTACATCCGAGATGTTAGATTGCCTCATGTTAGGACACATAACGTTTAGACGTTTATAACGTTACCACCGAGAAGTAGGGGCTGAAACGCCAGGAATGTTTTCAAATATTACATCCGAGATGTTAGGTTGCCTTAGGTTAGGATATATAACGTTATAGACGTATATAATGTTCCCGCGGAGAAGTAGGCACCGACACGCAAAGAATTTTGTAAAATATTACGTCCGAGATGATAGGTTGCCTTAGGTTAGGACATATAACGTTTTAGACGTATATAAAGTTCCCACCGAGAAGTAGGGGCCGACAAGCAACGAATGTTGTAAAATATTACATCCGAGATGTTAGGTTGCCTTTTGTTAGGATATATAAAGTGATAGACGTATATAATGATACCACCGAGAAGTAGGGGCCGACACGACACGAATGTTGTAAAATATTACGTCCGAGATGTTAGGTTGCCTTAGGTTAGGACATAAAACGTTATAGGCGTTTATAATGTTACCACCGAGAAGTAGGGGCTGAAACGCCTGGAATATTGTCAAATATTACATACGAGTTGTTGGGATACCTTATGTTAGGATATATAACGCTATAGAATCATATAATGTTCCCACGGAGTAGTATGCGCCGACACGCAAGGATGTTTGTAAAAAATCACGTCCGAGATGTTATGTTGCCTCATGTTAGGATATATAAGGTTATAGAAGTATATAATCTTCCCACGGAGACGTAGGCGCCGAGGCGCAAGGAATGTTGTAAAATATTACATCCGAGATGTTAGATTGCCTTAGGTTAGGACATATAACGTTATAGCCGTACATAATGTTCCCACCGAGAAGAAGGCGCCGACACGCAAGGAATGTTGTAAAATATTACACCCGAAATGTTAGATTGCCTTATGTTAGGACATATAACGTTATAGCAGTAGATAATGTTCCCACCGAGAAGTAGCGGCCGACGCGTCACGAATGTTGTAATATATTGCATCCGAGATGTTAGGATGCCTTATGTTAGGATATATAACATTATAGACGTACATAGTGTTCCCAACGAGAAGCAGGGGCCGACACGCCACGAATGCTGTAAAATATTACATCCGAGATGTTAGTTTGCCTTAGATTAGGATATATAACGTTATTGTCGTACATGATGTTCCCTCCAAGGAGTAGGTGCCGACACGCAAGGAATGTTGTAAAATATTACATCCGAGATGTTAGATTGCCTCATGTTAGGACATATAACGTTATAGCAGTACATAATGTTCCCACCGAGAAGTAGGGGCCGACACGCCACGAATGTTGTAAATTATTACATCGGAGATGTTAGGTTGCCTTAGGTTAGGATAACGTTTTAGACGTATATAAAGTTCCCACCGAGAAGTAGGGGCCGACAAGCCACGAATGTTGTAAAATATTACATCCGAGATGTTAGGTTGCCTTAGGTTAGGATATATAACGTTATAGACGTATATAATGTTTCCACGGAGAAGTACGCGCCCAGACGCAAGTAATGTTGTAAAATATTACGTCCGAGATGTTAGGTTGCCTTAGGTTAGGACACATAACGTTATAGACGTTTATAACGTTACCACCGAGAAGTAGGGGCTGAAACGCCAGGAATGTTGTCAAATATTACGTCCGAGTTGTCAGGATGCGTTATGTTAGGATATATAACGTTATAGCAGTAGATAATGTTCCCACCGAGAAGTAGCGGCCGACACGTCACGAATGTTGTAAAATATTACGTCCGAGATGTGAGGTTGCCTTAGGTTAGGGCATAAAACGTTATAGACGTTTATAATGTTACCACCGAGAAGTAGGGGCTGAAACGCCTGGAATATTGTCAAATATTACATACGAGTTGTTGGGATGCCTTATGTTAGGATATATAACGCTATAGAATTATATAATGTTCCCACGGAGTAGTATGCGCCGACACGCAAGGATGTTTGTAAAAAATCACGTCCGATATGTTATGTTGCCTTAGGTTAGGATATATAACGTTATAGAAGTTTATAATCTTCCCACGGAGACGTAGGCGCCGAGACGCAAGGAATTTTGTAAAATATTACGTCCGAGATGATAGGTTGTCTTAGGTTAGGACATATAACGCTTTAGACGTATATAACGTTTCCACCGAGAAGTAGGGGCCGACAAGCAACGAATGTTGTAAAACATTACATCCGAGATGTTAGGTTGCCTTTTGTTAGGATACATAACGTGATAGACGTATATAATGATACCACCGAGAAGTAGGGACCGAACACGCCACGAATGTTGTAAAATATTACTTCCGAGATGTTAGGTTGCCTTAGGTTAGGACAAAAAACTTTATAGACGTTTATAATGTTACCACCGAGAAGTAGGGGCTGAAACGCCTGGAATATTGTCAAATATTACATACGAGTTGTTGGGATGCCTTATGTTAGGATATATAACGCTATAGAATTATATAATGTTCCCACGGAGTAGTATGCGCCGACACGCAAGGATGTTTGTAAAAAATCACGTCCGATATGTTATGTTGCCTTAGGTTAGGATATATAACGTTATAGAAGTTTATAATCTTCCCACGGAGACGTAGGCGCCGAGACGCAAGGAATTTTGTAAAATATTACGTCCGAGATGATAGGTTGTCTTAGGTTAGGACATATAACGTTTTAGACGTATATAACGTTTCCACCGAGAAGTAGGGGCCGACAAGCAACGAATGTTGTAAAATATTACATCCGAGATGTTAGGTTGCCTTTTGTTAGGATACATAACGTGATAGACGTATATAATGATACCACCGAGAAGTAGGGACCGAACACGCCGCGAATGTTGTGAAATATTACGTCCGAGATGTGAGGTTGCCTTAGGTTAGGATATATAACGTGATAGACGTATATAATGATACCACCGAGAAGTAGGGACCGAACACGCCACGAATGTTGTAAAATATTACGTCCGAGATGTTAGGTTGCCTTAGGTTAGGATATATAACGTTATAGACGTTTATAACGTTACCACCGAGAAGTAGGGGCTGAAACGCCAGGAATGTTGTAAAATATTACGTACGAGTTGTTAGGATGCCTTATGTTATGATATATAACGTTATAGACGTACATAGTGTTCCCAACGAGAAGCAGGGGCCGACACGCCACGAATGTTGTAAAATATTACATCCGAGATGTGAGTTTGCCTTAGATTAGGATATATAACGTTATAGTCGTACATGATGTTCCCTCCGACGTGTAGGTGCCGACACGCAAGGAATGTTGTAAAATATTACATCCGAGATGTTAGATTGCATCATGTTAGGACATATAAAGTTATAGCAGTACATAATGTTCCCACCGAGAAGTAGGAGCCGACACGCCACGAATGTTGTTAAATATTACATCCGAGATGTTAGGTTGCCTTACGTTAGGATAACGTTTTAGACGTATATAAAGTTCCCACCGAGAAGTAGGGGCCGACAAGCCACGAATGTTGTAAAATATTACGTCCCAGATGTTAGGTTGCCTTAGGTTAGGACACATAACGCTTAGACGTTTATAACGTTACCACCGAGAAGTAGGGGCCGACGCGCCACGAATGTTGTAAAATATTACATCCGAGATGTTAGGCTGCCTTAGGTTAGGACATATAACGTTATAGCCGTACACAATGTTCCCACCCAGAAGGAGGAGCCGACACGACACGAATGTTGTAAAATATTACACCCGAGATGTTAGATTGCCTTAGGTTAGGACATATAACTTTATAGACGTATATAATGTTCCCACGGAGACGTAGGCGCCGAGACGCAAGGAATGTTGTAAAATATTACATCCGAGATGATAGGTTGCCTTAGGTTAGGACATATAACGTTATAGACATACATAACGTTCCTACCGAGAAGTAGGGACCGACACGCCACGAATGTTGTAAAATATTACGTCCGAGATGTTAGGTTGCCTTACGTTAGGATAACGTTTTAGATGTATATAAAGTTCCCACAGAGAAGTAGGGGCCGACAAGCCACGAATGTTGTAAAATATTACATCCGAGATGTTAGGTTGCCTTAGGTTAGGATATGTAACGTTATGGACGTGTATAATGTTTCCACGGAGAAGTACGCACCCACACGCAAGTAATGTTGTAAAATATTACGTCCGAGATGTTAGGTTGCCTTAGGTTAGGACACATAACGTTTAGACGTTTATAACGTTACCACCGAGAAGTAGGGGCCGACGCGCCACGAATGTTGTAAAATATTACATCCGAGATGTTAGGTTGCCTTAGGTTAGGATATATAACGTTATAGCCGTACACAATGTTCCCACCCAGAAGGAGGAGCCGACACGTCACGAATGTTGTAAAATATTACACCCGAGATGTTAGATTGCCTTAGGTTAGGACATATAACTTTATAGACGTATATAATGTTCCCACGGAGACGTAGGCGCCGAGACGCAAGGAATGTTGTAAAATATTACATCCGAGATGATAGGTTTACTTAGGTTAGGACATATAACGTTATAGACATACATAACGTTCCTACCGAGAAGTAGGGACCGACACGCCACGAATGTTGTAAAATATTACGTCCGAGATGTTAGGTTGCCTTAGGTTAGGATATATAACGTTATAGACGTATATAATATACCCACTGGGAAGTCGGCGCCGACGCGCTAGGAATGTTGTAAAATATAACGTGCGAGATGTTAAATTGCCTTTTGTTAGGACATATCACGTTATAGCAGTAGATAATGTTCCCACCCAGAAGTAGCGGCCGACACGTCACGAACGTTGTAAAATATTACATCCGAGATGTTAGGATGCCTTATGTTAGGATATATAACATTATAGACGTACATAGTGTTCCCAACGAGAAGCAGGGGCCGACACGCCACGAATGTTGTAAAATATTACATCCGAGATGTGAGTTTGCCTTAGATTAGGATATATAACGTTATAGTCGTACATGATGTTCCCTCCGAGGTGTAGGTGCCGACACGCAAGGAATGTTGTAAAATATTACATCCGAGATGTTAGATTGCCTCATGTTAGGACATATAAAGTTATAGCAGTACATAATGTTCCCACCGAGAAGTAGGAGCCGACACGCCACGAAAGTTGTTAAATATTACATCCGAGATGTTAGGTTGCCTTAGGTTAGGATATATAACGTTATAGACGTATATAATATACCCACTGGGAAGTCGGCGCCGACGCGCTAGGAATGTTGTAAAATATAACGTGCGAGATGTTAAATTGCCTTTTGTTAGGACATATCACGTTATAGCAGTAGATAATGTTCCCACCGAGAAGTAGCGGCCGACACGTCACGAACGTTGTAAAATATTACATCCGAGATGTTAGGATGCCTTATGTTAGGATATATAACATTATAGACGTACATAGTGTTCCCAACGAGAAGCAGGGGCCGACACGCCACGAATGTTGTAAAATATTACATCCGAGATGTGAGTTTGCCTTAGACTAGGATATATAACGTTATAGTCGTACATGATGTTCCCTCCGAGGTGTAGGTGCCGACACGCAAGGAATGTTGTAAAATATTACATCCGAGATGTTAGATTGCCTCATGTTAGGACATATAAAGTTACAGCAGTACATAATGTTCCCACCGAGAAGTAGGAGCCGACACGCCACGAATGTTGTTAAATATTACATCCGAGATGTTAGGTTGCCTTACGTTAGGATAACGTTTTAGACGTATATAAAGTTCCCACCGAGAAGTAGGGGCCGACAAGCCACGAATGTTGTAAAATATTACGTCCGAGATGTTAGGTTGCCTTAGGTTAGGACACATAACGCTTAGACGTTTATAACGTTACCACCGAGAAGTAGGGGCCGACGCGCCACGAATGTTGTAAAATATTACATCCGAGATGTTAGGCTGCCTTAGGTTAGGATATATAACGTTATAGCCGTACACAATGTTCCCACCCAGAAGGAGGAGCCGACACGACACGAATGTTGTAAAATATTACACCCGAGATGTTAGATTGCCTTAGGTTAGGACATATAACTTTATAGACGTATATAATGTTCCCACGGAGACGTAGGCGCCGAGACGCAAGGAATGTTGTAAAATATTACATCCGAGATGATAGGTTGCCTTAGGTTAGGACATATAACGTTATAGACATACATAACGTTCCTACCGAGAAGTAGGGACCGACACGCCACGAATGTTGTAAAATATTACGTCCGAGATGTTAGGTTGCCTTACGTTAGGATAACGTTTTAGATGTATATAAAGTTCCCACCGAGAAGTAGGGGCCGACAAGCCACGAATGTTGTAAAATATTACATCCGAGATGTTAGGTTGCCTTAGGTTAGGATATGTAACGTTATGGACGTGTATAATGTTTCCACGGAGAAGTACGCACCCACACGCAAGTAATGTTGTAAAATATTACGTCCGAGATGTTAGGTTGCCTTAGGTTAGGACACATAACGTTTAGACGTTTATAACGTTACCACCGAGAAGTAGGGGCCGACGCGCCACGAATGTTGTAAAATATTACATCCGAGATGTTAGGTTGCCTTAGGTTAGGATATATAACGTTATAGCCGTACACAATGTTCCCACCCAGAAGGAGGAGCCGACACGACACGAATGTTGTAAAATATTACACCCGAGATGTTAGATTGCCTTAGGTTAGGACATATAACTTTATAGACGTATATAATGTTCCCACGGAGACGTAGGCGCCGAGACGCAAGGAATGTTGTAAAATATTACATCCGAGATGATAGGTTTACTTAGGTTAGGACATATAACGTTATAGACATACATAACGTTCCTACCGAGAAGTAGGGACCGACACGCCACGAATGTTGTAAAATATTACGTCCGAGATGTTAGGTTGCCTTAGGTTAGGATATATAACGTTATAGACGTATATAATATACCCACTGGGAAGTCGGCGCCGACACGCTAGGAATGTTGTAAAATATAACGTGCGAGATGTTAAATTGCCTTTTGTTAGGACATATCACGTTATAGCAGTAGATAATGTTCCCACCCAGAAGTAGCGGCCGACACGTCACGAACGTTGTAAAATATTACATCCGAGATGTTAGGATGCCTTATGTTAGGATATATAACATTATAGACGTACATAGTGTTCCCAACGAGAAGCAGGGGCCGACACGCCACGAATGTTGTAAAATATTACATCCGAGATGTGAGTTTGCCTTAGATTAGGATATATAACGTTATAGTCGTACATGATGTTCCCTCCGAGGTGTAGGTGCCGACACGCAAGGAATGTTGTAAAATATTACATCCGAGATGTTAGATTGCCTCATGTTAGGACATATAAAGTTATAGCAGTACATAATGTTCCCACCGAGAAGTAGGAGCCGACACGCCACGAAAGTTGTTAAATATTACATCCGAGATGTTAGGTTGCCTTAGGTTAGGATATATAACGTTATAGACGTATATAATATACCCACTGGGAAGTCGGCGCCGACGCGCTAGGAATGTTGTAAAATATAACGTGCGAGATGTTAAATTGCCTTTTGTTAGGACATATCACGTTATAGCAGTAGATAATGTTCCCACCGAGAAGTAGCGGCCGACACGACACGAATGTTGTAAAATATTACACCCCAGATGTTAGATTGCCTTAGGTTAGGACATATAACTTTATAGACGTACATAGTGTTCCCAACGAGAAGCAGGGGCCGACACGCCACGAATGTTGTAAAATATTACATCCGAGATGTGAGTTTGCCTTAGATTAGGATATATAACGTTATAGTCGTACATGATGTTCCCTCCGAGGTGTAGGTGCCGACACGCAAGGAATGTTGTAAAATATTACATCCGAGATGTTAGATTGCCTCATGTTAGGACATATAAAGTTACAGCAGTACATAATGTTCCCACCGAGAAGTAGGAGCCGACACGCCACGAATGTTGTTAAATATTACATCCGAGATGTTAGGTTGCCTTACGTTAGGATAACGTTTTAGACGTATATAAAGTTCCCACCGAGAAGTAGGGGCCGACAAGCCACGAATGTTGTAAAATATTACGTCCGAGATGTTAGGTTGCCTTAGGTTAGGACACATAACGCTTAGACGTTTATAACGTTACCACCGAGAAGTAGGGGCCGACGCGCCACGAATGTTGTAAAATATTACATCCGAGATGTTAGGCTGCCTTAGGTTAGGATATATAACGTTACAGCCGTACACAATGTTCCCACCCAGAAGGAGGAGCCGACACGACACGAATGTTGTAAAATATTACACCCGAGATGTTAGATTGCCTTAGGTTAGGATATATAACGTTATAGACGTATATAATATACCCACTGGGAAGTCGGCGCCGACGCTCTAGGAATGTTGTAAAATATAACGTGCGAGATGTTAAATTGCCTTTTGTTAGGACATATCACGTTATAGCAGTAGATAATGTTCCCACCGAGAAGTAGCGGCCGACACGTCACGAACGTCGTAAAATATTACATCCGAGATGTTAGGATGCCTTACGTTAGGATATATAACATTATAGACGTACATAGTGTTCCCAACGAGAAGCAGGGGCCGACACGCCACGAATGTTGTAAAATATTACATCCGAGATGTGAGTTTGCCTTAGGTTAGGATAACGTTTTAGACGTATATAAAGTTCCCACCGAGAAGTAGGGGCCGACAAGCCACGAATGTTGTAAAATATTACATCCGAGATGATAGGATGCCTTATGTTAGGATATATAACATTATAGACGTACATAGTGTTCCCAACGAGAAGCAGGGGCCGACACGCCACGAATGTTGTAAAATATTACATCCGAGATGTTAGGTTGCCTTTTGTTAGGATACATAACGTGATAGACGTATATAATGATACCACCGAGAAGTAGGGACCGAACACGCCACGAATGTTGTAAAATATTACGTCCGAGATGTTAGGTTGCCTTAGGTTAGGATATATAACGTGATAGACGTATATAATGATACCACCGAGAAGTAGGGACCGAACACGCCACGAATGTTGTAAAATATTACGTCCGAGATGTTAGGTTGCCTTAGGTTAGGATATATAACGTTATAGACGTTTATAACGTTACCACCGAGAAGTAGGGGCTGAAACGCCAGGAATGTTGTAAAATATTACGTACGAGTTGTTAGGATGCCATATGTTATGATATATAACGTTATAGACGTACATAGTGTTCCCACCGAGAAGCAGGGTTTGACACGCCACAAATGTAAAATATTACATCCGAGATGTTAGTTTGCCTTAGGTTAGGATATATAACGTTATAGTCGTACATAATGTTCCCTCCGAGGAGTAGGTGCCGACACGCAAGGAATGTTGTAAAATATTACATCCGAGATGTTAGATTGCCTCATGTTAGGACATATAACGTTATAGCAGTACAACATGTTCCCACCGAGAAGTAGGGGCCGACACGCCACGAATGTTGTAAAATATTACATCCGAGATGTTAGGTTGCCTTAGGTTAGGATATATAACGTTATAGACGTATATAATGTTCCCACGGAGAAGTAGGCCCCGACACGCAAGGAATTTTGTAAAATATTACGTCCGAGATGATAGGTTGCCTTAGGTTAGGACATATAACGTTTTAGACGTATATAATGTTCCCACCGAGAAGTAGGGGCTGAAACGCCAGGAATATTGTCAAATATTACATACGAGTTGTTGCGATGCCTTATGTTAGGATATACAACGCTATAGAAGTATATAATGTTCCCACGGAGTAGTATGCGCCGACACGCAAGGATGTTTGTAAAAAATCACGTCCGAGATGTTATGTTGCCTTAGGTTAGGATATATAACGTTATAGAAGTATATAATCTTCCCACGAAGACGTAGGCGCCGAGACGCAAGGAATGTTGTAAAATATTACATCCGAGATGATAGGTTGCCTGAGGTTAGGACATATAACGTTATAGACATACATAACGTTCCTACCGAGAAGTAGGGACCGACACGCCACGAATGTTGTAAAATATTACGTCCGAGATGTTAGGTTGCTTTAGGTTAGGATATATAACGTCATAGACGTATATAATATACCCACTGGGAAGTCGGGGCCGACGCGCTAGGAATGTTGTAAAATATAACGTGCGAGATGTTAAATTGCCTTTTGTTAGGACATATCACGTTATAGCAGTAGATAATGTTCCCACCGAGAAGTAGCGGCCGACACGTCACGAACGTTGTAAAATATTACATCCGAGATGTTAGGATGCCTTATGTTAGGATATATAACATTATAGACGTACATAGTGTTCCCAACGAGAAGCAGGGGCCGACACGCCACGAATGTTGTAAAATATTACATCCGAGATGTGAGTTTGCCTTAGATTAGGATATATAACGTTATAGTCGTACATGATGTTCCCTCCGAGGAGTAGGTGCCGACACGCAAGGAATGTTGTAAAATATTACATCCGAGATGTTAGATGGCCTCATGTTAGGACATATAAAGTTATAGCAGTACATAATGTTCCCACCGAGAAGTAGGAGCCGACACGCCACGAATGTTGTAAAATATTACATCCGAGATGTTAGGTTGCCTTAGGTTAGGATAACGTTTTAGACGTATATAAAGTTCCCACCGAGAAGTAGGGGCCGACAAGCCACGAATGTTGTAAAACATTACATTCGAGATGTTAGGATGCCTTATGTTAGGATATATAACATTATAGACGTACATAGTGTTCCCAACGAGAAGCAGGGGCCGACACGCCACGAATGTTGTAAAATATTACATCCGAGATGTTAGGTTGCCTTAGGTTAGGATATATAACGTTATAGACGTATATAATGTTCCCACGGAGGAGTAGGCACCGACACGCAAGGAATTTTGTAAAATATTACGTCCGAGATGATAGGTTGCCTTAGGTTAGGACATATAACGTTTTAGACGTATATAATGTTCCCACCGAGAATTAGCGGCCGACACGTCACGAATGTTGTAAAATATTACATCCGAGATGTTAGGTTGCCTTAGGTTAGGATATATAACGTTATAGACGTATATAATGTTTCCACGGAGAAGTACGCACCCACACGCAAGTAATGTTGTAAAATATTACGTCCGAGATGTTAAGTTGCCTTAGGTTAGGACACATAACGTTATAGACGTTTATAACGTTACCACCGAGAAGTAGGGGCTGAAACGCCAGGAATGTAGTAAAATATTACGTGCGAGATGTTAGATTGCCTTTTGATAGGACATATCACGTTATAGCAGTACATAATGTTCCCACCGAGAAGTAGGGGCCGACACGTCACGAATGTTGTAAAATATTACATCCGAGATGTTAGGTTGCCTTAGGTTAGGACATATAGCGTTATAATCGTACACAATGTACCCAACGAGAAGTAGGTGCCGACACGCAAGGAATGTTGTAAAATATTACACCCGAGATGTTAGATTGCCTTCGGTTAGGACATATAACTTTATAGACGTATATAATGTTCCCACGGAGAAGTAGGCACCGACACGCAAGGAATTTTGTAAAATATTACGTCCGAGATCATAGGTTGCCTTAGGTTAGGACATATAACGTTTTAGACGTATATAAAGTTCCCACCGAGAAGTAGGGGCCGACAAGCAACGAATGTTGTAAAATATTACATCCGAGATGTTAGGTTGCCTTTTGTTAGGATATATAAAGTGATAGACGTATATAATGATACCACCGAGAAGTAGGGGCTGACACGACACGAATGTTGTAAAATATTACTTGCGAGATGTTAGGTTGCCTTATGTTAGGATATATAACGTTATAGACGTACATAGTGTTTCCACCGAGAAGTAGGGGCCGACAAGCCACGAATGTTGTAAAATATTACGTCCGAGATGTTAGGTTGCCTTAGGTTAGGATATATAACGTTATAGACGTATATAATGTACCCACTGGGAAGTCGGCGCCGACGCGCTAGGAATGTCGTAAAATATTACGTGCGAGATGTTAGATTGCCTTTTGTTAGGACATATAACGTTATAGCAGTACATAATGTTCCCACCGAGAAGTAGGGGCCGACAAGCCACGAATGTTGTAAAATATTACGTCCGAGATGTTAGGTTGCCTTAGGTTAGGATATATAACGTTATAGACGTATATAATGTACCCACTGGGAAGTCGGCGCCGACGCGCTAGGAATGTCGTAAAATATTACGTGCGAGATGTTAGATTGCCTTTTGTTAGGACATATAACGTTATAGCAGTACATAATGTTCCCACCGAGAAGTAGGGGCCGACACGCCACGAATGTTGTAAAATATTACATCCGAGATGTTAGGTTGCCTTAGGTTAGGACATATAGCGTTATAATCGTACACAATGTACCCAACGAGAACTAGGTGCCGACACGCAAGGAATGTTGTAAAATATTACACCCGAGATGTTAGATTGCCTTAGGTTAGGACATATAGCGTTATAATCGTACACAATGTACCCAACGAGAACTAGGTGCCGACACGCAAGGAATGTTGTAAAATATTACACCCGAGATGTTAGATTGCCTTAGGTTAGGACATATAACGTTATAGACATACATAACGTTCCTACCGAGAAGTAGGGACCGACACGCCACGAATGTTGTAAAATATTACGTCCGAGATGTTAGGTTGCCTTAGGTTAGGATATATAACGTTATAGACGTATATAATGTACCCACTGGGAAGTCGGCGCCGACGCGCTAGGAATGTCGTAATATATTACGTGCGAGATGTTAGATTGCCTTTTGTTAGGACATATAACGTTATAGCAGTACATAATGTTCCCACCGAGATGTAGGGGCCGACACGTCACGAATGTTATAAAATATTACATCCGAGATGTTAGGTTGCCTTAGGTTAGGACATATAGCGTTATAATCGTACACAATGTACCCAACGAGGACTAGGTGCCGACACGCAAGGAATGTTGTAAAATATTACACCCGAGATGTTAGATTGCCTTAGGTTAGGACATATAACTTTATAGACGTATATAATTTTCCCACGGAGAAGTAGGCACCGACACGCAAGGAAATTTGTAAAATATTACGTCCGAGATGATAGGTTGCCTTAGGTTAGGACATGTAACGTTTTAGACGTATATAAAGTTCCCACCGAGAAGTAGGGGCCGACAAGCAACGAATGTTGTAAAATATTACATCCGAGATGTTAGGTTGCCTTTTGTTAGGATATATAACGTTATAGACGTACATAGTGTTCCCACCGAGAAGCAGGGGCCGACACGCCACGAATGTTGTAAAATATCACGTCCGAGATGTTAGGTTGACTTAGGTTAGGACATAAAACGTTATAGACATTTATAATGTTACCACGGAGAAGTATGCACCGACACGCAAGGAATTTTGTAAAATATTACGTCCGAGATGATAGGTTGCCTTAGGTTGGGACATATAACGTTTTAGACGTATATAAAGTTCCCACCGAGAAGTAGGGGACGACAAGCAACGAATGTTGTAAAATATTACATCCGAGATGTTAGGTTGCCTTTTGTTAGGATATATAAAGTGATAGACGTATATAATGATATCACCGAGAAGTAGGGGCTGACAAGCAACGAATGTTGTAAAATATTACATCCGAGATGTTAGGTTGCCTTTTGTTAGGATATATAAAGTGATAGACGTATATAATGATATCACTGAGAAGTAGGGGCTGACACGACACGAATGTTGTAAAATATTACGTCCGAGATGTTAGGTTGCCTTAGGTTAGGACATAAAACGTTATAGACGTTTATAACGTTACCACCGAGAAGTAGGGGCTGAAACGCCAGGAATGTTGTCAAATATTACATCCGAGTTGTCAGGATGCGTTATGTTAGGATATATAACGTTATAGCAGTAGATAAAGTTCCCACCGAGAAGTAGCGGCCGACACGTCACGAATGTTGTAAAATATTACATCCGACATGTTAGGATGCCTTATGTTAGGATATATAACGTTATAGACATACATAGTGTTCCCACCGAGAAGCAGGGGCCGACACGCCACGAATGTTGTAAAATATTACATCCGAGATGTTAGTTTGCCTTAGATTAGGATATATAACCTTATAGTCGTACATGGTGTTCCCTCCGAGGAGTAGGTGCCGACACGCAAGGAATGCTGTAAAATATTACATCCGAGATGTTAGGTTGCCTTAGGTTAGGATATATAACGTTATAGACGTATATAATGTTCCCACGGAGAAGTAGGCACCGACACGCAAGGAATGTTGTAAAATATTACACCCGAGATGTTAGATTGCCTTAGGTTAGGACATATAACTTTATAGACGTATATAATGTTCCCACGGAGAAGTAGGCACCGACACGCAAGGAATTTTGTAAAATATTACGTCCGAGATGATAGGTTGTCTTAGGTTAGGACATATAACGTTGTAGACGTATATAAAGTTCCCACCGAGAAGTAGGGGCCGACAAGCAACGAATGTTGTAAAATATTATATCCGAGATGTTAGGTTGCCTTTTGTTAGGATATATAAAGTGATAGACGTATATAATGATACCACCGAGAAGTAGGGGCCGACACGACACGAATGTTGTAAACTATTACGTCCGAGATGTTAGGTTGCCTTGGGTTAGGACATAAAACGTTATAGACGTTTATGATGTTACCACCGAGAAGTAGGGGCTGAAACGCCAGGAATATTGTCAAATATTACATACGAGTTGTTGGGATGCCTTATGTTAGGATATATAACGCTATAGAAGTATATAATGTTCCCACGGAGTCGTATGCGCCGACACGCAAGGATGTTTGTAAAAAATCACGTCCGAGATGTTATGTTGCCTTAGGTTAGGATATATAACGTTATAGAAGTATATAATCTTCCCACGGAGACGTAATCGCCGAGACGCAAGGAATGTTGTAAAATATTACATCCGAAATGTTAGATTGCCTTTTGTTAGGACATATAACGTTATAGCAGTAGATAATGTTCCCACCGAGAATTAGCGGCCGACACGTCACGAATGTTGTAAAATATTACGTCCGAGATGTTAAGTTGCCTTAGGTTAGGACACATAACGCTATAGACGTTTATAACGTTACCACCGAGAAGTAGGGGCTGAAACGCCAGGAATGTAGTAAAATATTACGTGCGAGATGTTAGATTGCCTTTTGTTAGGACATATCACGTTATAGCAGTACATAATGTTCCCACCGAGAAGTAGGGGCCGACACGTCACGAACGTTGTAAAATATTACATCCGAGATGTTAGGTTGCCTTAGGTTAGGACATATAGCGTTATAATCGTACACAATGTACCCAACGAGAAGTAGGTGCCGACACGCAAGGAATGTTGTAAAATATTACACCCGAGATGTTAGATTGCCTTCGGTTAGGACATATAACTTTATAGACGTATATAATGTTCCCACGGAGAATTGGCACCGACACGCAAGGAATTTTGTAAAATATTACGTCCGAGATCATAGGTTGCCTTAGGTTAGGACATATAACGTTTTAGACGTATATAAAGTTCCGACCGAGAAGTAGGGGCCGACAAGCAACGAATGTTGTAAAATATTACATCCGAGATGTTAGGTTGCCTTTTGTTAGGATATATAAAGTGATAGACGTATATAATGATACCACCGAGAAGTAGGGGCTGACACGACACGAATGTTGTAAAATATTACGTGCGAGATGTTAGGTTGCCTTATGTTAGGATATATAACGTTATAGACGTACATAGTGTTTCCACCGAGAAGTAGGGGCCGACAAGCCACGAATGTTGTAAAATATTACGTCCGAGATGTTAGGTTGCCTTAGGTTAGGATATATAACGTTATAGACGTATATAATGTACCCACTGGGAAGTCGGCGCCGACGCGCTAGGAATGTCGTAAAATATTACGTGCGAGATGTTAGATTGCCTTTTGTTAGGACATATAACGTTATAGCAGTACATAATGTTCCCACCGAGAAGTAGGGGCCGACACGTCACGAATGTTGTAAAATATTACATCCGAGATGTTAGGTTGCCTTAGGTTAGGACATATAGCGTTATAATCGTACACAATGTACCCAACGAGAACTAGGTGCCGACACGCAAGGAATGTTGTAAAATATTACACCCGAGATGTTAGATTGCCTTAGGTTAGGACATATAGCGTTATAATCGTACACAATGTACCCAACGAGAACTAGGTGCCGACACGCAAGGAATGTTGTAAAATATTACACCCGAGATGTTAGATTGCCTTAGGTTAGGACATATAACGTTATAGACATACATAACGTTCCTACCGAGAAGTAGGGACCGACACGCCACGAATGTTGTAAAATATTACGTCCGAGATGTTAGGTTGCCTTAGGTTAGGATATATAACGTTATAGACGTATATAATGTACCCACTGGGAAGTCGGCGCCGACGCGCTAGGAATGTCGTAATATATTACGTGCGAGATGTTAGATTGCCTTTTGTTAGGACATATAACGTTATAGCAGTACATAATGTTCCCACCGAGATGTAGGGGCCGACACGTCACGAATGTTATAAAATATTACATCCGAGATGTTAGGTTGCCTTAGGTTAGGACATATAGCGTTATAATCGTACACAATGTACCCAACGAGGACTAGGTGCCGACACGCAAGGAATGTTGTAAAATATTACACCCGAGATGTTAGATTGCCTTAGGTTAGGACATATAACTTTATAGACGTATATAATTTTCCCACGGAGAAGTAGGCACCGACACGCAAGGAAATTTGTAAAATATTACGTCCGAGATGATAGGTTGCCTTAGGTTAGGACATGTAACGTTTTAGACGTATATAAAGTTCCCACCGAGAAGTAGGGGCCGACAAGCAACGAATGTTGTAAAATATTACATCCGAGATGTTAGGTTGCCTTTTGTTAGGATATATAACGTTATAGACGTACATAGTGTTCCCACCGAGAAGCAGGGGCCGACACGCCACGAATGTTGTAAAATATCACGTCCGAGATGTTAGGTTGACTTAGGTTAGGACATAAAACGTTATAGACATTTATAATGTTACCACGGAGAAGTATGCACCGACACGCAAGGAATTTTGTAAAATATTACGTCCGAGATGATAGGTTGCCTTAGGTTGGGACATATAACGTTTTAGACGTATATAAAGTTCCCACCGAGAAGTAGGGGACGACAAGCAACGAATGTTGTAAAATATTACATCCGAGATGTTAGGTTGCCTTTTGTTAGGATATATAAAGTGATAGACGTATATAATGATATCACCGAGAAGTAGGGGCTGACAAGCAACGAATGTTGTAAAATATTACATCCGAGATGTTAGGTTGCCTTTTGTTAGGATATATAAAGTGATAGACGTATATAATGATATCACTGAGAAGTAGGGGCTGACACGACACGAATGTTGTAAAATATTACGTCCGAGATGTTAGGTTGCCTTAGGTTAGGACATAAAACGTTATAGACGTTTATAACGTTACCACCGAGAAGTAGGGGCTGAAACGCCAGGAATGTTGTCAAATATTACATCCGAGTTGTCAGGATGCGTTATGTTAGGATATATAACGTTATAGCAGTAGATAAAGTTCCCACCGAGAAGTAGCGGCCGACACGTCACGAATGTTGTAAAATATTACATCCGACATGTTAGGATGCCTTATGTTAGGATATATAACGTTATAGACATACATAGTGTTCCCACCGAGAAGCAGGGGCCGACACGCCACGAATGTTGTAAAATATTACATCCGAGATGTTAGTTTGCCTTAGATTAGGATATATAACCTTATAGTCGTACATGGTGTTCCCTCCGAGGAGTAGGTGCCGACACGCAAGGAATGCTGTAAAATATTACATCCGAGATGTTAGGTTGCCTTAGGTTAGGATATATAACGTTATAGACGTATATAATGTTCCCACGGAGAAGTAGGCACCGACACGCAAGGAATGTTGTAAAATATTACACCCGAGATGTTAGATTGCCTTAGGTTAGGACATATAACTTTATAGACGTATATAATGTTCCCACGGAGAAGTAGGCACCGACACGCAAGGAATTTTGTAAAATATTACGTCCGAGATGATAGGTTGTCTTAGGTTAGGACATATAACGTTGTAGACGTATATAAAGTTCCCACCGAGAAGTAGGGGCCGACAAGCAACGAATGTTGTAAAATATTATATCCGAGATGTTAGGTTGCCTTTTGTTAGGATATATAAAGTGATAGACGTATATAATGATACCACCGAGAAGTAGGGGCCGACACGACACGAATGTTGTAAACTATTACGTCCGAGATGTTAGGTTGCCTTGGGTTAGGACATAAAACGTTATAGACGTTTATGATGTTACCACCGAGAAGTAGGGGCTGAAACGCCAGGAATATTGTCAAATATTACATACGAGTTGTTGGGATGCCTTATGTTAGGATATATAACGCTATAGAAGTATATAATGTTCCCACGGAGTCGTATGCGCCGACACGCAAGGATGTTTGTAAAAAATCACGTCCGAGATGTTATGTTGCCTTAGGTTAGGATATATAACGTTATAGAAGTATATAATCTTCCCACGGAGACGTAATCGCCGAGACGCAAGGAATGTTGTAAAATATTACATCCGAAATGTTAGATTGCCTTTTGTTAGGACATATAACGTTATAGCAGTAGATAATGTTCCCACCGAGAATTAGCGGCCGACACGTCACGAATGTTGTAAAATATTACGTCCGAGATGTTAAGTTGCCTTAGGTTAGGACACATAACGCTATAGACGTTTATAACGTTACCACCGAGAAGTAGGGGCTGAAACGCCAGGAATGTAGTAAAATATTACGTGCGAGATGTTAGATTGCCTTTTGTTAGGACATATCACGTTATAGCAGTACATAATGTTCCCACCGAGAAGTAGGGGCCGACACGTCACGAACGTTGTAAAATATTACATCCGAGATGTTAGGTTGCCTTAGGTTAGGACATATAGCGTTATAATCGTACACAATGTACCCAACGAGAAGTAGGTGCCGACACGCAAGGAATGTTGTAAAATATTACACCCGAGATGTTAGATTGCCTTCGGTTAGGACATATAACTTTATAGACGTATATAATGTTCCCACGGAGAATTGGCACCGACACGCAAGGAATTTTGTAAAATATTACGTCCGAGATCATAGGTTGCCTTAGGTTAGGACATATAACGTTTTAGACGTATATAAAGTTCCGACCGAGAAGTAGGGGCCGACAAGCAACGAATGTTGTAAAATATTACATCCGAGATGTTAGGTTGCCTTTTGTTAGGATATATAAAGTGATAGACGTATATAATGATACCACCGAGAAGTAGGGGCTGACACGACACGAATGTTGTAAAATATTACGTGCGAGATGTTAGGTTGCCTTATGTTAGGATATATAACGTTATAGACGTACATAGTGTTTCCACCGAGAAGTAGGGGCCGACAAGCCACGAATGTTGTAAAATATTACGTCCGAGATGTTAGGTTGCCTTAGGTTAGGATATATAACGTTATAGACGTATATAATGTACCCACTGGGAAGTCGGCGCCGACGCGCTAGGAATGTCGTAAAATATTACGTGCGAGATGTTAGATTGCCTTTTGTTAGGACATATAACGTTATAGCAGTACATAATGTTCCCACCGAGAAGTAGGGGCCGACACGTCACGAATGTTGTAAAATATTACATCCGAGATGTTAGGTTGCCTTAGGTTAGGACATATAGCGTTATAATCGTACACAATGTACCCAACGAGAACTAGGTGCCGACACGCAAGGAATGTTGTAAAATATTACACCCGAGATGTTAGATTGCCTTAGGTTAGGACATATAGCGTTATAATCGTACACAATGTACCCAACGAGAACTAGGTGCCGACACGCAAGGAATGTTGTAAAATATTACACCCGAGATGTTAGATTGCCTTAGGTTAGGACATATAACGTTATAGACATACATAACGTTCCTACCGAGAAGTAGGGACCGACACGCCACGAATGTTGTAAAATATTACGTCCGAGATGTTAGGTTGCCTTAGGTTAGGATATATAACGTTATAGACGTATATAATGTACCCACTGGGAAGTCGGCGCCGACGCGCTAGGAATGTCGTAATATATTACGTGCGAGATGTTAGATTGCCTTTTGTTAGGACATATAACGTTATAGCAGTACATAATGTTCCCACCGAGAAGTAGGGGCCGACACGTCACGAATGTTATAAAATATTACATCGAGATGTTAGGTTGCCTTAGATTAGGATATATAACGTTATAGTCGTACATGATGTTCCCTCCGAGGAGTGGGTGCCGACACGCAAGGAATTTTGTAAAATATTACGTCCGAGATGATAGGTTGCCTTAGGTTAGGACATATAACGTTTTAGACGTATATAAAGTTCCCACCGAGAAGTAGGGGCCGACAAGTAACGAATGTTGTAAAATACTACATCCGAGAAGTTAGGATGCCTTATGTTAGGATATATAACGTGATAGACGTACATAGTGTTCCCACCGAGAAGCAGGGGTCGACACGCCACGAATGTTGTAAAATATCACGTCCGAGATGTTAGGTTGACTTAGGTTAGGACATAAAACGTTATAGACATTTATAATGTTACCACGGAGAAGTAGGCACCGACACGCAAGGAATTTTGTAAAATATTACGTCCGAGATGATAGGTTGCCTTAGGTTGGGACATATAACGTTTTAGACGTATATAAAGTTCCCACCGAGAAGTAGGGGCCGACAAGCAACGAATGTTGTAAAATATTACATCCGAGATGTTAGGTTGCCTTTTGTTAGGATATATAGAGTGATAGACGTATATAATGATATCACCGAGAAGTAGGGGCTGACAAGCAACGAATGTTGTAAAATATTACATCCGAGATGTTAGGTTGCCTTTTGTTAGGATATATAAAGTGATAGACGTATATAATGATATCACCGAGAAGTAGGGGCTGACACGACACGAATGTTGTAAAATATTACGTCCGAGATGTTAGGTTGCCTTAGGTTAGGACATAAAACGTTATAGACGTTTATAACGTTACCACCGAGAAGTAGGGGCTGAAACGCCAGGAATGTTGTCAAATATTACATCCGAGTTGTCAGGATGCGTTATGTTAGGATATATAACGTTATAGCAGTAGATAAAGTTCCCACCGAGAAGTAGCGGCCGACACGTCACGAATGTTGTAAAATATTACATCCGAGATGTTAGGATGCCTTATGTTAGGATATATAACGTTATAGACATACATAGTGTTCCCACCGAGAAGCAGGGGCCGACACGCCACGAATGTTGTAAAATATTACATCCGAGATGTTAGTTTGCCTTAGATTAGGATATATAACCTTATAGTCGTACATGGTGTTCCCTCCGAGGAGTAGGTGCCGACACGCAAGGAATGCTGTAAAATATTACATCCGAGATGTTAGATTGCCTCATGTTAGGACATATAACGTTATAGCAGTACATAATGTTCGCACCGAGAAGTAGGGGCCGACACGCCACGCATGTTGTAAAATATTACATCCGAGATGTTAGTTTGCCTTAGGTTAGGATATATAACGTTATAGTCGTACATAATGTTCCCTCCGAGGAGTAGGTGCCGACACGCAAGGAATGTTGTAAAATATTACATCCGAGATGTTAGATTGCCTCATGTTAGGACATATAACGTTATAGCAGTACATAATGTTCCCACCGAGAAGTAGGGGCCGACACGCCACGAATGTTGTAAAATATTACATCCGAGATGTTAGGTTGCCTTAGGTTAGGATATATAACGTTATAGACGTATATAATGTTCCCACGGAGAAGTAGGCACCGACACGCAAGGAATGTTGTAAAATATTACACCCGAGATGTTAGATTGCCTTAGGTTAGGACATATAACTTTATAGACGTATATAATGTTCCCACGGAGAAGTAGGCACCGACACGCAAGGAATTTTGTAAAATATTACGTCCGAGATGATAGGTTGCCTTAGGTTAGGACATATAACGTTGTAGACGTATATAAAGTTCCCACCGAGAAGTAGGGGCCGACAAGCAACGAATGTTGTAAAATATTATATCCGAGATGTTAGGTTGCCTTTTGTTAGGATATATAATGTGATAGACGTATATAATGATACCACCGAGAAGTAGGGGCCGACACGACACGAATGTTGTAAAATATTACGTCCGAGATGTTAGGTTGCCTTGGGTTAGGACATAAAACGTTATAGACGTTTATGATGTTACCACCGAGAAGTAGGGGCTGAAACGCCAGGAATATTGTCAAATATTACATACGAGTTGTTGGGATGCCTTATGTTAGGATATATAACGCTATAGAGGTATATAATGTTCCCACGGAGTCGTATGCGCCGACACGCAAGGATGTTTGTAAAAAATCACGTCCGAGATGTTATGTTGCCTTAGGTTAGGATATATAACGTTATAGAAGTATATAATCTTCCCACGGAGACGTAATCGCCGAGACGCAAGGAATGTTGTAAAATATTACATCCGAAATGTTAGATTGCCTTAGGTTAGGACATATAACGCTATAGCCGTACATAATGTTCCCACCGAGAAGAAGGAGCCGACACGCAAGGAATGTTGTAAAATATTACATCCGAAATGTTAGATTGCCTTTTGTTAGGACATATAACGTTATAGCAGTAGATAATGTTCCCACCGAGAATTAGCGGCCGACACGTCACGAATGTTGTAAAATATTACGTCCGAGATGTTAAGTTGCCTTAGGTTAGGACACATAACGCTATAGACGTTTATAACGTTACCACCGAGAAGTAGGGGCTGAAACGCCAGGAATGTAGTAAAATATTACGTGCGAGATGTTAGATTGCCTTTTGTTAGGACATATCACGTTATAGCAGTACATAATGTTCCCACCGAGAAGTAGGGGCCGACACGTCACGAATGTTGTAAAATATTACATCCGAGATGTTAGGTTGCCTTAGGTTAGGACATATAGCGTTATAATCGTACACAATGTACCCAACGAGAAGTAGGTGCCGACACGCAAGGAATGTTGTAAAATATTACACCCGAGATGTTAGATTGCCTTAGGTTAGGATATATAACGTTATAGACGTATATAATGTACCCACTGGGAAGTCGGCGCCGACGCGCTAGGAATGTCGTAAAATATTACGTGCGAGATGTTAGATTGCCTTAGGTTAGGACATATAACTTTATAGACGTATATAATTTTCCCACGGAGAAGTAGGCACCGACACGCAAGGAAATTTGTAAAATATTACGTCCGAGATGATAGGTTGCCTTAGGTTAGGACATATAACGTTTTAGACGTATATAAAGTTCCCACCGAGAAGTAGGGGCCGACAAGCAACGAATGTTGTAAAATATTACATCCGAGATGTTAGGTTGCCTTTTGTTAGGATATATAAAGTGATAGACGTATATAATGATACCCCCGAGAAGTAGGGGCCGACACGACACGAATGTTGTAAAATATCACGTCCGAGATGTTAGGTTGACTTAGGTTAGGACATAAAACGTTATAGACGTTTATAATGTTACCACCGAGAAGTAGGGGCTGAAACGCCAGGAATATTGTCAAATATTACATACGAGTTGTTGGGATGCCTTATGTTAGGATATATAACGCTATAGAGGTATATAATGTTCCCACGGAGTCGTATGCGCCGACACGCAAGGATGTTTGTAAAAAATCACGTCCGAGATGTTATGTTGCCTTAGGTTAGGATATATAACGTTATAGAAGTATATAATCTTCCCACGGAGACGTAATCGCCGAGACGCAAGGAATGTTGTAAAATATTACATCCGAAATGTTAGATTGCCTTAGGTTAGGACATATAACGCTATAGCCGTACATAATGTTCCCACCGAGAAGAAGGAGCCGACACGCAAGGAATGTTGTAAAATATTACATCCGAAATGTTAGATTGCCTTTTGTTAGGACATATAACGTTATAGCAGTAGATAATGTTCCCACCGAGAATTAGCGGCCGACACGTCACGAATGTTGTAAAATATTACGTCCGAGATGTTAAGTTGCCTTAGGTTAGGACACATAACGCTATAGACGTTTATAACGTTACCACCGAGAAGTAGGGGCTGAAACACCAGGAATGTAGTAAAATATTACGTGCGAGATGTTAGATTGCCTTTTGTTAGGACATATCACGTTATAGCAGTACATAATGTTCCCACCGAGAAGTAGGGGCCGACACGTCACGAATGTTGTAAAATATTACATCCGAGATGTTAGGTTGCCTTAGGTTAGGACATATAGCGTTATAATCGTACACAATGTACCCAACGAGAAGTAGGTGCCGACACGCAAGGAATGTTGTAAAATATTACACCCGAGATGTTAGATTGCCTTCGGTTAGGACATATAACTTTATAGACGTATATAATGTTCCCACGGAGAAGTAGGCACCGACACGCAAGGAATTTTGTAAAATATTACGTCCGAGATCATAGGTTGCCTTAGGTTAGGACATATAACGTTTTAGACGTATATAAAGTTCCCACCGAGAAGTAGGGGCCGACAAGCAACGAATGTTGTAAAATATTACATCCGAGATGTTAGGTTGCCTTTTGTTAGGATATATAAAGTGATAGACGTATATAATGATACCACCGAGAAGTAGGGGCTGACACGACACGAATGTTGTAAAATATTACGTGCGAGATGTTAGGTTGCCTTATGTTAGGATATATAACGTTATAGACGTACATAGTGTTTCCACCGAGAAGTAGGGGCCGACAAGCCACGAATGTTGTAAAATATTACGTCCGAGATGTTAGGTTGCCTTAGGTTAGGATATATAACGTTATAGACGTATATAATGTACCCACTGGGAAGTCGGCGCCGACGCGCTAGGAATGTCGTAAAATATTACGTGCGAGATGTTAGATTGCCTTAGGTTAGGACATATAACTTTATAGACGTATATAATTTTCCCACGGAGAAGTAGGCACCGACACGCAAGGAAATTTGTAAAATATTACGTCCGAGATGATAGGTTGCCTTAGGTTAGGACATATAACGTTTTAGACGTATATAAAGTTCCCACCGAGAAGTAGGGGCCGACAAGGAACGAATGTTGTAAAATATTACATCCGAGATGTTAGGTTGCCTTTTGTTAGGATATATAAAGTGATAGACGTATATAATGATACCCCCGAGAAGTAGGGGCCGACACGACACGAATGTTGTAAAATATCACGTCCGAGATGTTAGGTTGACTTAGGTTAGGACATAAAACGTTATAGACGTTTATAATGTTACCACCGAGAAGTAGGGGCTGAAACGCCAGGAATATTGTCAAATATTACATACGAGTTGTTGGGATGCCTTATGTTAGGATATATAACGCTATAGAGGTATATAATGTTCCCACGGAGTCGTATGCGCCGACACGCAAGGATGTTTGTAAAAAATCACGTCCGAGATGTTATGTTGCCTTAGGTTAGGATATATAACGTTATAGAAGTATATAATCTTCCCACGGAGACGTAATCGCCGAGACGCAAGGAATGTTGTAAAATATTACATCCGAAATGTTAGATTGCCTTAGGTTAGGACATATAACGCTATAGCCGTACATAATGTTCCCACCGAGAAGAAGGAGCCGACACGCAAGGAATGTTGTAAAATATTACATCCGAAATGTTAGATTGCCTTTTGTTAGGACATATAACGTTATAGCAGTAGATAATGTTCCCACCGAGAATTAGCGGCCGACACGTCACGAATGTTGTAAAATATTACGTCCGAGATGTTAAGTTGCCTTAGGTTAGGACACATAACGCTATAGACGTTTATAACGTTACCACCGAGAAGTAGGGGCTGAAACACCAGGAATGTAGTAAAATATTACGTGCGAGATGTTAGATTGCCTTTTGTTAGGACATATCACGTTATAGCAGTACATAATGTTCCCACCGAGAAGTAGGGGCCGACACGTCACGAATGTTGTAAAATATTACATCCGAGATGTTAGGTTGCCTTAGGTTAGGACATATAGCGTTATAATCGTACACAATGTACCCAACGAGAAGTAGGTGCCGACACGCAAGGAATGTTGTAAAATATTACACCCGAGATGTTAGATTGCCTTCGGTTAGGACATATAACTTTATAGACGTATATAATGTTCCCACGGAGAAGTAGGCACCGACACGCAAGGAATTTTGTAAAATATTACGTCCGAGATCATAGGTTGCCTTAGGTTAGGACATATAACGTTTTAGACGTATATAAAGTTCCCACCGAGAAGTAGGGGCCGACAAGCAACGAATGTTGTAAAATATTACATCCGAGATGTTAGGTTGCCTTTTGTTAGGATATATAAAGTGATAGACGTATATAATGATACCACCGAGAAGTAGGGGCTGACACGACACGAATGTTGTAAAATATTACGTGCGAGATGTTAGGTTGCCTTATGTTAGGATATATAACGTTATAGACGTACATAGTGTTTCCACCGAGAAGTAGGGGCCGACAAGCCACGAATGTTGTAAAATATTACGTCCGAGATGTTAGGTTGCCTTAGGTTAGGATATATAACGTTATAGACGTATATAATGTACCCACTGGGAAGTCGGCGCCGACGCGCTAGGAATGTCGTAAAATATTACGTGCGAGATGTTAGATTGCCTTAGGTTAGGACATATAACTTTATAGACGTATATAATTTTCCCACGGAGAAGTAGGCACCGACACGCAAGGAAATTTGTAAAATATTACGTCCGAGATGATAGGTTGCCTTAGGTTAGGACATATAACGTTTTAGACGTATATAAAGTTCCCACCGAGAAGTAGGGGCCGACAAGGAACGAATGTTGTAAAATATTACATCCGAGATGTTAGGTTGCCTTTTGTTAGGATATATAAAGTGATAGACGTATATAATGATACCCCCGAGAAGTAGGGGCCGACACGACACGAATGTTGTAAAATATCACGTCCGAGATGTTAGGTTGACTTAGGTTAGGACATAAAACGTTATAGACGTTTATAATGTTACCACCGAGAAGTAGGGGCTGAAACGCCAGGAATATTGTCAAATATTACATACGAGTTGTTGGGATGCCTTATGTTAGGATATATAACGCTATAGAAGTATATAATGTTCCCACGGAGTAGTATGCGCCGACACGCAAGGATGTTTGTAAAAAATCACCTCCGAGATGTTATGTTGCCTTAGGTTAGGATATATAACGTTATAGAAGTATATAATATTCCCACGGAGACGTAGGCGCCGACACGCAAGGAATGTTGTAAAATATTACATCCGAGATGTTAGATTGCCTCATGTTAGGACATATAACGTTATAGCAGTACATAATGTTCCCTCCGAGAAGTAGGGGCCGACACGCCACGAATGTTGTAAAATATTACATCCGAGATGTTAGGTTGCCTTTTGTTAGGATATATAAAGTGATAGACGTATATAATGATACCCCCGAGAAGTAGGGGCCGACACGACACGAATGTTGTAAAATATCACGTCCGAGATGTTAGGTTGACTTAGGTTAGGACATAAAACGTTATAGACGTTTATAATGTTACCACCGAGAAGTAGGGACTGAAACGCCGGGAATATTGTCAAATATTACATACGAGTTGTTGGGACGCCTTATGTTAGGATATATAACGCTATAGAAGTATATAATGTTCCCACGGAGTAGTATGCGCCGACACGCAAGGATGTTTGTAAAAAATCACGTCCGAGATGTTATGTTGCCTTAGGTTAGGATATATAACGTTATAGAAGTATATAATCTTCCCACGGAGACGTAGGCGCCGACACGCAAGGAATGTTGTAAAATATTACATCCGAGATGTTAGATTGCCTTAGGTTAGGACATATAACGTTATAGCCGTACATAATGTTCCCACCGAGAAGAAGGCGCCCACACGCAAGGAATGTTGTAAAATATTACATCCGAAATGTTAGATTGCCTTATGTTAGGACATATAACGTTATAGCAGTAGATAATGTTCCCACCGAGAAGTAGCGGCCGACACGTCACGAATGTTGTAAAATATTACATCCGAGAAGTTAGGATGCCTTATGTTAGGATATATAACGTTATAGACGTACATAGTGTTCCCACCGAGAAGCAGGGGCCGACACGCCACGAATGTTGTAAAATATTACATCCGAGTTGTTAGTTTGCCTTAGATTAGGATATATAACGTTATAGTCGTACATGATGTTCCCTCCGAGGAGTGGGTGCCGACACGCAAGGAATTTTGTAAAATATTACGTCCGAGATGATAGGTTGCCTTAGGTTAGGACATATAACGTTTTAGACGTATATAAAGTTCCCACCGAGAAGTAGGGGCCGACAAGTAACGAATGTTGTAAAATATTACATCCGAGAAGTTAGGATGCCTTATGTTAGGATATATAACGTTATAGACGTACATAGTGTTCCCACCGAGAAGCAGGGGCCGACACGCCACGAATGTTGTAAAATATCACGTCCGAGATGTTAGGTTGACTTAGGTTAGGACATAAAACGTTATAGACATTTATAATGTTACCACGGAGAAGTAGGCACCGACACGCAAGGAATTTTGTAAAATATTACGTCCGAGATGATAGGTTGCCTTAGGTTGGGACATATAACGTTTTAGACGTATATAAAGTTCCCACCGAGAAGTAGGGGCCGACAAGCAACGAATGTTGTAAAATATTACATCCGAGATGTTAGGTTGCCTTTTGTTAGGATATATAAAGTGATAGACGTATATAATGATATCACCGAGAAGTACGGGCTGACAAGCAACGAATGTTGTAAAATATTACATCCGAGATGTTAGGTTGCCTTTTGTTAGGATATATAAAGTGATAGACGTATATAATGATATCACCGAGAAGTAGGGGCTGACACGACACGAATGTTGTAAAATATTACGTCCGAGATGTTAGGTTGCCTTAGGTTAGGACATAAAACGTTATAGACGTTTATAACGTTACCACCGAGAAGTAGGGGCTGAAACGCCAGGAATGTTGTCAAATATTACATCCGAGTTGTCAGGATGCGTTATGTTAGGATATATAACGTTATAGCAGTAGATAAAGTTCCCACCGAGAAGTAGCGGCCGACACGTCACGAATGTTGTAAAATATTACATCCGAGATGTTAGGATGCCTTATGTTAGGATATATAACGTTATAGACGTACATAGTGTTCCCACCGAGAAGCAGGGGCCGACACGCCACGAATGTTGTAAAATATTACATCCGAGATGTTAGATTGCCTTAGATTAGAATATTTAACGTTATAGTCGTACATGATGTTCCCTCCGAGGAGTAGGTGCCGACACGCAAGGAATGTTGTAAAATATTACATCCGAGATGTTAGATTGCCTCATGTTAGGACATATAACGTTATTTCAGTACATAATGTTCCCACCGAGAAGTAGGGGCCGACACGTCACGAATGTTGTAAAATATTACATCCGAGATGTTAGGATGCCTTATGTTAGGATATATAACGTTATAGACGTACATAGTGTTCCCACCGAGAAGCAGGGGCCGACACGCAAGGAATGTTGTAAAATATTACATCCGAGATGTTAGATTGCCTCATGTTAGGACATATAACGTTATAGCAGTACATAATGTTCCCACCGAGAAGTAGGGGCCGACACGCCACGAATGTTGTAAAATATTACATCCGAGATGTTAGGTTGCCTTAGGTTAGGATATATAACGTTATAGACGTATATAATGTTCCCACGGAGAAGTAGGCACCGACACGCAAGGAATGTTGTAAAATATTACACCCGAGATGTTAGATTGCCTTAGGTTAGGACATATAACTTTATAGACGTATATAATGTTCCCACGGAGAAGTAGGCACCGACACGCAAGGAATTTTGTAAAATATTACGTCCGAGATGATAGGTTGTCTTAGGTTAGGACATATAACGTTGTAGACGTATATAAAGTTCCCACCGAGAAGTAGGGGCCGACAAGCAACGAATGTTGTAAAATATTATATCCGAGATGTTAGGTTGCCTTTTGTTAGGATATATAAAGTGATAGACGTATATAATGATACCACCGAGAAGTAGGGGCCGACACGACACGAATGTTGTAAAATATTACGTCCGAGATGTTAGGTTGCCTTGGGTTAGGACATAAAACGTTATAGACGTTTATGATGTTACCACCGAGAAGTAGGGGCTGAAACGCCAGGAATATTGTCAAATATTACATACGAGTTGTTGGGATGCCTTATGTTAGGATATATAACGCTATAGAAGTATATAATGTTCCCACGGAGTCGTATGCGCCGACACGCAAGGATGTTTGTAAAAAATCACGTCCGAGATGTTATGTTGCCTTAGGTTAGGATATATAACGTTATAGAAGTATATAATCTTCCCACGGAGACGTAATCGCCGAGACGCAAGGAATGTTGTAAAATATTACATCCGAAATGTTAGATTGCCTTAGGTTAGGACATATAACGCTATAGCCGTACATAATGTTCCCACCGAGAAGAAGGAGCCGACACGCAAGGAATGTTGTAAAATATTACATCCGAAATGTTAGATTGCCTTTTGTTAGCACATATAACGTTATAGCAGTAGATAATGTTCCCACCGAGAATTAGCGGCCGACACGTCACGAATGTTGTAAAATATTACGTCCGAGATGTTAAGTTGCCTTAGGTTAGGGCACATAACGCTATAGACGTTTATAACGTTACCACCGAGAAGTAGGGGCTGAAACGCCAGGAATGTAGTAAAATATTACGTGCGAGATGTTAGATTGCCTTTTGTTAGGACATATCACGTTATAGCAGTACATAATGTTCCCACCGAGAAGTAGGGGCCGACACGTCACGAATGTTGTAAAATATTACATCCGAGATGTTAGGTTGCCTTAGGTTAGGACATATAGCGTTATAATCGTACACAATGTACCCAACGAGAAGTAGGTGCCGACACGCAAGGAATGTTGTAAAATATTACACCCGAGATGTTAGATTGCCTTCGGTTAGGACATATAACTTTATAGACGTATATAATGTTCCCACGGAGAATTGGCACCGACACGCAAGGAATTTTGTAAAATATTACGTCCGAGATGTTAGGTTGCCTTTTGTTAGGATATATAAAGTGATAGACGTATATAATGATACCACCGAGAAGTAGGGGCTGACACGACACGAATGTTGTAAAATATTACGTGCGAGATGTTAGGTTGCCTTATGTTAGGATATATAACGTTATAGACGTACATAGTGTTTCCACCGAGAAGTAGGGGCCGACAAGCCACGAATGTTGTAAAATATTACGTCCAAGATGTTAGTTTGCCTTAGATTAGGATATATAACGTTATAGTCGTACATGATGTTCCCTCCGAGGAGTAGGTGCCGACACGCAAGGAATTTTGTAAAATATTACTTCCGAGATGATAGGTTGCCTTAGGTTAGGACATATAACGTTTTAGACGTATATAAAGTTCCCACCGAGAAGTAGGGGCCGACAAGTAACGAATGTTGTAAAATACTACATCCGAGAAGTTAGGATGCCTTATGTTAGGATATATAACGTTATAGACGTACATAGTGTTCCCACCGAGAAGCAGGGGTCGACACGCCACGAATGTTGTAAAATATCACGTCCGAGATGTTAGGTTGACTTAGGTTAGGACATAAAACGTTATAGACATTTATAATGTTACCACGGAGAAGTAGGCACCGACACGCAAGGAATTTTGTAAAATATTACGTCCGAGATGATAGGTTGCCTTAGGTTGGGACATATAACGTTTTAGACGTATATAAAGTTCCCACCGAGAAGTAGGGGCCGACAAGCAACGAATGTTGTAAAATATTACATCCGAGATGTTAGGTTGCCTTTTGTTAGGATATATAAAGTGATAGACGTATATAATGATATCACCGAGAAGTAGGGGCTGACAAGCAACGAATGTTGTAAAATATTACATCCGAGATGTTAGGTTGCCTTTTGTTAGGATATATAAAGTGATAGACGTATATAATGATATCACCGAGAAGTAGGGGCTGACACGACACGAATGTTGTAAAATATTACGTCCGAGATGTTAGGTTGCCTTAGGTTAGGACATAAAACGTTATAGACGTTTATAACGTTACCACCGAGAAGTAGGGGCTGAACCGCCAGGAATGTTGTCAAATATTACATCCGAGTTGTCAGGATGCGTTATGTTAGGATATATAACGTTATAGCAGTAGATAAAGTTCCCACCGAGAAGTAGCGGCCGACACGTCACGAATGTTGTAAAATATTACATCCGAGATGTTAGGATGCCTTATGTTAGGATATATAACGTTATAGACATACATAGTGTTCCCACCGAGAAGCAGGGGCCGACACGCCACGAATGTTGTAAAATATTACATCCGAGATGTTAGTTTGCCTTAGGTTAGGATATATAACGTTATAGTCGTACATAATGTTCCCTCCGAGGAGTAGGTGCCGACACGCAAGGAATGTTGTAAAATATTACATCCGAGATGGTAGATTGCCTCATGTTAGGACATATAACGTTATAGCAGTACATAATGTTCCCACCGAGAAGTAGGGGCCGACACGCCACGAATGTTGTAAAATATTACATCCGAGATGTTAGGTTGCCTTAGGTTAGGATATATAACGTTATAGACGTATATAATGTTCCCACGGAGAAGTAGGCACCGACACGCAAGGAATGTTGTAAAATATTACACCCGAGATGTTAGATTGCCTTAGGTTAGGACATATAACTTTATAGACGTATATAATGTTCCCACGGAGAAGTAGGCACCGACACGCAAGGAATTTTGTAAAATATTACGTCCGAGATGATAGGTTGCCTTAGGTTAGGACATATAACGTTGTAGACGTATATAAAGTTCCCACCGAGAAGTAGGGGCCGACAAGCAACGAATGTTGTAAAATATTATATCCGAGATGTTAGGTTGCCTTTTGTTAGGATATATAATGTGATAGACGTATATAATGATACCACCGAGAAGTAGGGGCCGACACGACACGAATGTTGTAAAATATTACGTCCGAGATGTTAGGTTGCCTTGGATTAGGACATAAAACGTTATAGACGTTTATGATGTTACCACCGAGAAGTAGGGGCTGAAACGCCAGGAATATTGTCAAATATTACATACGAGTTGTTGGGATGCCTTATGTTAGGATATATAACGCTATAGAGGTATATAATGTTCCCACGGAGTCGTATGCGCCGACACGCAAGGATGTTTGTAAAAAATCACGTCCGAGATGTTATGTTGCCTTAGGTTAGGATATATAACGTTATAGAAGTATATAATCTTCCCACGGAGACGTAATCGCCGAGACGCAAGGAATGTTGTAAAATATTACATCCGAAATGTTAGATTGCCTTAGGTTAGGACATATAACGCTATAGCCGTACATAATGTTCCCACCGAGAAGAAGGAGCCGACACGCAAGGAATGTTGTAAAATATTACATCCGAAATGTTAGATTGCCTTTTGTTAGGACATATAACGTTATAGCAGTAGATAATGTTCCCACCGAGAATTAGCGGCCGACACGTCACGAATGTTGTAAAATATTACGTCCGAGATGTTAAGTTGCCTTAGGTTAGGACACATAACGCTATAGACGTTTATAACGTTACCACCGAGAAGTAGGGGCTGAAACGCCAGGAATGTAGTAAAATATTACGTGCGAGATGTTAGATTGCCTTTTGTTAGGACATATCACGTTTTAGACGTATATAAAGTTCCCACCGAGAAGTAGGGGCCGACAAGTAACGAATGTTGTAAAATATTACATCCGAGAAGTTAGGATGCCTTATGTTAGGATATATAACGTTATAGACGTACATAGTGTTCCCACCGAGAAGCAGGGGCCGACACGCCACGAATGTTGTAAAATATCACGTCCGAGATGTTAGGTTGACTTAGGTTAGGACATAAAACGTTATAGACATTTATAATGTTACCACGGAGAAGTAGGCACCGACACGCAAGGAATTTTGTAAAATATTACGTCCGAGATGATAGGTTGCCTTAGGTTGGGACATATAACGTTTTAGACGTATATAAAGTTCCCACCGAGAAGTAGGGGCCGACAAGCAACGAATGTTGTAAAATATTACATCCGAGACGTTAGGTTGCCTTTTGTTAGGATATATAAAGTGATAGACGTATATAATGATATCACCGAGAAGTACGGGCTGACAAGCAACGAATGTTGTAAAATATTACATCCGAGATGTTAGGTTGCCTTTTGTTAGGATATATAAAGTGATAGACGTATATAATGATATCACCGAGAAGTAGGGGCTGACACGACACGAATGTTGTAAAATATTACATCCGAGATGTTAGGATGCCTTATGTTAGGATATATAACGTTATAGACGTACATAGTGTTCCCACCGAGAAGCAGGGGCCGACACGCAAGGAATGTTGTAAAATATTACATCCGAGATGTTAGATTGCCTCATGTTAGGACATATAACGTTATAGCAGTACATAATGTTCCCACCGAGAAGTAGGGGCCGACACGCCACGAATGTTGTAAAATATTACATCCGAGATGTTAGGTTGCCTTAGGTTAGGATATATAACGTTATAGACGTATATAATGTTCCCACGGAGAAGTAGGCACCGACACGCAAGGAATGTTGTAAAATATTACACCCGAGATGTTAGATTGCCTTAGGTTAGGACATATAACTTTATAGACGTATATAATGTTCCCACGGAGAAGTAGGCACCGACACGCAAGGAATTTTGTAAAATATTACGTCCGAGATGATAGGTTGTCTTAGGTTAGGACATATAACGTTGTAGACGTATATAAAGTTCCCACCGAGAAGTAGGGGCCGACAAGCAACGAATGTTGTAAAATATTATATCCGAGATGTTAGGTTGCCTTTTGTTAGGATATATAAAGTGATAGACGTATATAATGATACCACCGAGAAGTAGGGGCCGACACGACACGAATGTTGTAAAATATTACGTCCGAGATGTTAGGTTGCCTTGGGTTAGGACATAAAACGTTATAGACGTTTATGATGTTACCACCGAGAAGTAGGGGCTGAAACGCCAGGAATATTGTCAAATATTACATACGAGTTGTTGGGATGCCTTATGTTAGGATATATAACGCTATAGAAGTATATAATGTTCCCACGGAGTCGTATGCGCCGACACGCAAGGATGTTTGTAAAAAATCACGTCCGAGATGTTATGTTGCCTTAGGTTAGGATATATAACGTTATAGAAGTATATAATCTTCCCACGGAGACGTAATCGCCGAGACGCAAGGAATGTTGTAAAATATTACATCCGAAATGTTAGATTGCCTTAGGTTAGGACATATAACGCTATAGCCGTACATAATGTTCCCACCGAGAAGAAGGAGCCGACACGCAAGGAATGTTGTAAAATATTACATCCGAAATGTTAGATTGCCTTTTGTTAGGACATATAACGTTATAGCAGTAGATAATGTTCCCACCGAGAATTAGCGGCCGACACGTCACGAATGTTGTAAAATATTACGTCCGAGATGTTAAGTTGCCTTAGGTTAGGACACATAACGCTATAGACGTTTATAACGTTACCACCGAGAAGTAGGGGCTGAAACGCCAGGAATGTAGTAAAATATTACGTGCGAGATGTTAGATTGCCTTTTGTTAGGACATATCACGTTATAGCAGTACATAATGTTCCCACCGAGAAGTAGGGGCCGACACGTCACGAATGTTGTAAAATATTACATCCGAGATGTTAGGTTGCCTTAGGTTAGGACATATAACGTTTTAGACGTATATAAAGTTCCCACCGAGAAGTAGGGGCCGACAAGCAACGAATGTTGTAAAATATTACATCCGAGATGTTAGGTTGCCTTTTGTTAGGATATATAAAGTGATAGACGTATATAATGATACCCCCGAGAAGTAGGGGCCGACACGACACGAATGTTGTAAAATATCACGTCCGAGATGTTAGGTTGACTTAGGTTAGGACATAAAACGTTATAGACGTTTATAATGTTACCACCGAGAAGTAGGGGCTGAAACGCCAGGAATATTGTCAAATATTACATACCAGTTGTTGGGATGCCTTATGTTAGGATATATAACGCTATAGAAGTATATAATGTTCCCACGGAGTAGTATGCGCCGACACGCAAGGATGTTTGTAAAAAATCACGTCCGAGATGTTATGTTGCCTTAGGTTAGTATATATAACGTTATAGAAGTATATAATATTCCCACGGAGACGTAGGCGCCGACACGCAAGGAATGTTGTAAAATATTACATCCGAGATGTTAGATTGCCTCATGTTAGGACATATAACGTTATAGCAGTACATAATGTTCCCACCGAGAAGCAGGGGCCGACACGCCACGAATGTTGTAAAATATTACATCCGAGATGTTAGTTTGCCTTAGATTAGGATATATAACGTTATAGTCGTATATGATGTTCCCTCCGAGGAGTGGGTGCCGACACGCAAGGAATTTTGTAAAATATTACGTCCGAGATGATAGGTTGCCTTAGGTTAGGACATATAACGTTTTAGACGTATATAAAGTTCCCACCGAGAAGTAGGGGCCGACAAGTAACGAATGTTGTAAAATATTACATCCGAGAAGTTAGGATGCCTTATGTTAGGATATATAACGTTATAGACGTACATAGTGTTCCCACCGAGAAGCAGGGGCCGACACGCCACGAATGTTGTAAAATATCACGTCCGAGATGTTAGGTTGACTTAGGTTAGGACATAAAACGTTATACACATTTATAATGTTACCACGGAGAAGTAGGCACCGACACGCAAGGAATTTTGTAAAATATTACGTCCGAGATGATAGGTTGCCTTAGGTTGGGACATATAACGTTTTAGACGTATATAAAGTTCCCACCGAGAAGTAGGGGCCGACAAGCAACGAATGTTGTAAAATATTACATCCGAGATGTTAGGTTGCCTTTTGTTAGGATATATAAAGTGATAGACGTATATAATGATATCACCGAGAAGTACGGGCTGACAAGCAACGAATGTTGTAAAATATTACATCCGAGATGTTAGGTTGCCTTTTGTTAGGATATATAAAGTGATAGACGTATATAATGATATCACCGAGAAGTAGGGGCTGACACGACACGAATGTTGTAAAATATTACGTCCGAGATGTTAGGTTGCCTTAGGTTATGACATAAAACGTTATAGACGTTTATAACGTTACCACCGAGAAGTAGGGGCTGAAACGCCAGGAATGTTGTCAAATATTACATCCGAGTTGTCAGGATGCGTAATGTTAGGATATATAACGTTATAGCAGTAGATAAAGTTCCCACCGAGAAGTAGCGGCCGACACGTCACGAATGTTGTAAAATATTACATCCGAGATGTTAGGATGCCTTATGTTAGGATATATAACGTTATAGACGTACATAGTGTTCCCACCGAGAAGCAGGGGCCGACACGCCACGAATGTTGTAAAATATTACATCCGAGATGTTAGATTGCCTTAGATTAGAATATTTAACGTTATAGTCGTACATGATGTTCCCTCCGAGGAGTAGGTGCCGACACGCAAGGAATGTTGTAAAATATTACATCCGAGATGTTAGATTGCCTCATGTTAGGACATATAACGTTATTTCAGTACATAATGTTCCCACCGAGAAGTAGGGGCCGACACGTCACGAATGTTGTAAAATATTACATCCGAGATGTTAGGATGCCTTATGTTAGGATATATAACGTTATAGACGTACATAGTGTTCCCACCGAGAAGCAGGGGCCGACACGCAAGGAATGTTGTAAAATATTACATCCGAGATGTTAGATTGCCTCATGTTAGGACATATAACGTTATAGCAGTACATAATGTTCCCACCGAGAAGTAGGGGCCGACACGCCACGAATGTTGTAAAATATTACATCCGAGATGTTAGGTTGCCTTAGGTTAGGATATATAACGTTATAGACGTATATAATGTTCCCACGGAGAAGTAGGCACCGACACGCAAGGAATGTTGTAAAATATTACACCCGAGATGTTAGATTGCCTTAGGTTAGGACATATAACTTTATAGACGTATATAATGTTCCCACGGAGAAGTAGGCACCGACACGCAAGGAATTTTGTAAAATATTACGTCCGAGATGATAGGTTGTCTTAGGTTAGGACATATAACGTTGTAGACGTATATAAAGTTCCCACCGAGAAGTAGGGGCCGACAAGCAACGAATGTTGTAAAATATTATATCCGAGATGTTAGGTTGCCTTTTGTTAGGATATATAAAGTGATAGACGTATATAATGATACCACCGAGAAGTAGGGGCCGACACGACACGAATGTTGTAAAATATTACGTCCGAGATGTTAGGTTGCCTTGGGTTAGGACATAAAACGTTATAGACGTTTATGATGTTACCACCGAGAAGTAGGGGCTGAAACGCCAGGAATATTGTCAAATATTACATACGAGTTGTTGGGATGCCTTATGTTAGGATATATAACGCTATAGAAGTATATAATGTTCCCACGGAGTCGTATGCGCCGACACGCAAGGATGTTTGTAAAAAATCACGTCCGAGATGTTATGTTGCCTTAGGTTAGGATATATAACGTTATAGAAGTATATAATCTTCCCACGGAGACGTAATCGCCGAGACGCAAGGAATGTTGTAAAATATTACATCCGAAATGTTAGATTGCCTTAGGTTAGGACATATAACGCTATAGCCGTACATAATGTTCCCACCGAGAAGAAGGAGCCGACACGCAAGGAATGTTGTAAAATATTACATCCGAAATGTTAGATTGCCTTTTGTTAGCACATATAACGTTATAGCAGTAGATAATGTTCCCACCGAGAATTAGCGGCCGACACGTCACGAATGTTGTAAAATATTACGTCCGAGATGTTAAGTTGCCTTAGGTTAGGGCACATAACGCTATAGACGTTTATAACGTTACCACCGAGAAGTAGGGGCTGAAACGCCAGGAATGTAGTAAAATATTACGTGCGAGATGTTAGATTGCCTTTTGTTAGGACATATCACGTTATAGCAGTACATAATGTTCCCACCGAGAAGTAGGGGCCGACACGTCACGAATGTTGTAAAATATTACATCCGAGATGTTAGGTTGCCTTAGGTTAGGACATATAGCGTTATAATCGTACACAATGTACCCAACGAGAAGTAGGTGCCGACACGCAAGGAATGTTGTAAAATATTACACCCGAGATGTTAGATTGCCTTCGGTTAGGACATATAACTTTATAGACGTATATAATGTTCCCACGGAGAATTGGCACCGACACGCAAGGAATTTTGTAAAATATTACGTCCGAGATCATAGGTTGCCTTAGGTTAGGACATATAACGTTTTAGACGTATATAAAGTTCCGACCGAGAAGTAGGGGCCGACAAGCAACGAATGTTGTAAAATATTACATCCGAGATGTTAGGTTGCCTTTTGTTAGGATATATAAAGTGATAGACGTATATACTGATACCACCGAGAAGTAGGGGCTGACACGACACGAATGTTGTAAAATATTACGTGCGAGATGTTAGGTTGCCTTATGTTAGGATATATAACGTTATAGACGTACATAGTGTTTCCACCGAGAAGTAGGGGCCGACAAGCCACGAATGTTGTAAAATATTACGTCCAAGATGTTAGTTTGCCTTAGATTAGGATATATAACGTTATAGTCGTACATGATGTTCCCTCCGAGGAGTAGGTGCCGACACGCAAGGAATTTTGTAAAATATTACTTCCGAGATGATAGGTTGCCTTAGGTTAGGACATATAACGTTTTAGACGTATATAAAGTTCCCACCGAGAAGTAGGGGCCGACAAGTAACGAATGTTGTAAAATACTACATCCGAGAAGTTAGGATGCCTTATGTTAGGATATATAACGTTATAGACGTACATAGTGTTCCCACCGAGAAGCAGGGGTCGACACGCCACGAATGTTGTAAAATATCACGTCCGAGATGTTAGGTTGACTTAGGTTAGGACATAAAACGTTATAGACATTTATAATGTTACCACGGAGAAGTAGGCACCGACACGCAAGGAATTTTGTAAAATATTACGTCCGAGATGATAGGTTGCCTTAGGTTGGGACATATAACGTTTTAGACGTATATAAAGTTCCCACCGAGAAGTAGGGGCCGACAAGCAACGAATGTTGTAAAATATTACATCCGAGATGTTAGGTTGCCTTTTGTTAGGATATATAAAGTGATAGACGTATATAATGATATCACCGAGAAGTAGGGGCTGACAAGCAACGAATGTTGTAAAATATTACATCCGAGATGTTAGGTTGCCTTTTGTTAGGATATATAAAGTGATAGACGTATATAATGATATCACCGAGAAGTAGGGGCTGACACGACACGAATGTTGTAAAATATTACGTCCGAGATGTTAGGTTGCCTTAGGTTAGGACATAAAACGTTATAGACGTTTATAACGTTACCACCGAGAAGTAGGGGCTGAACCGCCAGGAATGTTGTCAAATATTACATCCGAGTTGTCAGGATGCGTTATGTTAGGATATATAACGTTATAGCAGTAGATAAAGTTCCCACCGAGAAGTAGCGGCCGACACGTCACGAATGTTGTAAAATATTACATCCGAGATGTTAGGATGCCTTATGTTAGGATATATAACGTTATAGACATACATAGTGTTCCCACCGAGAAGCAGGGGCCGACACGCCACGAATGTTGTAAAATATTACATCCGAGATGTTAGTTTGCCTTAGGTTAGGATATATAACGTTATAGTCGTACATAATGTTCCCTCCGAGGAGTAGGTGCCGACACGCAAGGAATGTTGTAAAATATTACATCCGAGATGGTAGATTGCCTCATGTTAGGACATATAACGTTATAGCAGTACATAATGTTCCCACCGAGAAGTAGGGGCCGACACGCCACGAATGTTGTAAAATATTACATCCGAGATGTTAGGTTGCCTTAGGTTAGGATATATAACGTTATAGACGTATATAATGTTCCCACGGAGAAGTAGGAACCGACACGCAAGGAATGTTGTAAAATATTACACCCGAGATGTTAGATTGCCTTAGGTTAGGACATATAACTTTATAGACGTATATAATGTTCCCACGGAGAAGTAGGCACCGACACGCAAGGAATTTTGTAAAATATTACGTCCGAGATGATAGGTTGCCTTAGGTTAGGACATATAACGTTGTAGACGTATATAAAGTTCCCACCGAGAAGTAGGGGCCGACAAGCAACGAATGTTGTAAAATATTATATCCGAGATGTTAGGTTGCCTTTTGTTAGGATATATAATGTGATAGACGTATATAATGATACCACCGAGAAGTAGGGGCCGACACGACACGAATGTTGTAAAATATTACGTCCGAGATGTTAGGTTGCCTTGGATTAGGACATAAAACGTTATAGACGTTTATGATGTTACCACCGAGAAGTAGGGGCTGAAACGCCAGGAATATTGTCAAATATTACATACGAGTTGTTGGGATGCCTTATGTTAGGATATATAACGCTATAGAGGTATATAATGTTCCCACGGAGTCGTATGCGCCGACACGCAAGGATGTTTGTAAAAAATCACGTCCGAGATGTTATGTTGCCTTAGGTTAGGATATATAACGTTATAGAAGTATATAATCTTCCCACGGAGACGTAATCGCCGAGACGCAAGGAATGTTGTAAAATATTACATCCGAAATGTTAGATTGCCTTAGGTTAGGACATATAACGCTATAGCCGTACATAATGTTCCCACCGAGAAGAAGGAGCCGACACGCAAGGAATGTTGTAAAATATTACATCCGAAATGTTAGATTGCCTTTTGTTAGGACATATAACGTTATAGCAGTAGATAATGTTCCCACCGAGAATTAGCGGCCGACACGTCACGAATGTTGTAAAATATTACGTCCGAGATGTTAAGTTGCCTTAGGTTAGGACACATAACGCTATAGACGTTTATAACGTTACCACCGAGAAGTAGGGGCTGAAACGCCAGGAATGTAGTAAAATATTACGTGCGAGATGTTAGATTGCCTTTTGTTAGGACATATCACGTTATAGCAGTACATAATGTTCCCACCGAGAAGTAGGGGCCGACACGTCACGAATGTTGTAAAATATTACATCCGAGATGTTAGGTTGCCTTAGGTTAGGACATATAACGTTTTAGACGTATATAAAGTTCCCACCGAGAAGTAGGGGCCGACAAGCAACGAATGTTGTAAAATATTACATCCGAGATGTTAGGTTGCCTTTTGTTAGGATATATAAAGTGATAGACGTATATAATGATACCCCCGAGAAGTAGGGGCCGACACGACACGAATGTTGTAAAATATCACGTCCGAGATGTTAGGTTGACTTAGGTTAGGACATAAAACGTTATAGACGTTTATAATGTTACCACCGAGAAGTAGGGGCTGAAACGCCAGGAATATTGTCAAATATTACATACCAGTTGTTGGGATGCCTTATGTTAGGATATATAACGCTATAGAAGTATATAATGTTCCCACGGAGTAGTATGCGCCGACACGCAAGGATGTTTGTAAAAAATCACGTCCGAGATGTTATGTTGCCTTAGGTTAGTATATATAACGTTATAGAAGTATATAATATTCCCACGGAGACGTAGGCGCCGACACGCAAGGAATGTTGTAAAATATTACATCCGAGATGTTAGATTGCCTCATGTTAGGACATATAACGTTATAGCAGTACATAATGTTCCCACCGAGAAGCAGGGGCCGACACGCCACGAATGTTGTAAAATATTACATCCGAGATGTTAGTTTGCCTTAGATTAGGATATATAACGTTATAGTCGTACATGATGTTCCCTCCGAGGAGTGGGTGCCGACACGCAAGGAATTTTGTAAAATATTACGTCCGAGATGATAGGTTGCCTTAGGTTAGGACATATAACGTTTTAGACGTATATAAAGTTCCCACCGAGAAGTAGGGGCCGACAAGTAACGAATGTTGTAAAATATTACATCCGAGAAGTTAGGATGCCTTATGTTAGGATATATAACGTTATAGACGTACATAGTGTTCCCACCGAGAAGCAGGGGCCGACACGCCACGAATGTTGTAAAATATCACGTCCGAGATGTTAGGTTGACTTAGGTTAGGACATAAAACGTTATAGACATTTATAATGTTACCACGGAGAAGTAGGCACCGACACGCAAGGAATTTTGTAAAATATTACGTCCGAGATGATAGGTTGCCTTAGGTTGGGACATATAACGTTTTAGACGTATATAAAGTTCCCACCGAGAAGTAGGGGCCGACAAGCAACGAATGTTGTAAAATATTACATCCGAGATGTTAGGTTGCCTTTTGTTAGGATATATAAAGTGATAGACGTATATAATGATATCACCGAGAAGTACGGGCTGACAAGCAACGAATGTTGTAAAATATTACATCCGAGATGTTAGGTTGCCTTTTGTTAGGATATATAAAGTGATAGACGTATATAATGATATCACCGAGAAGTAGGGGCTGACACGACACGAATGTTGTAAAATATTACGTCCGAGATGTTAGGTTGCCTTAGGTTATGACATAAAACGTTATAGACGTTTATAACGTTACCACCGAGAAGTAGGGGCTGAAACGCCAGGAATGTTGTCAAATATTACATCCGAGTTGTCAGGATGCGTAATGTTAGGATATATAACGTTATAGCAGTAGATAAAGTTCCCACCGAGAAGTAGCGGCCGACACGTCACGAATGTTGTAAAATATTACATCCGAGATGTTAGGATGCCTTATGTTAGGATATATAACGTTATAGACGTACATAGTGTTCCCACCGAGAAGCAGGGGCCGACACGCCACGAATGTTGTAAAATATTACATCCGAGATGTTAGATTGCCTTAGATTAGAATATTTAACGTTATAGTCGTACATGATGTTCCCTCCGAGGAGTAGGTGCCGACACGCAAGGAATGTTGTAAAATATTACATCCGAGATGTTAGATTGCCTCATGTTAGGACATATAACGTTATTTCAGTACATAATGTTCCCACCGAGAAGTAGGGGCCGACACGTCACGAATGTTGTAAAATATTACATCCGAGATGTTAGGATGCCTTATGTTAGGATATATAACGTTATAGACGTACATAGTGTTCCCACCGAGAAGCAGGGGCCGACACGCAAGGAATGTTGTAAAATATTACATCCGAGATGTTAGATTGCCTTAGGTTAGGACATATAACGTTATAGCCGTACATAATGTTCCCACCGAGAAGAAGGCGCCCACACGCAAGGAATGTTGTAAAATATTACATCCGAAATGTTAGATTGCCTTATGTTAGGACATATAACGTTATAGCAGTAGATAATGTTCCCACCGAGAAGTAGCGGCCGACACGTCACGAATGTTGTAAAATATTACATCCGAGGTGTTAGGTTGCCTTAGATTAGGATATATAACGTTATAGTCGTACATGATGTTCCCTCCGAGGAGTGGGTGCCGACACGCAAGGAATTTTGTAAAATATTACGTCCGAGATGATAGGTTGCTTTAGGTTAGGACATATAACGTTTTAGACGTATATAAAGTCCCCACCGAGAAGTAGGGGCCGACAAGTAACGAATGTTGTAAAATATTACATCCGAGAAGTTAGGATGCCTTTTGTTAGGATATATAAAGTGATAGACGTATATAATGATATCACCGAGAAGTACGGGCTGACAAGCAACGAATGTTGTAAAATATTACATCCGAGATGTTAGGTTGCCTTTTGTTAGGATATATAAAGTGATAGACGTATATAATGATATCACCGAGAAGTAGGGGCTGACACGACACGAATGTTGTAAAATATTACGTCCGAGATGTTAGGTTGCCTTAGGTTAGGACATATAACGTTATAGCAATAGATAATGTTCCCACCGAGAAGTAGCGGCCGACACGTCACGAATGTTGTAAAATATTACATCCGAGATGTTAGGATGCCTTATGTTAGGATATATAACGTTATAGACATACATAGTGTTCCCACCGAGAAGCAGGGGCCGACACGCCACGAATGTTGTAAAATATTACATCCGAGATGTTAGTTTGCCTTAGATTAGGATATATAACCTTATAGTCGTACATGGTGTTCCCTCCGAGGAGTAGGTGCCGACACGCAAGGAATGCTGTAAAATATTACATCCGAGATGTTAGATTGCCTCATGTTAGGACATATAACGTTATAGCAGTACATAATGTTCGCACCGAGAAGTAGGGGCCGACACGCCACGCATGTTGTAAAATATTACATCCGAGATGTTAGGTTGCCTTATGTTAGGATATATAACGTTATAGACGTACATAGTGTTCCCACCGAGAAGCAGGGGCCGACATGCCACGAATGTTGTAAAATATTACATCCGAGATGTTAGATTGCCTTAGATTAGAATATTTAACGTTATAGTCGTACATGATGTTCCCTCCGAGGAGTAGGTGCCGACACGCAAGGAATGTTGTAAAATATTACATCCGAGATGTTAGATTGCCTCATGTTAGGACATATAACGTTATAGCAGTACATAATGTTCGCACCGAGAAGTAGGGGCCTACACGCCACGAATGTTGTAAAATATAACATCCGAGATGTTAGGTTGCCTTAGGTTAGGACATAAAACGTTGTAGACGTTTATAACGTTACCACCGAGAAGTAGGGGCTCAAACGCCAGGAATGTTGTCAAATATTACATACGAGTTGTCAGGATGCGTTATGTTAGGATATATAACGTTATAGACATACATAGTGTTCCCACCGAGAAGCAGGGGCCGACACGCCACGAATGTTGTAAAATATTACATCCGAGATGTTAGTTTGCCTTAGATTAGGATATATAACCTTATAGTCGTACATGGTGTTCCCACGGAGAAGTAGGCACCGACACGCAAGGAATTTTGTAAAATATTACGTCCGAGATGATAGGTTGCCTTAGGTTAGGACATATAACGTTTTAGACGTATATAAAGTTCCCACCGAGAAGTAGGGGCCGACAAGCAACGAATGTTGTAAAATATTATATCCGAGATGTTAGGTTGCCTTTTGTTAGGATATATAAAGTGATAGACGTATATAATGATACCACCGAGAAGTAGGGGCCGACACGACACGAATGTTGTAAAATATTACGTCCGAGATGTTAGGTTGCCTTGGGTTAGGACATAAAACGTTATAGACGTTTATGATGTTACCACCGAGAAGTAGGGGCTGAAACGCCAGGAATATTGTCAAATATTACATACGAGTTGTTGGGATGCCTTATGTTAGGATATATAACGCTATAGAAGTATATAATGTTCCCACGGAGTAGTATGCGCCGACACGCAAGGAATGTTGTAAAATATTACATCCGAAATGTTAGATAGCCTTATGTTAGCACATATAACGTTATAGCAGTAGATTATGTTCCCACCGAGAAGTAGCGGCCGAAACGTCACGAATGTTGTAAAATATTACATCCGAGATGTTAGGATGCCTTATGTTAGGATATATAACGTTATAGACGTACATAGTGTTCCCACCGAGAAGCAGGGTCCGACACTCCACGAATGTTGTAAAATATTACATCCGAGATGTTAGTTTGCCTTAGATTAGGATATATAACCTTATAGTCGTACATGGTGTTCCCTCCGAGGAGTAGGTGCCGACACGCAAGGAATGCTGTAAAATATTACATCCGAGATGTTAGATTGCCTCATGTTAGGACATATAACGTTATAGCAGTACATAATGTTCGCACCGAGAAGTAGGGGCCTACACGCCACGAATGTTGTAAAATATTACATCCGAGATGTTAGGTTGCCTTATGTTAGGATATATAACGTTATAGACGTACATAGTGTTCCCACCGAGAAGCAGGGGCCGACACGCCACGAATGTTGTAAAATATTACATCCGAGATGTTAGATTGCCTTAGATTAGAATATTTAACGTTATAGTCGTACATGATGTTCCCTCCGAGGAGTAGGTGCCGACACGCAAGGAATGTTGTAAAATATTACATCCGAGATGTTAGATTGCCTCATGTTAGGACATATAACGTTATTTCAGTACATAATGTTCCCACCGAGAAGTAGGGGCCGACACGCCACGAATGTTGTAAAATATTACATCCGAGATGTTAGTTTGCCTTAGATTAGGATATATAACCTTATAGTCGTACATGGTGTTCCCACCCAGAAGGAGGAGCCGACACGCCATGAATGTTGTAAAATATTACGTCCGAGATGTTAGGTTGCCTTAGGTTAGGACATATAACTTTATAGACGTATATAATGTTCCCACGGAGAAGTAGGCACCGACACGCAAGGAATTTTGTAAAATATTACGTCCGAGATGATAGGTTGCCTTAGGTTAGGACATATAACGTTTTAGACGTATATAAAGTTCCCACCGAGAAGTAGGGGCCGACAAGCAACGAATGTTGTAAAATATTATATCCGAGATGTTAGGTTGCCTTTTGTTAGGATATATAAAGTGATAGACGTATATAATGATACCACCGAGAAGTAGGGGCCGACACGACACGAATGTTGTAAAATATTACGTCCGAGATGTTAGGTTGCCTTGGGTTAGGACATAAAACGTTATAGACGTTTATGATGTTACCACCGAGAAGTAGGGGCTGAAACGCCAGGAATATTGTCAAATATTACATACGAGTTGTTGGGATGCCTTATGTTAGGATATATAACGCTATAGAAGTATATAATGTTCCCACGGAGTAGTATGCGCCGACACGCAAGGAATGTTGTAAAATATTACATCCGAAATGTTAGATAGCCTTATGTTAGCACATATAACGTTATAGCAGTAGATTATGTTCCCACCGAGAAGTAGCGGCCGAAACGTCACGAATGTTGTAAAATATTACATCCGAGATGTTAGGATGCCTTATGTTAGGATATATAACGTTATAGACGTACATAGTGTTCCCACCGAGAAGCAGGGTCCGACACTCCACGAATGTTGTAAAATATTACATCCGAGATGTTAGTTTGCCTTAGATTAGGATATATAACCTTATAGTCGTACATGGTGTTCCCTCCGAGGAGTAGGTGCCGACACGCAAGGAATGCTGTAAAATATTACATCCGAGATGTTAGATTGCCTCATGTTAGGACATATAACGTTATAGCAGTACATAATGTTCGCACCGAGAAGTAGGGGCCTACACGCCACGAATGTTGTAAAATATAACATCCGAGATGTTAGGTTGCCTTTGGTTAGGACATAAAACGTTGTAGACGTTTATAACGTTACCACCGAGAAGTAGGGGCTGAAACGCCAGGAATGTTGTCAAATATTACATACGAGTTGTCAGGATGCGTTATGTTAGGATATATAACGTTATAGGAGTAGATAATGTTCCCACCGAGAAGTAGGGGCCGACACGCCACGAATGTTGTAAAATATTACATCCGAGATGTTAGGATGCCTTATGTTAGGATATATAACGTTATAGACATACATAGTGTTCCCACCGAGAAGCAGGGGCCGACACGCCACGAATGTTGTAAAATATTACATCCGAGATGTTAGTTTGCCTTAGATTAGGATATATAACCTTATAGTCGTACATGGTGTTCCCACGGAGAAGTAGGCACCGACACGCAAGGAATTTTGTAAAATATTACGTCCGAGATGATAGGTTGCCTTAGGTTAGGACATATAACGTTTTAGACGTATATAAAGTTCCCACCGAGAAGTAGGGGCCGACAAGCAACGAATGTTGTAAAATATTATATCCGAGATGTTAGGTTGCCTTTTGTTAGGATATATAAAGTGATAGACGTATATAATGATACCACCGAGAAGTAGGGGCCGACACGACACGAATGTTGTAAAATATTACGTCCGAGATGTTAGGTTGCCTTGGGTTAGGACATAAAACGTTATAGACGTTTATGATGTTACCACCGAGAAGTAGGGGCTGAAACGCCAGGAATATTGTCAAATATTACATACGAGTTGTTGGGATGCCTTATGTTAGGATATATAACGCTATAGAAGTATATAATGTTCCCACGGAGTAGTATGCGCCGATACGCAAGGATGTTTGTAAAAAATCACGTCCGAGATGTTATGTTGCCTTAGGTTAGGATATATAACGTTATAGAAGTATATAATTTTCCCACGGAGACGTAGGCGCCGAGACGCTAGGAATGTTGTAAAATATTACATCCGAAATGTTAGATTGCCTTAGGTTAGGACATATAACGTCATAGCCGTACATAATGTTCCCACCGAGAAGAAGGCGCCGACACGCAAGGAATGTTGTAAAATATTACATCCGAAATGTTAGATTGCCTTATGTTAGGACATATAACGTTATAGCAGTAGATAATGTTCCCACCGAGAAGGAGCGGCCGACACGTCACGAATGTTGTAAAATATTACATCCGAGATGTTAGATTGCCTTAGATTAGAATATTTAACGTTATAGTCGTACATGATGTTCCCTCCGAGGAGTAGGTGCCGACAAGCAACGAATGTTGTAAAATATTATATCCGAGATGTTAGGTTGCCTTTTGTTAGGATATATAAAGTGATAGACGTATATAATGATACCACCGAGAAGTAGGAGCCGACACGACACGAATGTTGTAAAATATTACGTCCGAGATGTTAGGTTGCCTTAGGTTAGGATATATAACGTTATAGACGTATATAATGTACCCACTGGGAAGTCGGCGCCGACGCGCTAGGAATGTCGTAATATATTACGTGCGAGATGTTAGATTGCCTTTTGTTAGGACATATAACGTTATAGCAGGACATAATGTTCCCACCGAGAAGTAGGGGCCGACACGTCACGAATGTTATAAAATATTACATCCGAGATGATAGGTTGCCTTAGGTTAGGACATATAGCGTTATAATCGTACACAATGTACCCAACGAGAACTAGGTGCCGACACGCAAGGAATGTTGTAAAATATTACACCCGAGATGTTAGATTGCCTTAGGTTAGGACATATAACTTTATAGACGTATATAATTTTCCCACGGAGAAGTAGGCACCGACACGCAAGGAATTTTGTAAAATATTACGTCCGAGATGATAGGTTGCCTTAGGTTAGGACATATAACGTTTTAGACGTATATAAAGTTCCCACCGAGAAGTAGGGGCCGACAAGTAACGAATGTTGTAAAATATTACATCCGAGAAGTTAGGATGCCTTATGTTAGGATATATAACGTTATAGACGTACATAGTGTTCCCACCGAGAAGCAGGGGCCGACACGCCACGAATGTTGTAAAATATCACGTCCGAGATGTTAGGTTGACTTAGGTTAGGACATAAAACGTTATAGACATTTATAATGTTACCACGGAGAAGTAGGCACCGACACGCAAGGAATTTTGTAAAATATTACGTCCGAGATGATAGGTTGCCTTAGGTTGGGACATATAACGTTTTAGACGTATATAAAGTTCCCACCGAGAAGTAGGGGCCGACAAGCAACGAATGTTGTAAAATATTACATCCGAGATGTTAGGTTGCCTTTTGTTAGGATATATAAAGTGATAGACGTATATAATGATATCACCGAGAAGTACGGGCTGACAAGCAACGAATGTTGTAAAATATTACATCCGAGATGTTAGGTTGCCTTTTGTTAGGATATATAAAGTGATAGACGTATATAATGATATCACCGAGAAGTAGGGGCTGACACGACACGAATGTTGTAAAATATTACGTCCGAGATGTTAGGTTGCCTTAGGTTATGACATAAAACGTTATAGACGTTTATAACGTTACCACCGAGAAGTAGGGGCTGAAACGCCAGGAATGTTGTCAAATATTACATCCGAGTTGTCAGGATGCGTAATGTTAGGATATATAACGTTATAGCAGTAGATAAAGTTCCCACCGAGAAGTAGCGGCCGACACGTCACGAATGTTGTAAAATATTACATCCGAGATGTTAGGATGCCTTATGTTAGGATATATAACGTTATAGACGTACATAGTGTTCCCACCGAGAAGCAGGGGCCGACACGCCACGAATGTTGTAAAATATTACATCCGAGATGTTAGATTGCCTTAGATTAGAATATTTAACGTTATAGTCGTACATGATGTTCCCTCCGAGGAGTAGGTGCCGACACGCAAGGAATGTTGTAAAATATTACATCCGAGATGTTAGATTGCCTCATGTTAGGACATATAACGTTATTTCAGTACATAATGTTCCCACCGAGAAGTAGGGGCCGACACGTCACGAATGTTGTAAAATATTACATCCGAGATGTTAGGATGCCTTATGTTAGGATATATAACGTTATAGACGTACATAGTGTTCCCACCGAGAAGCAGGGGCCGACACGCAAGGAATGTTGTAAAATATTACATCCGAGATGTTAGATTGCCTTAGGTTAGGACATATAACGTTATAGCCGTACATAATGTTCCCACCGAGAAGAAGGCGCCCACACGCAAGGAATGTTGTAAAATATTACATCCGAAATGTTAGATTGCCTTATGTTAGGACATATAACGTTATAGCAGTAGATAATGTTCCCACCGAGAAGTAGCGGCCGACACGTCACGAATGTTGTAAAATATTACATCCGAGGTGTTAGGTTGCCTTAGATTAGGATATATAACGTTATAGTCGTACATGATGTTCCCTCCGAGGAGTGGGTGCCGACACGCAAGGAATTTTGTAAAATATTACGTCCGAGATGATAGGTTGCTTTAGGTTAGGACATATAACGTTTTAGACGTATATAAAGTCCCCACCGAGAAGTAGGGGCCGACAAGTAACGAATGTTGTAAAATATTACATCCGAGAAGTTAGGATGCCTTTTGTTAGGATATATAAAGTGATAGACGTATATAATGATATCACCGAGAAGTACGGGCTGACAAGCAACGAATGTTGTAAAATATTACATCCGAGATGTTAGGTTGCCTTTTGTTAGGATATATAAAGTGATAGACGTATATAATGATATCACCGAGAAGTAGGGGCTGACACGACACGAATGTTGTAAAATATTACGTCCGAGATGTTAGGTTGCCTTAGGTTAGGACATATAACGTTATAGCAGTAGATAATGTTCCCACCGAGAAGTAGCGGCCGACACGTCACGAATGTTGTAAAATATTACATCCGAGATGTTAGGATGCCTTATGTTAGGATATATAACGTTATAGACATACATAGTGTTCCCACCGAGAAGCAGGGGCCGACACGCCACGAATGTTGTAAAATATTACATCCGAGATGTTAGATTGCCTTAGATTAGAATATTTAACGTTATAGTCGTACATGATGTTCCCTCCGAGGAGTAGGTGCCGACACGCAAGGAATGTTGTAAAATATTACATCCGAGATGTTAGATTGCCTCATGTTAGGACATATAACGTTATAGCAGTACATAATGTTCGCACCGAGAAGTAGGGGCCTACACGCCACGAATGTTGTAAAATATAACATCCGAGATGTTAGGTTGCCTTAGGTTAGGACATAAAACGTTGTAGACGTTTATAACGTTACCACCGAGAAGTAGGGGCTCAAACGCCAGGAATGTTGTCAAATATTACATACGAGTTGTCAGGATGCGTTATGTTAGGATATATAACGTTATAGACATACATAGTGTTCCCACCGAGAAGCAGGGGCCGACACGCCACGAATGTTGTAAAATATTACATCCGAGATGTTAGTTTGCCTTAGATTAGGATATATAACCTTATAGTCGTACATGGTGTTCCCACGGAGAAGTAGGCACCGACACGCAAGGAATTTTGTAAAATATTACGTCCGAGATGATAGGTTGCCTTAGGTTAGGACATATAACGTTTTAGACGTATATAAAGTTCCCACCGAGAAGTAGGGGCCGACAAGCAACGAATGTTGTAAAATATTATATCCGAGATGTTAGGTTGCCTTTTGTTAGGATATATAAAGTGATAGACGTATATAATGATACCACCGAGAAGTAGGGGCCGACACGACACGAATGTTGTAAAATATTACGTCCGAGATGTTAGGTTGCCTTGGGTTAGGACATAAAACGTTATAGACGTTTATGATGTTACCACCGAGAAGTAGGGGCTGAAACGCCAGGAATATTGTCAAATATTACATACGAGTTGTTGGGATGCCTTATGTTAGGATATATAACGCTATAGAAGTATATAATGTTCCCACGGAGTAGTATGCGCCGACACGCAAGGAATGTTGTAAAATATTACATCCGAAATGTTAGATAGCCTTATGTTAGCACATATAACGTTATAGCAGTAGATTATGTTCCCACCGAGAAGTAGCGGCCGAAACGTCACGAATGTTGTAAAATATTACATCCGAGATGTTAGGATGCCTTATGTTAGGATATATAACGTTATAGACGTACATAGTGTTCCCACCGAGAAGCAGGGTCCGACACTCCACGAATGTTGTAAAATATTACATCCGAGATGTTAGTTTGCCTTAGATTAGGATATATAACCTTATAGTCGTACATGGTGTTCCCTCCGAGGAGTAGGTGCCGACACGCAAGGAATGCTGTAAAATATTACATCCGAGATGTTAGATTGCCTCATGTTAGGACATATAACGTTATAGCAGTACATAATGTTCGCACCGAGAAGTAGGGGCCTACACGCCACGAATGTTGTAAAATATTACATCCGAGATGTTAGGTTGCCTTATGTTAGGATATATAACGTTATAGACGTACATAGTGTTCCCACCGAGAAGCAGGGGCCGACACGCCACGAATGTTGTAAAATATTACATCCGAGATGTTAGATTGCCTTAGATTAGAATATTTAACGTTATAGTCGTACATGATGTTCCCTCCGAGGAGTAGGTGCCGACACGCAAGGAATGTTGTAAAATATTACATCCGAGATGTTAGATTGCCTCATGTTAGGACATATAACGTTATTTCAGTACATAATGTTCCCACCGAGAAGTAGGGGCCGACACGCCACGAATGTTGTAAAATATTACATCCGAGATGTTAGTTTGCCTTAGATTAGGATATATAACCTTATAGTCGTACATGGTGTTCCCACCCAGAAGGAGGAGCCGACACGCCATGAATGTTGTAAAATATTACGTCCGAGATGTTAGGTTGCCTTAGGTTAGGACATATAACTTTATAGACGTATATAATGTTCCCACGGAGAAGTAGGCACCGACACGCAAGGAATTTTGTAAAATATTACGTCCGAGATGATAGGTTGCCTTAGGTTAGGACATATAACGTTTTAGACGTATATAAAGTTCCCACCGAGAAGTAGGGGCCGACAAGCAACGAATGTTGTAAAATATTATATCCGAGATGTTAGGTTGCCTTTTGTTAGGATATATAAAGTGATAGACGTATATAATGATACCACCGAGAAGTAGGGGCCGACACGACACGAATGTTGTAAAATATTACGTCCGAGATGTTAGGTTGCCTTGGGTTAGGACATAAAACGTTATATACGTTTATGATGTTACCACCGAGAAGTAGGGGCTGAAACGCCAGGAATATTGTCAAATATTACATACGAGTTGTTGGGATGCCTTATGTTAGGATATATAACGCTATAGAAGTATATAATGTTCCCACGGAGTAGTATGCGCCGACACGCAAGGAATGTTGTAAAATATTACATCCGAAATGTTAGATAGCCTTATGTTAGCACATATAACGTTATAGCAGTAGATTATGTTCCCACCGAGAAGTAGCGGCCGAAACGTCACGAATGTTGTAAAATATTACATCCGAGATGTTAGGATGCCTTATGTTAGGATATATAACGTTATAGACGTACATAGTGTTCCCACCGAGAAGCAGGGTCCGACACTCCACGAATGTTGTAAAATATTACATCCGAGATGTTAGTTTGCCTTAGATTAGGATATATAACCTTATAGTCGTACATGGTGTTCCCTCCGAGGAGTAGGTGCCGACACGCAAGGAATGCTGTAAAATATTACATCCGAGATGTTAGATTGCCTCATGTTAGGACATATAACGTTATAGCAGTACATAATGTTCGCACCGAGAAGTAGGGGCCTACACGCCACGAATGTTGTAAAATATAACATCCGAGATGTTAGGTTGCCTTTGGTTAGGACATAAAACGTTGTAGACGTTTATAACGTTACCACCGAGAAGTAGGGGCTGAAACGCCAGGAATGTTGTCAAATATTACATACGAGTTGTCAGGATGCGTTATGTTAGGATATATAACGTTATAGGAGTAGATAATGTTCCCACCGAGAAGTAGGGGCCGACACGCCACGAATGTTGTAAAATATTACATCCGAGATGTTAGGATGCCTTATGTTAGGATATATAACGTTATAGACATACATAGTGTTCCCACCGAGAAGCAGGGGCCGACACGCCACGAATGTTGTAAAATATTACATCCGAGATGTTAGTTTGCCTTAGATTAGGATATATAACCTTATAGTCGTACATGGTGTTCCCACGGAGAAGTAGGCACCGACACGCAAGGAATTTTGTAAAATATTACGTCCGAGATGATAGGTTGCCTTAGGTTAGGACATATAACGTTTTAGACGTATATAAAGTTCCCACCGAGAAGTAGGGGCCGACAAGCAACGAATGTTGTAAAATATTATATCCGAGATGTTAGGTTGCCTTTTGTTAGGATATATAAAGTGATAGACGTATATAATGATACCACCGAGAAGTAGGGGCCGACACGACACGAATGTTGTAAAATATTACGTCCGAGATGTTAGGTTGCCTTGGGTTAGGACATAAAACGTTATAGACGTTTATGATGTTACCACCGAGAAGTAGGGGCTGAAACGCCAGGAATATTGTCAAATATTACATACGAGTTGTTGGGATGCCTTATGTTAGGATATATAACGCTATAGAAGTATATAATGTTCCCACGGAGTAGTATGCGCCGATACGCAAGGATGTTTGTAAAAAATCACGTCCGAGATGTTATGTTGCCTTAGGTTAGGATATATAACGTTATAGAAGTATATAATTTTCCCACGGAGACGTAGGCGCCGAGACGCTAGGAATGTTGTAAAATATTACATCCGAAATGTTAGATTGCCTTAGGTTAGGACATATAACGTCATAGCCGTACATAATGTTCCCACCGAGAAGAAGGCGCCGACACGCAAGGAATGTTGTAAAATATTACATCCGAAATGTTAGATTGCCTTATGTTAGGACATATAACGTTATAGCAGTAGATAATGTTCCCACCGAGAAGGAGCGGCCGACACGTCACGAATGTTGTAAAATATTACATCCGAGATGTTAGATTGCCTTAGATTAGAATATTTAACGTTATAGTCGTACATGATGTTCCCTCCGAGGAGTAGGTGCCGACAAGCAACGAATGTTGTAAAATATTATATCCGAGATGTTAGGTTGCCTTTTGTTAGGATATATAAAGTGATAGACGTATATAATGATACCACCGAGAAGTAGGGGCCGACACGACACGAATGTTGTAAAATATTACGTCCGAGATGTTAGGTTGCCTTGGGTTAGGACATAAAACGTTATAGACGTTTATGATGTTACCACCGAGAAGTAGGGGCTGAAACGCCAGGAATATTGTCAAATATTACATACGAGTTGTTGGGATGCCTTATGTTAGGATATATAACGCTATAGAAGTATATAATGTTCCCACGGAGTAGTATGCGCCGATACGCAAGGATGTTTGTAAAAAATCACGTCCGAGATGTTATGTTGCCTTAGGTTAGGATATATAACGTTATAGAAGTATATAATTTTCCCACGGAGACGTAGGCGCCGAGACGCTAGGAATGTTGTAAAATATTACATCCGAAATGTTAGATTGCCTTAGGTTAGGACATATAACGTCATAGCCGTACATAATGTTCCCACCGAGAAGTAGGGAACGACACGTCACGAATGTTGTAAAATATTACATCCGAGATGTTAGGTTGCCTTAGGTTAGGACATATAGCGTTATAATCGTACACAATGTACCCAACGAGAACTAGGTGCCGACACGCAAGGAATGTTGTAAAATATTACACCCGAGATGTTAGATTGCCTTAGGCTAGGACATATAGCGTTATAATCGTACACAATGTACCCAACGAGAACTAGGTGCCGACACGCAAGGAATGTTGTAAAATATTACACCCGAGATGTTAGATTGCCTTAGGTTAGGACATATAACGTTATAGACATACATAACGTTCCTACCGAGAAGTAGGGACCGACACGCCACGAATGTTGTAAAATATTACGTCCGAGATGTTAGGTTGCCTTAGGTTAGGATATATAACGTTATAGACGTATATAATGTACCCACTGGGAAGTCGGCGCCGACGCGCTAGGAATGTCGTAATATATTACGTGCGAGATGTTAGATTGCCTTTTGTTAGGACATATAACGTTATAGCAGTACATAATGTTCCCACCGAGAAGTAGGGGCCGACACGTCACGAATGTTATAAAATATTACATCCGAGATGATAGGTTGCCTTAGGTTAGGACATATAGCGTTATAATCGTACACAATGTACCCAACGAGAACTAGGTGCCGACACGCAAGGAATGTTGTAAAATATTACACCCGAGATGTTAGATTGCCTTAGGTTAGGACATATAACTTTATAGACGTATATAATTTTCCCACGGAGAAGTAGGCACCGACACGCAAGGAATTTTGTAAAATATTACGTCCGAGATGATAGGTTGCCTTAGGTTAGGACATATAACGTTTTAAAAGTATATAAAGTTCCCACCGAGAAGTAGGGGCCGACAAGCAACGAATGTTGTAAAATATTACATCCGAGATGTTAGGTTGCCTTTTGTTAGGATATATAAAGTGATAGACGTATATAATGATACCCCCGAGAAGTAGGGGCCGACACGACACGAATGTTGTAAAATATCACGTCCGAGATGTTAGGTTGACTTAGGTTAGGACATAAAACGTTATAGACGTTTATAATGTTACCACCGAGAAGTAGGGGCTGAAACGCCAGGAATATTGTCAAATATTACATACGAGTTGTTGGGATGCCTTATGTTAGGATATATAACGCTATAGAAGTATATAATGTTCCCACGGAGTAGTATGCGCCGACACGCAAGGATGTTTGTAAAAAATCACGTCCGAGATGTTATGTTGCCTTAGGTTAGGATATATAACGATATAGAAGTATATAATATTCCCACGGAGACGTAGGCGCCGAGACGCTAGGAATGTTGTAAAATATTACATCCGAAATGTTAGATTGCCTTATGTTAGGACATATAACGTTATAGCAGTAGATAATGTTCCCACCGAGAAGTAGCGGCCGACACGTCACGAATGTTGTAAAATATTACATCCGAGATGTTAGGTTGCCTTTTGTTAGGATATATAAAGTGATAGACGTATATAATGATACCACCGAGAAGTAGGAGCCGACACGACACGAATGTTGTAAAATATTACGTCCGAGATGTTAGGTTGCCTTAGGTTAGGATATATAACGTTATAGACGTATATAATGTACCCACTGGGAAGTCGGCGCCGACGCGCTAGGAATGTCGTAATATATTACGTGCGAGATGTTAGATTGCCTTTTGTTAGGACATATAACGTTATAGCAGGACATAATGTTCCCACCGAGAAGTAGGGGCCGACACGTCACGAATGTTATAAAATATTACATCCGAGATGATAGGTTGCCTTAGGTTAGGACATATAGCGTTATAATCGTACACAATGTACCCAACGAGAACTAGGTGCCGACACGCAAGGAATGTTGTAAAATATTACACCCGAGATGTTAGATTGCCTTAGGTTAGGACATATAACTTTATAGACGTATATAATTTTCCCACGGAGAAGTAGGCACCGACACGCAAGGAATTTTGTAAAATATTACGTCCGAGATGATAGGTTGCCTTAGGTTAGGACATATAACGTTTTAAAAGCATATAAAGTTCCCACCGAGAAGTAGGGGCCGACAAGCAACGAATGTTGTAAAATATTACATCCGAGATGTTAGGTTGCCTTTTGTTAGGATATATAAAGTGATAGACGTATATAATGATACCCCCGAGAAGTAGGGGCCGACACGACACGAATGTTGTAAAATATCACGTCCGAGATGTTAGGTTGACTTAGGTTAGGACATAAAACGTTATAGACGTTTATAATGTTACCACCGAGAAGTAGGGGCTGAAACGCCAGGAATATTGTCAAATATTACATACCAGTTGTTGGGATGCCTTATGTTAGGATATATAACGCTATAGAAGTATATAATGTTCCCACGGAGTAGTATGCGCCGACACGCAAGGATGTTTGTAAAAAATCACGTCCGAGATGTTATGTTGCCTTAGGTTAGGATATATAACGATATAGAAGTATATAATATTCCCACGGAGACGTAGGCGCCGACACGCAAGGAACGTTGTAAAATATTACATCCGAGATGTTAGATTGCCTCATGTTAGGACATATAACGTTATAGCACTACATAATGTTCCGACCGAGATGTAGGGTCCGACACGCTACGAATGTTGTAAAATATTACATCCGAGATGTTAGGTTGCCTTAGGTTAGGATAACGTTTTAGACGTACATAGTGTTCCCACCGAGAAGCAGGGGCCGTCACGCCACGAATGTTGTAAAATATTACATCCGAGATGTTAGTTTGCCTTTGATTAGGATATATAACCTTATAGTCGTACATGATGTTCCCTCCGAGGAGCAGGTGCCGACACGCAAGGAATGTTGTAAAATATTACATCCGAGATGTTAGATTGCCTCATGTTAGGACATATAACGTTATAGCAGTACATAATGTTCGCACGGAGAAGTAGGGGCCGACACGCCACGAATGTTGTAAAATATAACATCCGAGATGTTAGGTTGCCTTAGGTTAGGACATAAAACGTTGTAGACGTTTATAATGTTACCACCGAGAAGTAGGGGCTGAAACGCCAGGAATATTGTCAAATATTACATACGAGTTGTTAGGATGCCTTATGTTAGGATATATAACGCTATAGAAGTATATAATGTTCCCACGGAGTAGTATGCGCCGACACGCAAGGATGTTTGTCAAAAATCACGTCCGAGATGCTATGTTGCCTTAGGTTAGGATATATAACGTTATAGAAGTATATAATATTCCCACCGAGAAGAAGGCGCCGACACGCAAGGAATGTCGTAAAATATTACATCCGAGATGTTAGATTGCCTCATGTTAGGACATATAACGTTATAGCAGTGCATAATGTTCGGACCGAGAAGTAGGGGCCGACACGCCACGAATGTTGTAAAATATTACATCCGAGATGTTAGGTTGCCTTAGGTTAGGACATAAAACGTTGTAGACGTTTATAATGTTACCACCGAGAAGTAGGGGCTGAAACGCCAGGACTATTGTCAAGTATTACATACGAGTTGTTAGGATGCCTTATGTTAGGATATATAACGCTATAGAAGTATATAATGTTCCCACGGAGTAGTATGCGCCGACACGCAAGGATGTTTGTAAAAAATCACGTCCGAGATGTTATGTTGCCTTAGGTTAGGATATATAACGTTACAGAAGTATATAATCTTCCCACGGATACGTAGGTGCCGACACGCAAGGAATGTTGTGAAATATTACTTCCGAGATGTTAGATTGCCTTAGGTTAGGACATATAACGTTATAGCCGTACATAATGTTCCCACCGAGAAGAAGGCGCCGACACGCAAGGAATGTTGTAAAATATTACATCCGAAATGTTAGATTGCCTTATGTTAGGACATATAACGTTATAGCAGTAGATAATGTTCCCACCGAGAAGTAGCGGCCGAAACGTCACGAATGTTGTAAAATATTACATCCGAGATGTTAGGATGCCTTATGTTAGGATATATAACGTTATAGACGTACATAGTGTTCCCACCGAGAAGTAGGGGCCGACACGCCACGAATGTTGTAAAATATTACATCCGAGATGTTAGGTTGCCTTAGGTTAGGACATATAACGTTATAGCCGTACATAATGTTCCCACCGAGAAGAAGGCGCCGACACGCAAGGAATGTTGTAAAATATTACATCCGAAATGTTAGATTGCCTTATGTTAGGACATATAACGTTATAGCAGTAGATAATGTTCCCACCGAGAAGTAGCGGCCGAAACGTCACGAATGTTGTAAAATATTACATCCGAGACGTTAGGATGCCTTATGTTATGATATATAACGTTATAGACGTACATAGTGTTCCCACCGAGAAGTAGGGGCCGACAAGCCACGAATGTTGTAAAATATTACATCCGAGATGTTAGGTTGCCTTAGGTTAGGATAACGTTTTAGGCGTATATAAAGTTCCCACCGAGAAGTAGGGGCCGACAAGCCACGAATGTTGTAAATTATTACATCCGAGATGTTAGGTTGCCTTAGGTTAGGATATATAACGTTATAGCCGTACATATTGTTCCCACCCAGAAGGAGGAGCCGAAACGCCACGAATGTTGTAAAATATTACATCCGAGATGCTAGGTTGAATTAGGTTAGGACATATAACGTTATAGACATACATAACTTTCCTACCGAGAAGTAGGGACCGACATGCAATGAATTTTGTAAAATATTACATCCGAGATGTTAGGTTGCCTCATGTTAGGACATATAACGTTGTAGCAGTACATAATGTTCCGACCGAGAAGTAGGGGCCGACACGCCACGAATGTTGTAAAATATTACATCCGAGATGTTAGGTTGCCTTAGGTTAGGATAACGTTTTAGGCGTATATAAAGTTCCCAACGAGAAGTAGGGCCCGACAAGCCACGAATGTTGTCAAATATTGCATCCGAGATGTTAGGTTGCCTTAGGTTAGGATATATAACGCTATAGAAGTATATAATGTTCCCACGGAGTAGTATGCGCCGACACGCAAGGATGTTTCTAAAAAATCACGTCCGAGATGTTATGTTGCCTTAGGTTAGGACATATAACGTTATAGCCGTACATAATGTTCCCACCGAGAAGAAGGCGCCGACACGCAAGGAATGTTGTAAAATATTACATCCGAGATGTTAGACTGCCTTAGGTTAGGACATATAACGTTATAGCCGTACATAATGTTCCCACCGAGAAGAAGGCGCCGACACGCAAGGAATGTTGTAAAATATTACATCCGAGATGTTAGATTGCCTCATGTTAGGACATATAACGTTATAGCAGTACATAATGTTCCCACCGAGAAGTAGTGGCCGACACGCCACGAATGTTGTAAAATATTACATCCGAGATGTTAGGTTGCCTTAGGTTAGGATATATAACGTTATAGACGTATATAATGTTTCCACGGAGAAGTACGCGCCCACACGCAAGTAATGTTGTAAAATATTACGACCGAGATGTTAGGTTGCCTTAGGTTAGGACACATAACGTTATAGACGTTTATAACGTTACCACCGAGAAGTAGGGGCTGAAACGCCAGGAATGTTGTCAAATATTACATCCGAGTTGTCAGGATGCGTTATGTTAGGATATATAACGATATAGACGTATATAATGTTCCCACAGAGAAGTAGGCGCCGACACCCAAGTAATGTTGTAAAATATTATATCCGAGATGTAAGGTTGCCTTAGTTTAGGACATATAACGCTATATCGTACATAATGTTCCCACCGAGCAGGAGGAGCCGACACGCCACGAATATTGTAAAATATTACATCCGAAGTGTTAGATTGCCTTAGGTTAGGATGTATAACGTTATAGCCGTACATATTGTTCCCAACGAGATGTAGGGGCCGACAGGCCACGATTGTTGTAAAATATTACATCCGAGGTGTTAGGTTGCCTTAGGTTAAGACATATAACGTTATTTGCGTACATAACGTTCCCCCCGAGAAATAGGGGCCGACACGCCACGAATGTTATAAAATATTACATCCGAGATGAAAGGTTGCCTTAGGTTAGGACATATAACGTTATAGCCGTACATAATATTCCCAGGGAGAAGTAGGCGCCGACACGCAAGGAATGTTGTAAAATATTATATCCGAAATGTTAGAATGCCTTAGGTTAGGACATATAACGTTATAGCAGTACATGATGTTCCCTCCGAGGAGTAGGTGCCGACACGCAAGGAATGCTGTAAAATATTACATCCCAGATGTTAGATTGCCTCATGTTAGGACATATAACGTTATAGCAGTACATAATGTTCGCACCGAGAAGTAGGGGCCGACACGCCACGAATGTTGTAAAATATAACATCCGAGATGTTAGGTTGCCTTAGGTTAGGACATAAAACGTTGTAGACGTTTATAATGTTACCACCGAGAAGTAGGGGCTGAAACGCCAGCAATATTGTCAAATATTACATACGAGTTGTTAGGATGCCTTATGTTAGGATATATAACGCTATAGAAGTATATAATGTTCCCACGGAGTAGTATGCGCCGACACGCAAGGATGTTTGTAAAAAATCACGTCCGAGATGCTATGTTGCCTTAGGTTAGGATATATAACGTTATAGCCGTACATAATGTTCCCACCGAGAAGAAGGCGCCGACACGCAAGGAATGTTGTAAAATATTACATCCGAGATGTTAGATTGCCTCATGTTAGGACATATAACGTTATAGCAGTACATAATGTTCCCACCGATAAGTAGGGGCCGACACGCCACGAATGTTCTAAAATATTACATCCGAGATGTTAGGTTGCCTTAGGTTAGGACATAAAACGTTGTAGACGTTTATAATGTTACCACCGAGAAGTAGGGGCTGAAACGCCAGGACTATTGTCAAGTATTACATACGAGTTGTTAGGATGCCTTATGTTAGGATATATAACGCTATAGAAGTATATAATGTTCCCACGGAGTAGTATGCGCCGACACGCAAGGATGTTTGTAAAAAATCACTTCCGAGATGTTATGTTGCCTTAGGTTAGGATATATAACGTTATAGAAGTATATTATCTTCCCACGGATACGTAGGTGCCGACACGCAAGGAATGTTGTGAAATATTACATCCGAGATGTTAGATTGCCTTAGGTTAGGACATATAACGTTATAGCCGTACATAATGTTCCCACCGAGAAGAAGGCGCCGACACGCAAGGAATGTTGTAAAATATTACATCCGAAATGTTAGATTGCCTTATGTTAGGACATATAACGTTATAGCAGTAGATAATGTTCCCACCGAGAAGTAGCGGCCGAAACGTCACGAATGTTGTAAAATATTACATCCGAGACGTTAGGATGCCTTATGTTATGATATATAACGTTATAGACGTACATAGTGTTCCCACCGAGAAGTAGGGGCCGACAAGCCACGAATGTTGTAAAATATTACATCCGAGATGTTAGGTTGCCTTAGGTTAGGATAACGTTTTAGGCGTATATAAAGTTCCCACCGAGAAGTAGGGGCCGACAAGCCACGAATGTTGTAAATTATTACATCCGAGATGTTAGGTTGCCTTAGGTTAGGATATATAACGTTATAGCCGTACATATTGTTCCCACCCAGAAGGAGGAGCCGAAACGCCACGAATGTTGTAAAATATTACATCCGAGATGCTAGGTTGAATTAGGTTAGGACATATAACGTTATAGACATACATAACTTTCCTACCGAGAAGTAGGGACCGACATGCAATGAATTTTGTAAAATATTACATCCGAGATGTTAGGTTGCCTCATGTTAGGACATATAACGTTGTAGCAGTACATAATGTTCCGACGGAGAAGTAGGGGCCGACACGCCACGAATGTTGTAAAATATTACATCCGAGATGTTAGGTTGCCTTAGGTTAGGATAACGTTTTAGACGTATATAAAGTTCCCAACGAGAAGTAGGGCCCGACAAGCCACGAATGTTGTCAAATATTGCATCAGAGATGTTAGGTTGCCTTAGGTTAGGATATATAACGCTATAGAAGTATATAATGTTCCCACGGAGTAGTATGCGCCGACACGCAAGGATGTTTCTAAAAAATCACGTCCGAGATGTTATGTTGCCTTAGGTTAGGACATATAACGTTATAGCCGTACATAATGTTCCCACCGAGAAGAAGGCGCCGACACGCAAGGAATGTTGTAAAATATTACATCCGAGATGTTAGATTGCCTCATGTTAGGACATATAACGTTATAGCAGTACATAATGTTCCCACCGAGAAGTAGGGGCCGACACGCCACGAATGTTGTAAAATATTACATCCGAGATGTTAGGTTGCCTTAGGCTGGGATAACGTTTTAGACGTATATAAAGTACCCACCGAGAAGTAGGGGCCGACAAGCCACGAATGTTGTAAAATATTACATCCGAGATGTTAGGTTGCCTTAGGTTAGGATATATAACGTTATAGACGTATATAATGTTTCCACGGAGAAGTACGCGCCCACACGCAAGTAATGTTGTAAAATATTACGTCCGAGATGTTAGGTTGCCTTAGGTTAGGACACATAACGTTATAGACGTTTATAACGTTACCACCGAGAAGTAGGGGCTGAAACGCCAGGAATGTTGTCAAATATTACATCCGAGTTGTCAGGATGCGTTATGTTAGGATATATAACGATATAGACGTATATAATGTTCCCACAGAGAAGTAGGCGCCGACACCCAAGTAATGTTGTAAAATATTATATCCGTGATGTAAGGTTGCCTTAGTTTAGGACATATAACGCTATATCGTACATAATGTTCCCACCGAGACGGAGGAGCCGACACGCCACGAATATTGTAAAATATTACATCCGAAGTGTTAGATTGCCTTAGGTTAGGATGTATAACGTTATAGCCGTACATATGGTTCCCAACGAGATGTAGGGGCCGACAGGCCACGATTGTTGTAAAATATTACATCCGAGGTGTTAGGTTGCCTTAGGTTAGGACATATAACGTTATTTGCGTACATAACGTTCCCCCCGAAAAATAGGGGCCGACACGCCACGAATGTTATAAAATATTACATCCGAGATGAAAGGTTGCCTTAGGTTAGGACATATAACGTTATAGCCGTACATAATATTCCCACGGAGAAGTAGGCGCCGACACGCAAGGAATGTTGTAAAATATTATATCCGAAATGTTAGAATGCCTTAGGTTAGGACATATAACGTTATAGCAGTACATGATGTTGCCTCCGAGGAGTAGGTGCCGACACGCAAGGAATGCTGTAAAATATTACATCCCAGATGTTAGATTGCCTCATGTTAGGACATATAACGTTATAGCAGTACATAATGTTCGCACCGAGAAGTAGGGGCCGACACGCCACGAATGTTGTAAAATATAACATCCGAGATGTTAGGTTGCCTTAGGTTAGGACATAAAACGTTGTAGACGTTTATAATGTTACCACCGAGAAGTAGGGGCTGAAACGCCAGCAATATTGTCAAATATTACATACGAGTTGTTGGGATGCCTTATGTTAGGATATATAACGCTATAGAAGTATATAATGTTCCCACGGAGTAGTATGCGCCGACACGCAAGGATGTTTGTAAAAAATCACGTCCGAGATGCTATGTTGCCTTAGGTTAGGATATATAGCGTTATAGAAGTATATAATATTCCCACGGAGACGTAGGTGCCGACACGCAAGGAATGTTGTAAAATATTACATCCGAGATGTTAGATTGCCTTAGGTTAGGACATATAACGTTATAGCCGTACATAATGTTCCCACCGAGAAGAAGGCGCCGACACGCAAGGAATGTTGTAAAATATTACATCCAAGGTGTTAGATTGCCTCATGTTAGGACATATAACGTTATAGCAGTACATAATGTTCCCACCGATAAGTAGGGGCCGACACGCCACGAATGTTGTAAAATATTACATCCGAGATGTTAGGTTGCCTTAGGTTAGGACATAAAACGTTGTAGACGTTTATAATGTTACCACCGAGAAGTAGGGGCTGAAACGCCAGGACTATTGTCAAGTATTACATACGAGTTGTTAGGATGCCTTATGTTAGGATATATAACGCTATAGAAGTATATAATGTTCCTACGGAGTAGTATGTGCCGACACGCAAGGATGTTTGTAAAAAATCACTTCCGAGATGTTATGTTGCCTTAGGTTAGGATATATAACGTTATAGAAGTATATTATGTTCCCACGGATACGTAGGTGCCGACACGCAAGGAATGTTGTGAAATATTACATCCGAGATGTTAGATTGCCTTAGGTTAGGACATATAACGTTATAGCCGTACATAATGTTCCCACCGAGAAGAAGGCGCCGACACGCAAGGAATGTTGTAAAATATTACATCCGAAATGTTAGATTGCCTTATGTTAGGACATATAACGTTATAGCAGTAGATAATGTTCCCACCGAGAAGTAGCGGCCGAAACGTCACGAATGTTGTAAAATATTACATCCGAGACGTTAGGATGCCTTATGTTATGATATATAACGTTATAGACGTACATAGTGTTCCCACCGAGAAGTAGGGGCCGACAACCCACGAATGTTGTAAAATATTACATCCGAGATGTTAGGTTGCCTTAGGTTAGGATAACGTTTTAGGCGTATATAAAGTTCCCACCGAGAAGTAGGGGCCGACAAGCCACGAATGTTGTAAATTATTACATCCGAGATGTTAGGTTGCCTTAGGTTAGGATATATAACGTTATAGCCTTACATATTGTTCCCACCCAGAAGGAGGAGCCGAAACGCCACGAATGTTGTAAAATATTACATCCGAGATGCTAGGTTGAATTAGGTTAGGACATATAACGTTATAGACATACATAACTTTCCTACCGAGAAGTAGGGACCGACATGCAATGAATTTTGTAAAATATTACATCCGAGATGTTAGGTTGCCTCATGTTAGGACATATAACGTTGTAGCAGTACATAATGTTCCGACCGAGAAGAAGGGGCCGACACGCCACGAATGTTGTAAAATATTACATCCGAGATGTTAGGTTGCCTTAGGTTAGGATAACGTTTTAGACGTATATAAAGTTCCCACCGAGAAGTAGGGCCCGACAAGCCACGAATGTTGTCAAATATTGCATCCGAGATGTTAGGTTGCCTTAGGTTAGGATATATAACGCTATAGAAGTATATAATGTTCCCACGGAGTAGTATGCGCCGACACGCAAGGATGTTTCTAAAAAATCACGTCCGAGATGTTATGTTGCCTTAGGTTAGGATATATAACGTTATAGAAGTATATAATCTACCCACGGAGACTTAGGTGCCGACACGCAAGGAATGTTGTAAAATATTACATCCGAGATGATAGATTGCCTTAGGTTAGGACATATAACGTTATAGCCGTACATAATGTTCCCACCGAGAAGAAGGCGCCGACACGCAAGGAATGTTGTAAAATATTACATCCGAGATGTTAGATTGCCTCATGTTAGGACATATAACGTTATAGCAGTACATAATGTTCGGACCGAGAAGTAGGGGCCGACACGCCACGAATGTTGTAAAATATTACATCCGAGATGTTAGGTTGCCTTAGGTTGGGACATAAAACGTTGTAGACGTTTATAATGTTACCACCGAGAAGTAGGGGCTGAAACGCCAGGACTATTGTCAAGTATTACATACGAGTTGTTAGGATGCCTTATGTTAGGATATATAACGTTATAGACGTATATAATGTTTCCACGGAGATGTACGCGCCCACACGCAAGTAATGTTGTAAAATATTACGTCCGAGATGTTAGGTTGCCTTAGGTTAGGACACATAACGTTATAGACGTTTATAACGTTACCACCGAGAAGTAGGGGCTGAAACGCCAGGAATGTTGTCAAATATTACATCCGAGTTGTCAGGATGCGTTATGTTAGGATATATAACGATATAGACGTATATAATGTTGCCACAAAGAAGTAGGCGCAGACACCCAAGTAATGTTGTAAAATATTACATCCGAGATGTAAGGTTGCCTTAGTTTAGGACATATAACGTTATAGTCGTACATAATGTTCCCACCGAGAAGGAGGAGCCGAAACGCCACGAATGTTGTAAAATATTAAATCCGAGAGGTTAGGTTGCCTTAGATTAGGATATATAACGTTATAGACGTATATAATGTTCCCACGGAGAAGTAGGCGCCGACACGCAAGGAATGTTGTAAAATATTATATCCGAGATGTAAGGTTGCCTAAGGTTAGGACATATAACGTTATAATCGTACATAACGTTCCTACCGAGAAGTAGGGGCCGACAGGCCACGAATGTTGTAAAATATTACATCCGAGATGTTAGGTTGCCTTAGGCTGGGATAACGTTTTAGACGTATATAAAGTACCCACCGTGGAGTAGGGGCCGACAAGCCACGAATGTTGTAAAATATTACATCCGAGATGTTAGGTTGCCTTAGGTTAGGATATATAACGTTATAGACGTATATAATGTTTCCACGGAGAAGTACGCGCCCACACGCAAGTAATGTTGTAAAATATTACGTCCGAGATGTTAGGTTGCCTTAGGTTAGGACACATAACGTTATAGACGTTTATAACGTTACCACCGAGAAGTAGGGGCTGAAACGCCAGGAATGTTGTCAAATATTACATCCGAGTTGTCAGGATGCGTTATGTTAGGATATATAACGATATAGACGTATATTATGTTCCCACAGAGAAGTAGGCGCCGACACCCAAGTAATGTTGTAAAATATTATATCCGTGATGTAAGGTTGCCTTAGTTTAGGACATATAACGCTATATCGTACATAATGTTCCCACCGAGAAGGAGGAGCCGACACGCCACGAATATTGTAAAATATTACATCCGAAGTGTTAGATTGCCTTAGGTTAGGATGTATAACGTTATAGCCGTACATATTGTTCCCAACGAGATGTAGGGGCCGACAGGCCACGATTGTTGTAAAATATTACATCCGAGGTGTTAGGTTGCCTTAGGTTAGGACATATAACGTTATTTGCGTACATAACGTTCCCCCCGAAAAATAGGGGCCAACACGCCACGAATGTTATAAAATATTACATCCGAGATGAAAGGTTGCCTTAGGTTAGGACATATAACGTTATAGCCGTACATAATATTCCCACGGAGAAGTAGGCGCCGACACGCAAGGAATGTTGTAAAATATTATATCCGAAATGTTAGAATGCCTTAGGTTAGGACATATAACGTTATAGCAGTACATGATGTTCCCTACGAGGAGTAGGTGCCGACACGCAAGGAATGCTGTAAAATATTACATCCCAGATGTTAGATTGCCTCATGTTAGGACATATAACGTTATAGCAGTACATAATGTTCGCACCGAGAAGTAGGGGCCGACACGCCACGAATGTTGTAAAATATAACATCCGAGATGTTAGGTTGCCTTAGGTTAGGACATAAAACGTTGTAGACGTTTATAATGTTACCACCGAGAAGTAGGGGCTGAAACGCCAGCAATATTGTCAAATATTACATACGAGTTGTTAGGATGCCTTATGTTAGGATATATAACGCTATAGAAGTATATAATGTTCCCACGGAGTAGTATGCGCCGACACGCAAGGATGTTTCTAAAAAATCACGTCCGAGATGTTATGTTGCCTTAGGTTAGGATATATAACGTTATAGAAGTATATAATCTACCCACGGAGACGTAGGTGCCGACACGCAAGGAATGTTGTAAAATACTACATCCGAGATGTTAGATTGCCTTAGGTTAGGACATATAACGTTATAGCCGTACATAATGTTCCCACCGAGAAGAAGGCGCCGACACGCAAGGAATGTTGTAAAATATTACATCCGAGATGTTAGATTGCCTCATGTTAGGACATATAACGTTATAGCAGTACATAATGTTCCCACCGATAAGTAGGGGCCGACACGCCACGAATGTTGTAAAATATTACATCCGAGATGTTAGGTTGCCTTAGGTTAGGACATAAAACGTTGTAGACGTTTATAATGTTACCACCGAGAAGTAGGGGCTGAAACGCCAGGACTATTGTCAAGTATTACATACGAGTTGTTAGGATGCCTTATGTTAGGATATATAACGCTATAGAAGTATATAATGTTCCTACGGAGTAGTATGTGCCGACACGCAAGGATGTTTGTAAAAAATCACTTCCGAGATGTTATGTTGCCTTAGGTTAGGATATATAACGTTATAGAAGTATATTATGTTCCCACGGATACGTAGGTGCCGACACGCAAGGAATGTTGTGAAATATTACATCCGAGATGTTAGATTGCCTTAGGTTAGGACATATAACGTTATAGCCGTACATAATGTTCCCACCGAGAAGAAGGCGCCGACACGCAAGGAATGTTGTAAAATATTACATCCGAAATGTTAGATTGCCTTATGTTAGGACATATAACGTTATAGCAGTAGATAATGTTCCCACCGAGAAGTAGCGGCCGAAACGTCACGAATGTTGTAAAATATTACATCCGAGACGTTAGGATGCCTTATTTTATGATATATAACGTTATAGACGTACATAGTGTTCCCACCGAGAAGTAGGGGCCGACAAGCCACGAATGTTGTAAAATATTACATCCGAGATGTTAGGTTGCCTTAGGTTAGGATAACGTTTTAGGCGTATATAAAGTTCCCACCGAGAAGTAGGGGCCGACAAGCCACGAATGTTGTAAATTATTACATCCGAGATGTTAGGTTGCCTTAGGTTAGGATATATAACGTTATAGCCGTACATATTGTTCCCACCCAGAAGGAGGAGCCGAAACGCCACGAATGTTGTAAAATATTACATCCGAGATGCTAGGTTGAATTAGGTTAGGACATATAACGTTATAGACATACATAACTTTCCTACCGAGAAGTAGGGACCGACATGCAATGAATTTTGTAAAATATTACATCCGAGATGTTAGGTTGCCTCATGTTAGGACATATAACGTTGTAGCAGTACATAATGTTCCGACCGAGAAGTAGGGGCCGACACGCCAAGAATGTTGTAAAATATTACATCCGAGATGTTAGGTTGCCTTAGGTTAGGATATATAACGCTATAGAAGAATATAATGTTCCCACGGAGTAGTATGCGCCGACACGCAAGGATGTTTCTAAAAAATCACGTCCGAGATGTTATGTTGCCTTAGGTTAGGATATATTACGTTATAGAAGTATATAATCTTCCCACGGATACGTAGGTGCCGACACGTAAGGAATGTTGTGAAATATTACATCCGAGATGTTAGATTGCCTTAGGTTAGGACATATAACGTTATAGCCGTACATAATGTTCCCACCGAGAAGAAGGCGCCGACACGCAAGGAATGTTGTAAAATATTACATCCGAAATGTTAGATTGCCTTATGTTAGGACATATAACGTTATAGCAGTACATAAAGTTCCCACCGAGAAGTAGGGGCTGACAAGCCACGAATGTTGTAAAATATTACATCCGAGATGTTAGGCTGCCTTAGGTTAGGATATATAACGTTATAGACGTATATAATGTTTCCACGGAGATGTACGCGCCCACACGCAAGTAATGTTGTAAAATATTACGTCCGAGATGTTAGGTTGCCTTAGGTTAGGACACATAACGTTATAGACGTTTATAACGTTATCACCGAGAAGTAGGGGCTGAAACGCCAGGAATGTTGTCAAATATTACATCCGAGTTGTCAGGATGCGTTATGTTAGGATATATAACGATATAGACGTATGTAATGTTGCCACAAAGAAGTAGGCGCCGACACCCAAGTAATGTTGTAAAATATTACATCCGAGATGTAAGGTTGCCTTAGTTTAGGACATATAACGTTATAGTCGTACATAATGTTCCCACCGAGAAGGAGGAGCCGACACGCCACGAATGTTGTAAAATATTACATCCGAAGTGTTAGATTGCCTTAGGTTAGGATGTATAACGTTATAGCCGTACATATTGTTCCCAACGAGATGTAGGGGCCGACAGGCCACGATTGTTGTAAAATATTACATCCGAGATGTTAGATTGCCTCATGTTAGGACATATAACGTTATAGCAGTACATAATGTTCCCACCGAGAAGTAGGGGCCGACACGCCACGAATGTTGTAAAATATTACATCCGAGATGTTAGGTTGCCTTAGGCTGGGATAACGTTTTAGACGTATATAAAGTTCCCACCGAGAAGTAGGGGCCGACAAGCCACGAATGTTGTAAAATATTACATCCGAGATGTTAGGTTGCCTTAGGTTAGGATATATAACGTTATAGACGTATATAATGTTTCCATGGAGAAGTACGCACCCTCGCGCAAGTAATGTTGTAAAATATTACGTCCGAGATGTTAGGTTGCCTTAGGTTAGGACATAAAACGTTATAGCCGTACATAATGTTCCCACCGAGAATAAGGCGCCGACACGCAAGGAATGTTGTAAAATATTACATCCGAAATGTTAGATTGCCTTATGTTAGGACATATAACGTTATAGCAGTACATAATGTTCGGACCGAGAAGTAGGGGCCGACACGCCACGAATGTTGTAAAATATTACATCCGAGATGTTAGGTTGCCTTAGGTTGGGACATAAAACGTTGTAGACGTTTATAATGTTACCACCGAGAAGTAGGGGCTGAAACGCCAGGACTATTGTCAAGTATTACATACGAGTTGTTAGGATGCCTTATGTTAGGATATATAACGTTATAGACGTATATAATGTTTCCACGGAGATGTACGCGCCCACACGCAAGTAATGTTGTAAAATATTACGTCCGAGATGTTAGGTTGCCTTAGGTTAGGACACATAACGTTATAGACGTTTATAACGTTATCACCGAGAAGTAGGGGCTGAAACGCCAGGAATGTTGTCAAATATTACATCCGAGTTGTCAGGATGCGTTATGTTAGGATATATAACGATATAGACGTATGTAATGTTGCCACAAAGAAGTAGGCGCCGACATCCAAGTAATGTTGTAAAATATTACATCCGAGATGCTAGGTTGCCTTAGGTTAGGACATATAACGTTATAGACATACATAACGTTCCTACCGAGAAGTAGGTGCCGACACGCCACGAATGTTGTAAAATATTACGTCCGAGAAGTTAGGTTGCCTTAGGTTATGATATATAACGTTATAGACGTATATAATGTTCCCACCGAGAAGAAGGCGCCGACACGCAAGGAATGTTGTAAAATATTACATCCGAGATGTTAGATTGCCTCATGTTAGCACATATAACGTTATAGCAGTAGATAATGTTCCCAACGAGAAGTAGCGGCCGAAACGTCACGAATCTTGTAAAATATTACATCCGAGATGTTAGGATGCCTTATGTTAGGATATATAACGTTATAGACGTACATAGTGTTCCCACCGAGAAGCAGGGGCCGACACGCCACGAATGTTGTAAAATATTACATCCGAGATGTTAGGTTGCCTTAGGTTAGGATATATAACGTTATAGCCGTACATATTGTTACCACCCAGAAGGAGGAGCCGACACGCCACGAATGTTGTAAAATATTACATCTGAGATGTTAGATTGCCTCATGTTAGGACATATAACGTTATAGCAGTACATAATGTTCCCACCGAGAAGTAGGTGCCGACACGCCACGAATGTTGTAAAATATTACATTCGAGATGTTAGGTTGCCTTAGGTTAGGATAACGTTTTAGACGTATATAAAGTTCCCACCGAGTAGTAGGGGCCGACAAGCCACGAATGTTGTAAATTATTACATCCGAGATGTTAGGTTGCCTTAGATTAGGATATATAACGTTATAGCCGTACATATTGTTACCACCCAGAAGGAGGAGCCGACACGCCACGAATGTTGTAAAATATTACAACCGAGATGTTAGGATGCCTTATGTTAGGATATACAACGTTATAGACGTACATAGTGTGCCCACCGAGAAGCAGGGGCCGACAAGCCACGAATGTTGTAAAATATTGCATCCGAGATGTTAGGTTGCCTTAGGTTAGGATATATAACGTTATAGACGTATATAATGTTTCCACGGAGAAGTACGCGCCCACACGCAAGTAATGTTGTAAAATATTACGTCCGAGATGTTAGGTTGCCTTAGGTTAGGACATAAAACGTTATAGACGTTTATAATGTTACCACCGAGAAGTAGGGGCTGAAACGCAGGAATATTGTCAAATATTACATACGAGGTGTTAGGATGCCTTATGTTAGTATATATAACGCTATAGAAGTATATAATGTTCCCGCGGAGTAGTATGCGCCGACACGCAAGCATGTTTGTAAAAAATCACGTCCGAGATGTTATGTTGCCTTAGGTTAGGATATATAACGTTATAGAAGTATATAATATTCCCACGGAGACGTAGGCGCCGACACGCAAGGAATGTTGTAAAATATTACATCCGAGATGTTAGATTGCCTTAGGTTAGGACATATAACGTTATAGCCGTACATAATGTTCCCACCGAGAAGAAGGCGCCGACACGCAAGGAATGTTGTAAAATATTACATCCGAGATGTTAGATTGCCTCATGTTAGGACATATAACGTTATAGCAGTACATAATGTTCCCACCGAGAAGTAGGGGCCGACAAGCCACGAATGTTGTAAAATATTACGTCCGAGATGTTAGGTTGCCTTAGGTTAGGACATAAAACGTTATAGCCGTACATAATGTTCCCACCGAGAAGAAGGTGCCGACACGCAAGGAATGTTGTAAAATATTACATGCGAAATGTTAGATTGCCTTATGTTAGGACATATAACGTTATAGCAGTACATAATGTTCGGACCGAGAAGTAGGGGCCGAGACGCCACGAATGTTGTAAAATATTACATCCGAGATGTTAGGTTGCCTTAGGTTAGGACATAAAACGTTGTAGACGTTTATAATGTTACCACCGAGAAGTAGGGGCTGAAACGCCAGGACTATTGTCAAGTATTACATACGAGTTGTTAGGATGCCTTATGTTAGGATATATAACGCTATAGAAGTATATAATGTTCCCACGGAATAGTATGCGCCGACACGCAAGGATGTTTGTAAAAAATCACGTCCGAGATGTTATGTTGCCTTAGGTTAGGATATATAACGTTATAGAAGTATATAATCTTCCCACGGATACGTAGGTGCCGACACGCAAGGAATGTTGTGAAATATTACATCCCAGATGTTAGATTGCCTTAGGTTAGGACATATAACGTTATAGCCGTACATAATGTTCCCACCGAGAAGAAGGCGCCGACACGCAAGGAATGTTGTAAAATATTACATCCGAAATGTTAGATTGCCTTATGTTAGGACATATAACGTTATAGCAGTAGATAATGTTCCCACCGAGAAGTAGCGGCCGAAACGTCACGAATGTTGTAAAATATTACATCCGAGATGTTAGGATGCCTTATGTTAGGATATATAACGTTATAGACGTACATAGTGTTCCCACCGAGAAGTAGGGGCCGACAAGCCACGAATGCTGTAAAATATTACATCCGAGATGTTAGGTTGCCTTAGGTTAGGATAACGTTTTAGGCGTATATAAAGTTCCCACCGAGAAGTAGGGGCCGACAAGCCACGAATGTTGTAAATTATTACATCCGAGATGTTAGGTTGCCTTAGGTTAGGATATATAACGTTATAGCCGTACATATTGTTCCCACCCAGAAGGAGGAGCCGAAACGCCACGAATGTTGTAAAATATTACATCCGAGATGTTAGGTTGCCTTTTGTTAGGATATATAAAGTGATAGAGGTATCTAATGATACCACCGAGAAGTAGGGGCCGACACGCCACGAATGTTGTAAAATATTACATCCGAGATATTAGTTTGCCTTAGATTAGGATATATAACCTTATAGTCGTACATGATGTTCCCTCCGAGGAGTAGGTGCCGACACGCAAGGAATGCTGTAAAATATTACATCCGAGATGTTAGATTGCCTCATGTTAGGACATATAACGTTATAGCAGTACATAATGTTCGCACCGAGAAGTAGGTGCCGACACGCCACGAACGTTGTAAAATATAACATCCGTTATGTTAGGTTGCCTTAGGTTAGGACATAAAACGTTGTAGACGTTTATAATGTTACCACCGAGAAGTAGGGGCTGAAACGCCAGGAATATTGTCAAATATTACATACGAGTTGTTAGAATGCCTTATGTTAGGATATATAACGCTATAGAAGTATATAATGTTCCCACGGAGTAGTATGCGCCGACACGCAAGGATGTTTGTAAAAAATCACGTCCGAGAGGTTATGTTGCCTTAGGTTAGGATATATAACGTTATAGAAGTATATAATATGCCCACGGAGACGTAGGCGCCGACACGCAAGCAATGTTGTAAAATATTACATCCGAAATGTTAGATTGCCTTATGTTAAGACATATAACGTTATAGCAGTAGATAATGTTCCCACCGAGAAAAAGGCGCCGACACGCAAGGAATGTTGTAAAATATTACATCCGAAATGTTAGATTGCCTTATGTTAGGACATATAACGTTATAGCAGTAGATAATGTTCCCACCGAGAAGTAGCGGCCGAAACGTCACGAATGTTGTAAAATATTACATCCGAAATGTTAGATTGCCTTATGTTAGGACATATAACGTTATAGCAGTAGATAATGTTCCCACCGAGAAGTAGCGGCCGAAACGTCACGAATGTTGTAAAATATTACATCCGAGATGTTAGGATGCCTTATGTTAGGACATATAACGTTATAGCAGTAGATAATGTTCCCACCGAGAAGTAGCGGCCGAAACGTCACGAATGTTGTAAAATATTACATCCGAGATGTTAGGATGCCTTATGTTAGGATATATAACGTTATAGACGTACATAGTGTTCCCACCGAGAAGTAGGGGCCGACAAGCCACGAATGCTGTAAAATATTACATCCGAGATGTTAGGTTGCCTTAGGTTAGGATAACGTTTTAGGCGTATATAAAGTTCCCACCGAGAAGTAGGGGCCGACAAGCCACGAATGTTGTAAATTATTACATCCGAGATGTTAGGTTGCCTTAGGTTAGGATATATAACGTTATAGCCGTACATATTGTTCCCACCCAGAAGGAGGAGCCGAAACGCCACGAATGTTGTAAAATATTACATCCGAGATGTTAGGTTGCCTTTTGTTAGGATATATAAAGTGATAGAGGTATCTAATGATACCACCGAGAAGTAGGGGCCGACACGCCACGAATGTTGTAAAATATTACATCCGAGATATTAGTTTGCCTTAGATTAGGATATATAACCTTATAGTCGTACATGATGTTCCCTCCGAGGAGTAGGTGCCGACACGCAAGGAATGCTGTAAAATATTACATCCGAGATGTTAGATTGCCTCATGTTAGGACATATAACGTTATAGCAGTACATAATGTTCGCACCGAGAAGTAGGTGCCGACACGCCACGAACGTTGTAAAATATAACATCCGTTATGTTAGGTTGCCTTAGGTTAGGACATAAAACGTTGTAGACGTTTATAATGTTACCACCGAGAAGTAGGGGCTGAAACGCCAGGAATATTGTCAAATATTACATACGAGTTGTTAGAATGCCTTATGTTAGGATATATAACGCTATAGAAGTATATAATGTTCCCACGGAGTAGTATGCGCCGACACGCAAGGATGTTTGTAAAAAATCACGTCCGAGAGGTTATGTTGCCTTAGGTTAGGATATATAACGTTATAGAAGTATATAATATGCCCACGGAGACGTAGGCGCCGACACGCAAGCAATGTTGTAAAATATTACATCCGAAATGTTAGATTGCCTTATGTTAAGACATATAACGTTATAGCAGTAGATAATGTTCCCACCGAGAAAAAGGCGCCGACACGCAAGGAATGTTGTAAAATATTACATCCGAAATGTTAGATTGCCTTATGTTAGGACATATAACGTTATAGCAGTAGATAATGTTCCCACCGAGAAGTAGCGGCCGAAACGTCACGAATGTTGTAAAATATTACATCCGAGATGTTAGGATGCCTTATGTTAGGATATATAACGTTATAGCAGTACATAATGTTCCCACCGAGAAGTAGGGGCCGACACGCCACGAATGTTGTAAAATATTACATCCGAGATGTTAGGTTGCCTTAGGTTAGGATAACGTTTTAGGCGTATATAAAGTTCCCACCGAGAAGTAGGTGCCGACAAGCCACGAATGTTGTAAATTATTACATCCGAGATGTTAGGTTGCCTTAGGTTAGGATATATAACGTTATAGCCGTACATATTGTTCCCACCCAGAAGGAGGAGCCGACACGCCACGAATGTTGTAAAATATTACATCCGAGATGCTAGGTTGCCTTAGGTTAGGACATATAACGTTATAGACATACATAACGTTCCTACCGAGAAGTAGGGACCGACACGCAACGAATGTTGTAAAATATTACATCCGAGATGTTAGATTGCCTTAGGTTATGATATATAACGTTATAGACGTATATAATGTACCCACTGGGAAGTCGGCGCCGACGCGCTAGGAATGTTGTAAAATATAACGTGCGAGATGTTAGATTGCCTTTTGTCAGGACATATAACGTTATAGCAGTACATAATGTTCACACCGAGAAGTAGGGGCCGACAAGCAACGAATGTTGTAAAATATTACGTCCGAGATGTTAGGTTGCCTTAGGTTAGGACATAAAACGTTATTGACGTTTATAATGTTACCACCGAGTAGTAGGGGCTGAAACGCCAGGAATATTGTCAAATATTACATACGAGTTGTTAGGGTGCCTTATGTTAGGATATATAACGCTATAGAAGTATATAATGTTTCCACGGAGTAGTATGCGCCGACACGCAAGGAATGTTGTAAAATTTTACATCCGAGATGTTAGATTGCCTCATGTTAGGACATATAACGTTATAGCAGTACATAATGTTCCCACCGAGAAGTAGGGGCCGATACGCCACGAATGTTGTAAAATATTACATCCGAGATGTTAGGTTGCCTTAGGTTAGGATATATAACGTTATAGACGTATATAATGTTTCCACGGAGAAGTACGCGCCCACACGCAAGTAATGTTGTAAAATATTACGTCCGAGATGTTGGGTTGCCTTACGTTAGGACATAAAACGTTATAGACGTTTATAATGTTACCACCGTGAAGTAGGGGCTGAACCGCCAGGAATATTGTCAAATATTACATACGAGTTGTTAGGATACCTCATGTTAGGATATATAGCGCTATAGAAGTATATAATGTTTCCACGGAGTAGTATGCTCCGACACGCAAGGATGTTTGGAAAAAATCACGTCCGAGATGTTATGTTGCCTTAGGTTAGGATATATAACGTTATAGAAGTATATAATATTCCCACGGAGACGTAGGCGCCGACACGCAAGGAATGTTGTAAAATATTACATCCGAGATGTTAGATTGCCTTAGGTTAGGACATATAACGTTATAGCCTTACATAATGTTCCCACCGAGAAGAAGGCGCCGACACGCAAGGAATGTTGTAAAATATTACATCCGAAATGTTAGATTGCCTTATGTTAGGCCATATAACGTTATAGCAGTAGATAATGTTCCCACCGAGAAGTAGCGGCCGACACGCAAGGAATGCTGTAAAATATTACATCCGAGATGTTGGATTGCCTCATGTAAGGACATATAACGTTATAGCAGTACATAATGTTCCCACCGAGAAGTAGGGGCCGACACGCCACGAATGTTGTAAAATAATACATCCTAGATGTTAGGTTGCCTTTTGTTAGGATATGTAAAGTGATAGACGTATATAATGATACCACCGAGAAGTAGGAGCCGACACGACACGAATGTTGTAAAATATTACGTCCGAGATGTTAGGTTGCCTTAGGTTAGGACATAAAACGTTATAGACGTTTATAATGTTACCACCGAGAAGTAGGGGCCGACACGCCACGAATATTGTAAAATATTACATCCGAGGAGTTAGGTTGCCTTAGGTTAGGACATATAACGTTATAGACGTACATAACGTTCCTACCGAGAAGTAGGGGCCGACACGCCACGAATATTGTAAAATATTACGTCAGAGATGCTAGGTTGAATTAGGTTAGGACATATAACGTTATAGACATACATAACTTTCCTACCGAGAAGTAGGGACCGACATGCAATGAATTTTGTAAAATATTACATCCGAGATGTTAGGTTGCCTCATGTTAGGACATATAACGTTGTAGCAGTACATAATGTTCCGACCGAGAAGTAGGGGCCGACACGCCAAGAATGTTGTAAAATATTACATCCGAGATGTTAGGTTGCCTTAGGTTAGGATATATAACGCTATAGAAGAATATAATGTTCCCACGGAGTAGTATGCGCCGACACGCAAGGATGTTTCTAAAAAATCACGTCCGAGATGTTATGTTGCCTTAGGTTAGGATATATTACGTTATAGAAGTATATAATCTTCCCACGGATACGTAGGTGCCGACACGTAAGGAATGTTGTGAAATATTACATCCGAGATGTTAGATTGCCTTAGGTTAGGACATATAACGTTATAGCCGTACATAATGTTCCCACCGAGAAGAAGGCGCCGACACGCAAGGAATGTTGTAAAATATTACATCCGAAATGTTAGATTGCCTTATGTTAGGACATATAACGTTATAGCAGTACATAAAGTTCCCACCGAGAAGTAGGGGCTGACAAGCCACGAATGTTGTAAAATATTACATCCGAGATGTTAGGCTGCCTTAGGTTAGGATATATAACGTTATAGACGTATATAATGTTTCCACGGAGATGTACGCGCCCACACGCAAGTAATGTTGTAAAATATTACGTCCGAGATGTTAGGTTGCCTTAGGTTAGGACACATAACGTTATAGACGTTTATAACGTTATCACCGAGAAGTAGGGGCTGAAACGCCAGGAATGTTGTCAAATATTACATCCGAGTTGTCAGGATGCGTTATGTTAGGATATATAACGATATAGACGTATGTAATGTTGCCACAAAGAAGTAGGCGCCGACACCCAAGTAATGTTGTAAAATATTACATCCGAGATGTAAGGTTGCCTTAGTTTAGGACATATAACGTTATAGTCGTACATAATGTTCCCACCCAGAAGGAGGAGCCGACACGCCACGAATGTTGTAAAATATTACATCTGAGATGTTAGATTGCCTCATGTTAGGACATATAACGTTATAGCAGTACATAATGTTCCCACCGAGAAGTAGGTGCCGACACGCCACGAATGTTGTAAAATATTACATTCGAGATGTTAGGTTGCCTTAGGTTAGGATAACGTTTTAGACGTATATAAAGTTCCCACCGAGTAGTAGGGGCCGACAAGCCACGAATGTTGTAAATTATTACATCCGAGATGTTAGGTTGCCTTAGATTAGGATATATAACGTTATAGCCGTACATATTGTTACCACCCAGAAGGAGGAGCCGACACGCCACGAATGTTGTAAAATATTACAACCGAGATGTTAGGATGCCTTATGTTAGGATATACAACGTTATAGACGTACATAGTGTGCCCACCGAGAAGCAGGGGCCGACAAGCCACGAATGTTGTAAAATATTGCATCCGAGATGTTAGGTTGCCTTAGGTTAGGATATATAACGTTATAGACGTATATAATGTTTCCACGGAGAAGTACGCGCCCACACGCAAGTAATGTTGTAAAATATTACGTCCGAGATGTTAGGTTGCCTTAGGTTAGGACATAAAACGTTATAGACGTTTATAATGTTACCACCGAGAAGTAGGGGCTGAAACGCAGGAATATTGTCAAATATTACATACGAGGTGTTAGGATGCCTTATGTTAGTATATATAACGCTATAGAAGTATATAATGTTCCCGCGGAGTAGTATGCGCCGACACGCAAGCATGTTTGTAAAAAATCACGTCCGAGATGTTATGTTGCCTTAGGTTAGGATATATAACGTTATAGAAGTATATAATATTCCCACGGAGACGTAGGCGCCGACACGCAAGGAATGTTGTAAAATATTACATCCGAGATGTTAGATTGCCTTAGGTTAGGACATATAACGTTATAGCCGTACATAATGTTCCCACCGAGAAGAAGGCGCCGACACGCAAGGAATGTTGTAAAATATTACATCCGAGATGTTAGATTGCCTCATGTTAGGACATATAACGTTATAGCAGTACATAATGTTCCCACCGAGAAGTAGGGGCCGACAAGCCACGAATGTTGTAAAATATTACGTCCGAGATGTTAGGTTGCCTTAGGTTAGGACATAAAACGTTATAGCCGTACATAATGTTCCCACCGAGAAGAAGGTGCCGGCACGCAAGGAATGTTGTAAAATATTACATGCGAAATGTTAGATTGCCTTATGTTAGGACATATAACGTTATAGCAGTACATAATGTTCGGACCGAGAAGTAGGGGCCGAGACGCCACGAATGTTGTAAAATATTACATCCGAGATGTTAGGTTGCCTTAGGTTAGGACATAAAACGTTGTAGACGTTTATAATGTTACCACCGAGAAGTAGGGGCTGAAACGCCAGGACTATTGTCAAGTATTACATACGAGTTGTTAGGATGCCTTATGTTAGGATATATAACGCTATAGAAGTATATAATGTTCCCACGGAATAGTATGCGCCGACACGCAAGGATGTTTGTAAAAAATCACGTCCGAGATGTTATGTTGCCTTAGGTTAGGATATATAACGTTATAGAAGTATATAATCTTCCCACGGATACGTAGGTGCCGACACGCAAGGAATGTTGTGAAATATTACATCCCAGATGTTAGATTGCCTTAGGTTAGGACATATAACGTTATAGCCGTACATAATGTTCCCACCGAGAAGAAGGCGCCGACACGCAAGGAATGTTGTAAAATATTACATCCGAAATGTTAGATTGCCTTATGTTAGGACATATAACGTTATAGCAGTAGATAATGTTCCCACCGAGAAGTAGCGGCCGAAACGTCACGAATGTTGTAAAATATTACATCCGAGATGTTAGGATGCCTTATGTTAGGATATATAACGTTATAGACGTACATAGTGTTCCCACCGAGAAGTAGGGGCCGACAAGCCACGAATGCTGTAAAATATTACATCCGAGATGTTAGGTTGCCTTAGGTTAGGATAACGTTTTAGGCGTATATAAAGTTCCCACCGAGAAGTAGGGGCCGACAAGCCACGAATGTTGTAAATTATTACATCCGAGATGTTAGGTTGCCTTAGGTTAGGATATATAACGTTATAGCCGTACATATTGTTCCCACCCAGAAGGAGGAGCCGACACGCCACGAATGTTGTAAAATATTACATCCGAGATGCTAGGTTGCCTTAGGTTAGGACATATAACGTTATAGACATACATAACGTTCCTACCGAGAAGTAGGGACCGACACGCAACGAATGTTGTAAAATATTACATCCGAGATGTTAGATTGCCTTAGGTTATGATATATAACGTTATAGACGTATATAATGTACCCACTGGGAAGTCGGCGCCGACGCGCTAGGAATGTTGTAAAATATAACGTGCGAGATGTTAGATTGCCTTTTGTCAGGACATATAACGTTATAGCAGTACATAATGTTCACACCGAGAAGTAGGGGCCGACAAGCAACGAATGTTGTAAAATATTACATCCGAGATGTTAGGTTGCCTTTTGCTAGGATATATAAAGTGATAGACGTATATAATGATACCACCGAGAAGTAGGGGCCGACACGACACGAATGTTGTAAAATATTACGTCCGAGATGTTAGGTTGCCTTAGGTTAGGACATAAAACGTTATTGACGTTTATAATGTTACCACCGAGTAGTAGGGGCTGAAACGCCAGGAATATTGTCAAATATTACATACGAGTTGTTAGGGTGCCTTATGTTAGGATATATAACGCTATAGAAGTATATAATGTTTCCACGGAGTAGTATGCGCCGACACGCAAGGAATGTTGTAAAATTTTACATCCGAGATGTTAGATTGCCTCATGTTAGGACATATAACGTTATAGCAGTACATAATGTTCCCACCGAGAAGTAGGGGCCGATACGCCACGAATGTTGTAAAATATTACATCCGAGATGTTAGGTTGCCTTAGGTTAGGATATATAACGTTATAGACGTATATAATGTTTCCACGGAGAAGTACGCGCCCACACGCAAGTAATGTTGTAAAATATTACGTCCGAGATGTTGGGTTGCCTTACGTTAGGACATAAAACGTTATAGACGTTTGTAATGTTACCACCGTGAAGTAGGGGCTGAACCGCCAGGAATATTGTCAAATATTACATACGAGTTGTTAGGATACCTCATGTTAGGATATATAACGCTATAGAAGTATATAATGTTTCCACGGAGTAGTATGCGCCGACACGCAAGGAATGTTGTAAAATATTACATCCGAAATGTTAGATTGCCTTATGTTAGGCCATATAACGTTATAGCAGTAGATAATGTTCCCACCGAGAAGTAGCGGCCGACACGCAAGGAATGCTGTAAAATATTACATCCGAGATGTTGGATTGCCTCATGTAAGGACATATAACGTTATAGCAGTACATAATGTTCCCACCGAGAAGTAGGGGCCGACACGCCACGAATGTTGTAAAATAATACATCCGAGATGTTAGGTTGCCTTTTGTTAGGATATGTAAAGTGATAGACGTATATAATGATACCACCGAGAAGTAGGAGCCGACACGACACGAATGTTGTAAAATATTACGTCCGAGATGTTAGGTTGCCTTAGGTTAGGACATAAAACGTTATAGACGTTTATAATGTTACCACCGAGAAGTAGGGGCCGACACGCCACGAATATTGTAAAATATTACATCCGAGGAGTTAGGTTGCCTTAGGTTAGGACATATAACGTTATAGACGTACATAACGTTCCTACCGAGAAGTAGGGGCCGACACGCCACGAATATTGTAAAATATTACGTCAGAGATGTTAGGTTGCCTTAGGTTAGGACATAAAACGTTATAGACGTTTATAATGTTACCACCGAGAAGTAGGGGCTGAAACGCCAGGAATGTTGTCAAATATTACATCCGAGTTGTTAGGATGCCTTATGTTAGGATATATAACGATATAGACGTATATAATGTTTCCACGGAGAAGTAGGCGCCGACACCCATGTAATGTTGTAAAATAATACATCCGAGATGTAAGGTTGCCTTAGTTTACGACATATAACGTTATAGATGTACATAATGTTCCCACCGAGAAGGAGGAGACGACACGCCACGAATGTTGTAAAATATTACATCCGAGTTGTTAGATTGCCTTAGGTTGGGATATATAACGTTATAGCCGTACAAATTGTTCCCAACGAGAAGTAGGGGCCGACAGGCCACGAATGTTGTAAAATATTACAACCGAGGTGCTAGGTTGCCTTAGGTTAGGACATATAACGTTATTTGCGTACATAACGTTCCCACCTAGAAGTAGGGGCCGACACGCCACGAATGTTATAAAATATTACATCCGAGATTTTAGGTTGCCTTAGGTTAGGATATATAAAGTTATAGACGTATATAATGATCCCGCCGAGAATTAGGTACCGACACGCAAGGAATGTTGTAAAATATTACATCTGAGATGTAAGGTTGCCTTAGGTTAGGACATATAACGTTATAGACGTACATAATTCTCCCATGGAGAAGTAGGCGCCGACACGCAAGGAATGTTGTAAAATATTACATCCGAGATGTTAGGTTGCCTTAGGTTAGGATATATAACGTTATAGACGTACATAATGTTCCCACGGAGAAGTAGGCGCCGACACGCAAGGAATGTTGTCAAATATTACATACGAGTTGTTAGGATTCCTTATGTTAGGATATACAACTTTATAGAAGTATATAATGTTCCCACGGAGTAGTATGCGCCGACACGCAAGGATGTTTGTAAAAAATCACGTCCGAGATGTTATGTTGCCTTAAGTTAGGATATATAACGTTATAGAAGTATATAGTCTTCCCACGGAGACGTAGGCGCCGACACGCAAGGAATGTTGTGAAATATTACATCCGAGATGTTAGATTGCCTTGCGTTAGGATATATAACGTTATAGCCGTACATAATGTTCCCACCGAGAAGGAGGAGCCGACACGCCACGAATGTTGTAAAATATTACGTCCGAGATGCTAGGTTGCCTTAGGTTAGGACTTAAAACGTTATAGACGTTTATAATGTTACCACCGAGAAGTATGGCCTGAAACGCCAGGAATGTTGTCAAATATTACATACGAGTTGTTAGGATGCCGTACGTTAGGATATATAACGTTCCTACCGAGAAGTAGGGGCCGACACGCCACAAATGTTGTAAAATATTAAGTCCGAGATGTTAGGTTGCCTTAGGTTAGGACACATAACGTTATAGACGTTTATAACGCTACCACCGAGAAGTAGGGGCTGAAACGCCAGGAATGTTGTCAAATATTACATCCGAGTTGTTAGGATGCCTTATGTTAGGATATATAACGATATAGACGTACATAATGTTCCCACCGAGAAGTAGGTGCCGACACGCAAGGAATGTTGTAAAATGTTACATCCGAGATGTTAGATTGCCTTATGTTAGGACATATAACGTTATAGCACTACATAATGTTCCCACCGAGAAGTAGGGGCCGACACGCCACGAATGTTGTAAATTATTACATCCGAGATGTTAGGTTGCCTTAGGTTAGGATATATAACGTTATAGACGTATATAATGTTCCCACGGAGAAGTAGGCACCGACACGCAAGGAATGTTGTAAAATAGTACGTCCGAGACGTTAGTTTGCCTTAGGTTAGGACATACAACGTTATAGACGTACATAGTGTTCCCACCGAGAAGCAGGGACCGACACGCCACAAATGTTGTAAAATATTACGTCCGAGGTGTTAGGTTGACTTAGGTTAGGACATAAAACGTTATAGACGTTTATAACGTTACCACCGAGAAGTAGGGGCTGAAACGCCATTAATGTTGTCAAATATTACATACGAGTTGTTAGGTTGCCTTAGGCTAGGATATATAACGCTATAGACGTATATAATGTTCCCGCGGAGAAGTAGGCGCCGACACGCAAGGAATGTTGTAAAATATTACGTCCGACATATTAGGTTGCCTTAGGTTAGTACACATAATGTTATAGACGTTTATAATGTTATCACCGAGAAGTAGGGGCCGACACGCCACGAAAGTTGTCAAATATTACATACGAGTTGTTAGGATGCCTTATGTTAGGATATACAACGTTATAGAAGTATATAATGTTCCCACGGAGTAGTATGCGCCCATACGCAAGGGATGTTGTAAAATATTACGTCCGAGATGTTAGGTTGCCTTAGGTTAGGATATATAACGTTATAGACGTATATAATGTTCCCACGGAGAAGTAGGAGCCGACACGCAAGGAATGTTGTAAAATGTTACATCCGAAATGTTAGATTGCCTTATGTTATGACATATAACGTTATAGCAGTAAATAATGTTCCCACCGAGAAGTAGGGGCCGACACGCCATGAATGTTGTGAATTATTACGTCCGAGATGTTAGGTTGCTTTAGGTTAGGATATATAACGTTATAGCCGTATATAATGTTCCCACGGAGTAGTATGCGCCGACACACCAGGAATGTTGTAAGATATCACGTCCGAGATGTTATGTTGCCTTAGGTTAGGATATATAACGTTATAGAAGTATATAATGTTCCAACGGAGACGTAGGCGCCCATACGCAAGGGATGTTGTAAAATATTACGTCCGAGATGTTAGGTTGCCTTAGGTTAGGATATATAACGTTATAGACGTACATAATGTTCCCACCGAAAAGGAGGCGCCAACACGCAAAGAATGTTGTAAAATATTACGTCCGAGATGTTAGGTTGCCTTAGGTTAGGATATATAACGTTATAGACGTATATAATGTACCCTCTGGGAAGTCGGCGCCGACACGCTAGGAATGTTGTAAAATGTTACATCCGAGATGTTAGATTGCCTTATGTTAGGACATATAACGTTATAGCAGTACATAATGTTCCCACCGAGAAGTAGGGGACGACACGCCACGAATGTTGTAAAATATTACATCCGAGGAGTTAGGTTGCCTTAGGTTAGGACATATAACGTTATAGACGTACATAACGTTCCCGCGGAGAAGTAGGCGCCGACAGGAAAGGAATGTTGTAAAATATTACGTCCGAAATATTAGGTTGCCTTAGGTTAGTACACATAATGTTATAGACGTTTATAATGTTACCACCGAGAAGTAGGGGCCGACACGCCACGAATGTTGTAAAATATTACGTCCGAGATGTTAGGTTGGCTTAGGTTAGGATATATAACGTTACAGACGTATATAATGTTCCCACGCGGAAGTAGGCACCGACACGCAAGGAATTTTGTAAAATAATACGTCCGAGATGATAGGTTGCCTTAGGTTAGGACATATAACGTTTTAGACGTATATAATGTTCCCACCGAGAAGTAGGGGCCGACACGCCACGAATGTTGTAAATTATTACATCCGAGATGTTAGGTTGCCTTAGGTTAGGATATATAACGTTATAGCCGTATATAATGTTCCCACGGAGTAGTATGCGCCGACACTCCAGGAATGTTGTAAGATATCACGTCCGAGATGTTAGGTTGCCTTAGGTTAGGATATATAACGTTATAGCCGTACATAATGTTCCCACAGAGAAGGAGGAGCAGACACGCCACGAATGTTGTAAAATATTACGTCCGAGATGCTAGGTTGCCTTAGGTTAGGACATAAAACGTTATAGACGTTTATAATGTTACCACCGAGAAGTAGGGGCCGACACGCAACAAATGTTGTAAAATATTACGTCCGAGATGTTAGGTTGCCTTAGGTTAGGATATATAACGTTATAGAAGTATACAATGTTCCCACCGAGAAGTAGGTGCCGACACGCAAGGAATGTTGTAAAATGTTACATCCGAGATGTTAGATTGCCTTATGTTAGGACATATAACGTTATAGCAGTACATAATGTTCCCACCGAGAAGTAGGGGCCGACACGCCACGAATGTTGTAAATTATTACATCCGAGATGTTAGGTTGCCTTAGGTTAGGATATATAACGTTATAGACGTATATAATGATCCCACGGAGAAGTACGCGCCGAAACGCAAGTAATGTTGTAAAATATTACGTCCGAGATGTTAGGTTGCCTTAGGTTAGGACACATAACGTTATAGACGTTTATAACGCTACCACCGAGAAGTAGGGGCTGAAACGCCAGGAATGTTGTCAAATATTACATCCGAGTTGTTAGGATGCCTTATGTTAGGGTATATAACGATATAGACGTATATAATGTTCCCACGGAGAAGTAGGCGCCGACACCCAAGTAATGTTGTAAAATATTACATCGGAGATGTAAGGTTGCCTTAGTTTAGAACATATAACGTTATAGCAGTACATAATGTTCCCACCGAGAAGTAGGGGACGACACGCCACGAATGTTGTAAAATATTACATCCGAGATGTTAGGTTGCCTTAGGTTAGGACATAAAACGTTATAGCAGTACATAATGTTCCCACCGAGAAGTAGGTGCCGACACGCAAGGAATTTTGTAAAATATTACGTCCGAGATGATAGGTTGCCTTAGGTTAGGACATATAACGTTTTAGACGTATATAATGTTCCCACCGTGAGGTAGGGGCAACACGCCACGAATGTTGTAAATTATTACATCCGAGATGTTAGGTTGCCTTAGGTTAGGATATATAACGTTATAGCCGTACATAATGTTCCCACAGAGAAGGAGGAGCCGACACGCCACGAATGTTGTAAAATATTACGTCCGAGATGCTAGGTTGCCTTAGGTTAGGACATAAAACGTTATAGACGTTTATAATGTTACCACCGAGAAGTAGGGGCCGACACGCCACAAATGTTGTAAAATATTACGTCCGAGATGTTAGGTTGCCTTAGGTTAGGATATATAACGTTATAGACGTATATAATGTTCCCACCGAGAAGTAGGTGCCGACACGCAAGGAATGTTGTAAAATGTTACATCCGAGATGTTAGATTGCCTTATGTTAGGACATATAACGTTATAGCAGTACATAATGTTCCCACCGAGAAGTAGGGGCCGACACGCCACGAATGTTGTAAATTATTACATCCGAGATGTTAGGTTGCCTTAGGTTAGGATATATAACGTTATAGCCGTACATAATGTTCCCACAGAGAAGGAGGAGCCGACACGCCACGAATGTTTTAAAATATTACGTCCGAGATGCTAGGTTGCCTTAGGTTAGGACATAAAACGTTATAGACGTTTATAATGTTACCACCGAGAAGTAGGGGCCGACACGCCACAAATGTTGTAAAATATTACGTCCGAGATGTTAGGTTGCATTAGGTTAGGATATATAACGTTATAGCAGTACATAATGTTCCCACCGAGAAGTAGGGGACGACACGCCACGAATGTTGTAAAATATTACATCCGAGGAGTTAGGTTGCCTTAGGTTAGGACATATAACGTTATAGCCGTACATAACGTTCCTACCGAGAAGTAGGGGCCGACACGCCACGAATGTTGTAAAATATTACGTCCGAGATGTTATGTTGCCTTAGGTTAGGACATATAACGTTATAGTCGTACATAATGTTACCACAGAGAAGTAGGGGCCGACACGCCACGAATGTTGTAAAATATTACGTCCGAGATGTTAGGTTGGCTTAGGTTAGGACATAAAACGTTATAGCAGTACATAATGTTCCCTCCGAGGGGTAGGTGCCGACACGCAAGGAAAATTTTAAAATATTACATCCGAGATGTTAGATTGCCTCATGTTAGGAGATATAACATTATAGCAGTACATAATGTTCCCACCGAGAAGTAGGGGCCGATACGCCACGAATGTTGTAAATTATTACACCCGAGATGTTAGATTGCCTTAGGTTAGGACGTGTAACTTTATAGACGTATATAATGTTCCCACGGAGAAGTAGGCACCGACACGCAAGGAATGTTGTAAAATATTACGTCCGAGACGTTAGTTTGCCTTAGGTTAGGACATACAACGTTATAGACGTACATAGTGTTCCCACCGAGAAGCAGGGACCGACACGCCACGAATGTTGTAAAATATTACGTCCGAGATGTTAGGTTGCCTTAGGTTAGGACATAAAACGTTATAGACGTTTATAATGCTACCACCGAGAAGTAGGGCCTGAAACGCCAGGAATTTGTCAAATATTACATACGAGTTGATAGGATGCCGTTCGTTAGGATATATAACGTTCCTACCGAGAAGTAGGGGCCGACACGCCACAAATGTTGCAAAATATTACGTCCGAGGTGTTAGGTTGACTTAGGTTAGGACATAAAACGTTATAGACGTTTAAAACGTTACCACCGAGAAGTAGGGGCTGAAACGCCATTAATGTTGTCAAATATTACATACGAGTTGTTAGGTTGCCTTAGGCTAGGATATATAACGCTATAGACGTATATAAAGTTCCCGCGGAGAAGTAGGCGCCGACACGCAAGGAATGTTGTAAAATATTACGTCCGAGATATTAGGTTGCCTTAGGTTAGAACACATAATGTTATAGACGTTTATAATGTTATCACCGAGAAGTAGGGGCCGACACGCCACGAAAGTTGTCAAATATTACATACGAGTTGTTAGGATGCCTTATGTTAGGATATACAACGTTATAGAAGTATATAATGTTCCCACGGAGTAGTATGCGCCCATACGCAAGGGATGTTGTAAAATATTACGTCCGAGGTGTTAGGTTGCCTTAGGTTAGGATATATAACGTTATAGACGTATATAATGTTCCCACGGAGAAGTAGGTGCCGACACGCAAGGAATGTTGTAAAATGTTACATCCGAAATGTTAGATTGCCTTATGTTATGACATATAACGTTATAGCAGTACATAATGTTCCCACCGAGAAGTAGGGGACGACACGCCACGAATGTTGTAAAATATTACATCCGAGGAGTTAGGTTGCCTTAGGTTAGGACATATAACGTTATAGACGTACATAACGTTCCCATGGAGAAGTAGGCGCCGACACGCAAGGAATGTTGTAAAATATTACGTCCGAGATATTAGGTTGCCTTAGGTTAGTACACATAATGTTATAGACGTTTATAATGTTACCACCGAGAAGTAGGGGCCGACACGCCACGAATGTTGTAAAATATTACGTCCGAGATGTTAGGTTGGCTTAGGTTAGGATATATAACGTTACAGAAGTATATAATGTTCCCACGGAGAAGTAGGCACCGACACGCAAGGAATTTTGTAAAATATTACGTCCGAGATGATAGGTTGCCTTAGGTTAGGACATATAACGTTTTAGACGTATATAATGTTCCCACCGAGAAGTAGGGGCCGACACGCCACGAATGTTGTAAATTATTACATCCGAGATGTTAGGTTGCCTTAGGTTAGGATATATAACGTTATAGCCGTACATAATGTTCCCACAGAGAAGGAGGAGCCGACACGCCACGAATGTTGTAAAATATTACGTCCGAGATGCTAGGTTGCCTTAGGTTAGGACATAAAACGTTATAGACGTTTATAATGTTACCACCGAGAAGTAGGGGCCGACACGCCACAAATGTTGTAAAATATTACGTCCGAGATGTTAGGTTGCCTTAGGTTAGGATATATAAGGTTATAGAAGTATACAATGTTCCCACCGAGAAGTAGGTGCCGACACGCAAGTAATGTTGTAAAATGTTACATCCGAGATGTTAGATTGCCTTATGTTAGGACATATAACGTTATAGCAGTACATAATGTTCCCACCGAGAAGTAGGGGCCGACACGCCACGAATGTTGTAAATTATTACATCCGAGATGTTAGGTTGCCTTAGGTTAGGATATATAACGTTATAGACGTATATAATGATCCCACGGAGAAGTACGCGCCGAAACGCAAGTAATGTTGTAAAATATTACGTCCGAGATGTTAGGTTGCCTTAGGTTAGGACACATAACGTTATAGATGTTTATAACGCTACCACCGAGAAGTAGGGGCTGAAACGCCAGGAATGTTGTCAAATATTACATCCGAGTTGTTAGGATGCCTTATGTTAGGGTATATAACGATATAGACGTATATAATGTTCCCACGGAGAAGTAGGCGCCGACACGCAAGGAATGTTTTAAAATATTACATCCGGTATTTTAGATTGCCTCATGCTTGGGCATATAACGTTATAGCAGTACATAATGTTCCCACCGAGAAGTAGGGGCCGACACGCCACGAAAGTTGTAAAATATTACATCCGAGATGTTAGGTTGGCTTAGGTTAGGATATATAACGTTATAATCGTACATAATGTTCCCTCCGAGGAGTAGGTGCCGACACGGAAGGAATGTTTTACAATATTACATCCGAGATGTTAGGTTGCCTTTTGTTAGGATATATAAAGTTATAGACGTATATAATGATACTACCGAGAAGGAGGAGCCGACACGCCACGAATGTTGTAAAATATTACGTCCGGGATGCTAGGTTGCCTTAGGTTAGGACATAAAACGTTATAGACGTTTATAATGTTACCACCGAGAAGTAGGGGCCGACACGCCACAAATGTTGTAAAATATTACGTCCGAGATGTTAGGTTGCCTTAGGTTAGGATATATAACGTTATAGAAGTATACAATGTTCCCACCGAGAAGTAGGTGCCGACACGCAAGTAATGTTGTAAAATGTTACATCCGAGATGTTAGATTGCCTTATGTTAGGACATATAACGTTATAGCAGTACATAATGTTCCCACCGAGAAGTAGGGGCCGACACGCCACGAATGTTGTAAATTATTACATCCGAGATGTTAGGTTGCCTTAGGTTAGGATATATAACGTTATAGACGTATATAATGATCCCACGGAGAAGTACGCGCCGAAACGCAAGTAATGTTGTAAAATATTACGTCCGAGATGTTAGGTTGCCTTAGGTTAGGACACATAACGTTATAGATGTTTATAACGCTACCACCGAGAAGTAGGGGCTGAAACGCCAGGAATGTTGTCAAATATTACATCCGAGTTGTTAGGATGCCTTATGTTAGGGTATATAACGATATAGACGTATATAATGTTCCCACGGAGAAGTAGGCGCCGACACCCAAGTAATGTTGTAAAATATTACATCGGAGATGTAAGGTTGCCTTAGTTTAGGACATATAACGTTATAGCAGTACATAATGTTCCCACCGAGAAGTAGGGGACGACACGCCACGAATGTTGTAAAATATTACATCCGAGGAGTTAGGTTGCCTTAGGTTAGGACATATAACGTTATAGCCGTACATAACGTTCCTACCGAGAAGTAGGGGCCGACACGCCACGAATGTTGTAAAATATTACGTCCAAGATGTTAGGTTGCCTTAGGTTAGGACATAAAACGTTATAGCAGTACATAATGTTCCCACCGAGAAGTAGGTGCCGACACGCAAGGAATTTTGTAAAATATTACGTCCGAGATGATAGGTTGCCTTAGGTTAGGACATATAACGTTTTAGACGTATATAATGTTCCCACCGTGAAGTAGGGGCGACACGCCACGAATGTTGTAAATTATTACATCCGAGATGTTAGGTTGCCTTAGGTTAGGATATATAACGTTATAGCCGTACATAATGTTCCCACAGAGAAGGAGGAGCCGACACGCCACGAATGTTGTAAAATATTACGTCCGAGATGCTAGGTTGCCTTAGGTTAGGACATAAAACGTTATAGACGTTTAAAATGTTACCACCGAGAAGTAGGGGCCGACACGCCACAAATGTTGTAAAATATTGCGTCCGAGATATTAGGTTGCCTTAGGTTAGGATATATAACGTTATAGACGTATATAATGTTCCCACCGAGAAGTAGGTGCCGACACGCAAGGAATGTTGTAAAATGTTACATCCGAGATGTTAGATTGCCTTATGTTAGGACATATAACGTTATAGCAGTACATAATGTTCCCACCGAGAAGTAGGGGCCGACACGCAAGGAATTTTGTAAAATATTACGTCCGAGATGATAGGTTGCCTTAGGTTAGGACATATAACGTTTTAGACGTATATAATGTTCCGACCGTGAAGTAGGGGCGACACGCCACGAATGTTGTAAATTATTACATCCGAGATGTTAGGTTGCCTTAGGTTAGGATATATAACGTTATAGCCGTACATAATGTTCCCACAGAGAAGGAGGAGCCGACACGCCACGAATGTTGTAAAATATTACGTCCGAGATGCTAGGTTGCCTTAGTTTAGGACATAAAACGTTATAGACGTTTATAATGTTACCACCGAGAAGTAGGGGCCGACACGCCACAACTGTTGTAAAATATTGCGTCCGAGATGTTAGGTTGCCTTAGGTTAGAATATATAACGTTATAGACGTATATAATGTTCCCACCGAGCAGTAGGTGCCGACACGCAAGGAATGTTGTAAAATATTACATGCGAGATGTTAGGTTGGCTTAGGTTAGGATATATAATGTTATAGACGTATATAATGTTCCCAAGGAGAAGTAGGCAGCGACACGCAAGGAATTTTGTAAAATATTACGTCCGAGATGATAGGTTGCCTTAGGTTAGGACATATAACGTTTTAGACGTATATACTGTTCCCACCGAGAAGTAGGGGCCAACACCCCACGACTGTTGTAAATTATTACATCCGAGATGTTAGGTTGCCTTGTGTTAGAATATATAACGTTATAGCCGTACATAATGTTCCCACCGAGAAGGAGGACCCGACACGCCACGAATGTTGTAAAATATTACGTCCGAGATGCTAGGTTGCCTTAGGCTAGGACTTAAAACGTTATAGACGTTTATAATGTTACCACCGAGAAGTAGGGCCTGAAACGCCAGGAATGTTGTCAAATATTACATACGAGTTATTAGGATGCCGTACGTTAGGATATATAACGTTCCTACCGAGAAGTAGGGGCCGACACGCCACAAATGTTGTAAAATATTACGTTCGAGATGTTAGGTTGCCTTAGGTTAGGACATAAAACGTTATAGACGTTTATAATGTTACCACCTAGAAGTAGGGGCTGAAACGCCAGGAATGTTGTCAAATATTACATACGAGTTGTTAGGATGCCTTATGTTAGGATATACAACGCTATATAGAAGTATATAATGTTCCCACGGAGTAGTATGCGCCGACACGCAAGGATGTTTGTAAAAAATCACGTCCGAGATGTTATGTTGCCTTAGGTTAGGATATATAACGTTATAGAAGTATATAGTCTTCCCACGGAGACGTAGGTGCGGACACGCAAGGAATGTTGTAAAATGTTACATCCGAGATGTTAGATTGCCTTATGTTAGGACATATAACGTTATAGCAGTACATAATGTTCCCACCGAGAAGTAGGGGCCGACACGCCACGAATGTTGTAAATTATTACATCCGAGATGTTAGGTTGCCTTAGGTTAGGATATATAACGTTATAGACGTATATAATGATCCCACGGAGAAGTACGCGCCGAAACGCAAGTAATGTTGTAAAATATTACGTCCGAGATGTTAGGTTGCCTTAGGTTAGGACACATAACGTTATAGACGTTTATAACGCTACCACCGAGAAGTAGGGGCTGAAACGCCAGGAATGTTGTCAAATATTACATCCGAGTTGTTAGGATGCCTTATGTTAGGATATATAACGATATAGACGTATATAATGTTCCCACGGAGAAGTAGGCGCCGACACCCAAGTAATGTTGTAAAATATTACATCGGAGATATAAGGTTGCCTTAGTTTAGGACATATAACGTTATAGCAGTACATAATGTTCCCACCGAGAAGTAGGGGACGACACGCCACGAATGTTGTAAAATATTACATCCGAGGAGTTAGGTTGCCTTAGGTTAGGACATATAACGTTATAGCCGTACATAACGTTCCTACCGAGAAGTAGGGGCCGACACGCCACGAATGTTGTAAAATATTACGTCCGAGATGTTAGGTTGCCTTAGGTTAGGACATAAAACGTTATAGACGTATATAATGTTCCCACGGAGAAGTAGGCACCGACACGCAAGGAATTTTGTAAAATATTACGTCCGAGATGCTAGGTTGCCTTAGGTTAGGACATATAACGTTATAGACGTACATAACGTTCCTACCGAGAAGTAGGGGCCGACACGCCACGAATGTTGTAAAATATTACGTCCGAGATGTTAGGTTGCTTTAGGTTAGGACATAAAACGTTATAGCAGTACATAATGTTCCCACCGAGAAGTAGGTGCCGACACGCAAGGAATGTTTTAAAATATTACATCCGAGATGTTAGATTGCCTCATGTTTGGGCATATAACGTTATAGCAGTACATAATGTTCCCACCGAGAAGTAGGGGCCGACACGCCACGAAAGTTGTAAAATATTACATCCGAGATGTTAGGTTGGCTTAGGTTAGGATATATAACGTTATAATCGTACATAATGTTCCCTCCGAGGAGTAGGTGCCGACACGGAAGGAATGTTTTACAATATTACATCCGAGATGTTAGGTTGCCTTTTGTTAGGATATATAAAGTTATAGACGTATATAATGATACTACCGAGAAGTAGGGGCCGACACGTCACGAATGTTGTAAAATATTACATCCGAGATGTTTGGTTGCCTTAGGTTAGGACATATAACGTTATAGTCGTACATAATGTTACCACAGAGAAGTAGGGGCCGACACGCCACGACTGTTGTAAATTATTACATCCGAGATGTTAGGTTGCCTTGTGTTAGGATATATAACGTTATAGCCGTACATAATGTTCCCACCGAGAAGGAGGAGCCGACACGCCACGAATGTTGTAAAATATTACGTCCGAGATGCTAGGTTGCCTTAGGTTAGGACTTAAAACGTTATAGACGTTTATAATGTTACCACCGAGAAGTAGGGCCTGAAACGCCATGAATGTTGTCAAATATTACATACGAGTTGTTAGGATGCCTTATGTTAGGATACACAACGCTATATAGAAGTATATAATGTTCCCACGGAGTAGTATGCGTCGACACGCAAGGATGTTTGTAAAAAATCACGTCCGAGATGTTATGTTGCCTTAGGTTAGGATATATAACGTTATAGAAGTATATAGCCTTCCCAGGGAGACGTAGGCGCGGACACGCAAGGAATGTTGTAAAATATTACATCCGAGATGTTATATTGCCTTAGGTTAGGACATATAACGTTATAGCCGTACATAATGTTCCCACCGAGAAGTAGGGGCCGACACGCCACGAAAGTTGTAAAATATTACATCCGAGATGTTAGGTTGGCTTAGGTTAGGATATATAACGTTATAGACGTATATAATGTTCCCACGGAGAAGTAGGCACCGACACGCAAGGAATTTTGTAAGATATTACGTCCGTGACGATAGGTTGCCTTAGGTTAGGACATATAACGTTTTAGACGTATATAATGTTCCCACCGAGAAGTAGGGGCCGAGACGCCACGACTGTTGTAAACTATTACATCCGAGATGTTAGGTTGCCTTGTGTTAGGATATATAACGTTATAGCCGTACATAATGTTCCTACCGAGAAGGAGGAGCCGACACGCCACGAATGTTGTAAAATATTACGTCCGAGATGCTAGGTTGCCTTAGGTTAGGACATAAAACGTTATAGACGTTTATAATGTTACCACCGAGAAGTAGGGGCCGGCACGCCACAAATGTTGTAAAATATTACGTCCGAGATGTTATGTTGCCTTAGGTTAGGATATATAACGTTATAGAAGTATATAATGTTCCCACCGAGAAGTAGGTGCCGACACGCAAGGAATGTTGTAAAATGTTACATCCGAGATGTTAGATTGCCTCATGTTAGGACATATAACGTTATAGCAGTACATAATGTTCCCACCGAGAAGTAGGGGCCGACACGCCGCGAATGTTGTAAATTATTACACCCGAGATGTTAGATTGCCTTAGGTTAGGACATGTAACTTTATAGACGTATATAATGTTCCCACGGAGAAGTAGGCGCCGACACCCAAGTAATGTTGTAAAATATTACATCGGAGATGTAAGGTTGCCTTAGTTTAGGACATATAACGTTATAGCAGTACATAATGTTCCCACCGAGAAGCAGGGACCGACACGCCACGAATGTTGTAAAATATTACGTCCGAGATGTTAGGTTGCCTTAGGTTAGTACACATAATGTTATAGACGTTTATAATGTTATCACCGAGAAGTAGGGGCCGACACGCCACGAAAGTTGTCAAATATTACATACGAGTTGTTAGGATGCCTTATGTTAGGATATACAACGTTATAGACGTACATAATGTTCCCACCGAAAAGAAGGCGCCAACACGCAAAGAATGTTGTAAAATGTTACATCCGAGATGTTAGATTGCCATATGTTAGGACATATAACGTTATAGCAGTATATAATGTTCCCACGGAGAAGTAGGCACCGACACGCAAGGAATGATGTAAAATATTACGTCCGAGACGTTAGTTTGCCTTAGGTTAGGACATACAACGTTATTCACGTACATAGTGTTCCCACCGAGAAGCAGGGACCGACACGCCACGAATGTTGTAAAATATTACGTCCGAGATGTTAGGTTGCCTTAGGTTAGGACATAAAACGTTATAGACGTTTATAATGCTACCACCGAGAAGTAGGGCCTGAAACGCCAGGAATTTGTCAAATATTACATACGAGTTGTTAGGATGCCGTTCGTTAGGATATATAACGTTCCTACCGAGAAGTAGGGGCTGAAACGACAGGAATGTTGTCAAATATTACATACGAGATGTTAGATTGCCTCATGTTAGGACATATAACGATATAGCAGTACATAATGTTCCCACCGAGAAGTAGGGGCCGACACGCCACGAATGTTGTAAATTATTACACCCGAGATGTTAGATTGCCTTAGGTTAGGACATAAAACGTTATAGACGTTTATAATGTTACCACCGAGAAGTAGGGGCCGACACGCCAGGAAAGTTGTCAAATATTACATCCGAGGTGTTAGGTTGCCTTAGGTTAGGACATATAACGTTATAGACGTATATAATGTTCCCACGGAGAAGTAGGCGCCGACACGCAAGCAATGTTGTAATATATTACGTCCGAGATGTTTGGTTGCCTTAGGTTAGGACATATTATGTTATAGCCCTACATAATGTTCCCACCGAGAAGTAGGGGCCGACACGCAATGAATGTTGTAAAATATTACATCCGAGATGTTAGGTTGCCCTAGGATAGTACATATAACGGTGTAGACGTATATAATGTTACCACCGAAAAGTAGGTGCCGACAGGCAAGAAATGCTGTAAAATATTACATCCGAGATGTTAGGTTGCCTCAGGTTAGGACATATTACATTATAACTGCACATAATGTTCCCTCCGAGAAGTAGAGGCCGACACGCCACGAATGCTGTTAAATATTACATCCGAGGTGTTAGGCTGCCTTAGGTTAGGACATATAACGTTATAGCCGTACATAATGTTCCCACCGAGAAGTAGGGGCCGACACGCATGGAATGTTGTAAAATATTGCGTCCGAGATTTTAGGTTGCCTTCGGTTAGGACATAGAACGTTATATCCGTACATAATGTTCCCACCGAGAAGTAGGGGCCGACACGCCACGAATGTTGTAAAATATTACATCCGATATGTTAGGTTGCCTTAGGCTAGGACGTATAACGTTATAGTCGTACATAATGTTCCCACCGAGAAGTAGGGGCCGAAACGCCACGAATGTTGTAAAATATTACTACGAGGTGTTAGGTTGCCTTAGGTTAGGATATATAAAGTTATAGACGTATATACTGTTCCCACGGAGAAGTAGGCGCCGACACGCAAGGAATGCTGTAAAATATTACGTCCGAGAAGTTAGGTTGCCTTAGGTTAGGACATATAAAGTCATAATTATTATGTATTACATCCGATTTGTTAGGTTGCCTTAGGTTAGGACATATAACGTTATAGACGTACATATTGTTCCCACAGACATGCAGGGGCTGAAGCGCCAGGAATGTTGTCAAATATTACATCCGATTTGTTAGGTTGCCTTATGTTAGGTTATATAACGTTATAGACGTACATAATGTTCCCACCGAGAAGTAGGCACCGACACGCAAGGAATGTTGTAAAATATTACGTCGGACGTGTTAGGTTGCCCTAGGATAGGACATATAACGTTATAGACGTACATAATGTTCCCAGCGAGAAGTAGGGGCCGACACGCCAGAAATGTTGTAAAATATTACATCCGAGATGTAAGGTTGCCTTACGTTAGAATATATAAAGTTATAGACGTATATAATATTCCCACCGTGAAGTAGGGGCCGACACGCCACGAATGTTGTAAAATATTACATCCGAGATGTTAGGTTGCCTTATGTTAGACTATATAAAGTTATAGACGTATATAATATTCCCACCGAGAAGTAGGGGCCGACACGCCACGAATGTTGTAAGATAGTACATACGAGGTGTTAGGTTGCCTTAGGTTAGGACATATAACGTTATAGACGTATATAATGTTCCCACCGAGAAGTAGAGGCCGACACGCCACGAATTTTGTGAGATATTACATCCGAGATGTTAGATTGCCTTAGGTTAGGACATATAACATTATAGACGTACATAATGTTCCCACCGTGAACTAGAGGCCGACACGCCACGAATGTTGTAAAATATTACATCCGAGGTGTTAGGTTGCCTTAGGTTAGGACATATAACGTTATAGACGTACATAATGTTTCCACCGAGAAGTACTGACCGACACGCAAGGAATGTTGTAAAATATTACGTCCGAGATGTTAGATTGCCATAGGTTAGGATATATAACGTTATAGACGTACACAATGTTCCCTCCGAGAAGTAGGTGCCGACACGCAAGGAATGTTGTAAAATACTATATCCGGGATGTTAGGTTGCCCTAGGATAGGACACATAACGTTATAGACGTATATAATGTTACCACCCAAAAGTAGGGGCCGACACGCCACGAATGTTGTAAAATATTTCATCCGAGATGTTAGGTTGCCCTAGAATAGTACATATAACGGTATAGACGTATATAATGTTACCACCGAAAAGTAGGTGCCGACAGGCAAGAAATGCTGTAAAATATTACATCCGAGATGTTAGGTTGCCTCAGGTTAGGACATATTACGTTATAACTGCACATAATGTTCCCACCGAGAAGTAGAGGCCGACACGCCACGAATGCTGTTAAATATTACATCCGAGGTGTTAGGTTGCCTTAGGTTAGGACATATCACGTTACAGCCGTACATAATGTTCCCACCGAGAAGTAGGGGCCGACACGCAAGGAATGTTGTAAAATATTACATCCGAGATGTTAGGTTGCCCTAGGATTGTACACATAACTTTATAGACGTATATAATGTTACCACCGAGAAGTAGGTGCCGACACGCAAGGAATGTTGTAAAATATCACGTCCGAGATGTTATGTTGCCTTCGGGTAGGAAATATAACGTTATAGAAGTATATAATGTTTCCGCGGAGAAGTAGGCGCCGACACGCAAAGAATATTGTAAGATATTACATCCGAGATGTTAGATTGCCCTGGGATTGGACATACAACGTTATAGACGTACATAATGTTCCCACCGAGAAGTAGGGGCCGACATGCCACAAATGCTGTAGAATATTACATCCCAGATGTTAGGTTGCCTTAGGTTAGGACATATAACTTTATAGTCGTACATAATGTTCCCACCGAGAAGTAGGGGCCGACACGACACGAATGTTGTAAAATATTACATGCAAGGGGTTAGGTTGCCTTAGGTTAGGACACATAACGTTATAGACGAACATAATGTTCCCACCGAGAAGTAGAGGCCGACACGCCACGAATGTTGTGAGATATTACATCCGAGATGTTAGGTTTCCTTAGGTTAGGACATATAACGATATAGACGTATATAATGTACCCACCGAGAAGTCGGCGCCGACACGCAAGGAATTTTGTAAAATACCACGTCCGAGATGTTATGTTGCCTTAGGATAGGACATATAACGTTATATACGTACATAATGTACCCAACAAGAAGTAGGGGCCGACACGCCACGAATGTTGTAAAATATTACGTCCGAGAAGTTAGGTGGCCTTAGGTGAGGACATATAATGTTATAGCCGTACATAATGTTCCCAACGAGTAGGGGCCGACACGCAAGGAATGTTGTAAAATATTACAGCCGATTTGTTAGGTTGCCCTAGGATAGGACATATAACATTATATATGTACATAATGTACCCACCAAGAAGTAGGGGCCGACACGCAAGGAATGTTGTAAAATATTACATCCGAGATGATATGGTTGTCTTCGGTTAGGACATAGAACGTTATATCCGTACATAATGTTCCCACCGAGAAGTAGGGGCCGACACGCCACGAATGTTGTAAAATATTACATCCGAGATGTTAGGTTGCCTTAGGTTAGGATAACGTTTTAGACGTATATAAAGTTCCCACCGAGAAGTAGGGGCCGACAAGCCACGAATGTTGTAAAATATTACATCCGAGATGTTAGTTTGCCTTAGGTTAGGATATATAACGTTATAGACGTATATAATGTTCCCACGGAGAAGTAGGCGCCGACACGCAAGGAATGTTGTAAAGTATTACGTCCGAGAAGTTAGGTTGCCTTAGGATAGGACATATAACATCATAATTATTATGTAGTACAACCGAGTTGTTAGATTGCCTTAGGTTAGGGCATATAACGTTATAGAAGTGCATAATGTTCCCACAGAGAAGTAGGGGCTGAAGCGCCAGAAATGTTGTCAAATATTACATCCTGGTTGTTAGGTTGCCTTATGTTAGGATATATAACGTTATAGACGTGCATAATGTTCCCACCGAGAAGTAGGGGCAGACACGCCACAAATGTTGTAAAATATTGCGTCCGAGATGTTAGGTTGCCTTAGGTTAGGACATATTACTTTATAGCTGCACTTAATGTTCCCACCGTGAAGTAGAGGCCGACAAGCCACGAGTGTTGTAAAATATCACGTCCGCGATGTTATGTTGCCTTCGGTTAGGACATATAACGTTATAGAAGTATGTAATGTTCCCACCGATTAGTAGGCGCCGACTCGGAAGGAATGTTGTAAAATATTACATCCGAGATGATAGGTTTCCCTAGGATAGGACATATAACGTTATAGACGTACATAATATTCGCACGGAGTAGTATGCGCCGACACGCAAGGAATGTTGTAAAATATTACATCTGAAATGTGAGGTTGCCTTAGGTTAGGACATATTACGTTATAGCTGCACATAATGTTTCAACCGAGAAGTAGAGGCCGACACGCCACGAAGGCTGTTAAATATTACATCCGAGATGTTAGGTTGCCTTAGGTTAGGACATATAACGTTATAGCCGTACATAATGTTCCCACCGAGAAGTAGGGGCCGACGCGCAAGGAATGTTGTAAAGTATTACGTCCGAGAAGTTAGGTTGCCTTAGGATAGGACATATAACATCATAATTATTATGTAGTACATCCGAGTTGTTAGGTTGCCTTAGGTTAGGGCATATAACGTCATAGAAGTGCATAATGTTCCCACAGAGAAGTATGGGCTGAAGCGCCAGGAATGTTGTCAAATATTACATCCGGGTTGTTAGGTTGCCTAATGTTAGGATATATAACGTTATAGGCGTGCATAATGTTCCCACCGGGAAGTAGGTGCCGACACGCAAGGAATGCTGTAAAATATTACATCCGAGATGATATGGTTGTCTTCGGTTAGGACATAGAACGTTATATCCGTACATAATGTTCCCACCGAGAAGTAGGGGCAGACACGCCACAAATGTTGTAAAATATTACATCCGAGATGTTAGGTTGCCTTAGGTTAGGGCGTATAACGTTAGAGTCGTACATAATGTTCCCACCGAGAAGTAGGGGCCGACACGCAAGGAATGCTGTAAAATATTACATCCGAGATGTTAGGTTGCCTTAGGATAGGACATATAACGTTATATACGTACATAATGTTCCCACCAAGAAGTAGGGGCCGACACGCCACGAATGTTGTAAAATACAACGTCCGAGATGTTAGGTTGCCCTAGGATAATATAAATAACGTTGTAGACGTATATAATGTTCCCACGGAGAAGTAGGAGCCGACACACAAGGAATGTTGTAAAATACCACGTCCGAGATGTTATGTTGCCTTTGGTAAGGATATATAACGTTATAGAGGTATATAATGCTCCCACGGAGTAGTATGCACCGAAACGCAAGGAATGTTGTAAAATATTACGTCCGAGAAATTAGGTGGCCTTAGGTTAGGACATATAATGTTATAGACGTACATAATGTTCCCACCGAGAAGTAGAGGCCGACACGCCACGAATGTTGTAAAATGTTACATACGAGCTGTTAGGTTGCCTTAGGATAGGACATGTAACGTTATATACGTACATAATGTTCCCACCAAGAAGTAGGGGCCGACACGCCACGAATGTTGTAAAATATAACGTCCGAGATGTTAGGTTACCCTAGGATAATATAAATAACGTTATAGACGTATATAATGTTCCCACCGAGAAGTAGGAGCCGAAACGCAAGGAATGTTGTAAAATACCACGTCCGAGATGTTATGTTGCCTTTTGTAAGGATATATAACGTTATAGAGGTATATAATGTTCCCACGGAGTAGTATGCACCGAAACGCAAGGAATGTTGTATAATATTACGTCCGAGATGTTAGGTTTCCCTAGGATAGGACATATAACGTTATAGACGTACATAATGTTCCCACCGAGAAGTAGGTGACGACACGCAAGGAATGTTGTAAAATATCACTTCCGAGACGTTAGGTTGCCTTAGGTTAGGACATATAACGTTATATATGTACATAATGTTCCCACCAAGAAGTATTGACCGACTCGCCACGAATGTTATAAAATGTAACGTCCGAGATGTTAGGTTGCTCTAGGATCATATAAATAACGTTATAGACGTATATAATGTTCCCACGGAGAAATAGGTGCCGACACGCAAGGAATGTTGTAAATTACCACGTCCGAGATGTTATGTTGCCTTTGGTAAGGATATATAACGTTACAGAGGTACATAATATTCCCACGGACTAGTGTGCGCCGACACGCAAGGAATGTTGTAAAATATTACATCTGAAATGTGAGGTTGCCTTAGGTTAGGACATATTACGTTATAGCTGCACATAATATTCCAACCGAGAAGTAGAGGCCGACACGCCACGAAGGCTGTTAAATATTACATCCGAGGTGTTAGGTTGCCTTAGATTAGGACATATAACGTTATAGCCGTACATAATGTTCCCACCGAGAAGTAGGGCCCGACGCGCAAGGAATGTTGTAAAATATTACATCCGAGATGTTAGGTTGCCCTAGGATAGTACATATAACGTTATAGACGTATATAATGTTCCCACCGAAAAGTAAGTGCCGACACGCAAGGAATGCTGAAAAATATTACATCCGAGATGTTAGGTTGCCTTAGGATAGGACATATAACGTTATATACGTACATAATGTTCCCACAAAGAAGTAGGGGCCAACACGCCACGAATGTTGTAAAATAAAACGTCCGAGATGTTAGGTTGCCCTAGGATAATATAAATAACGTTATAGAAGTATATAACGTTCCCACCGAGAAGTAGGGGCCGACACGCAAGGAATGCTGTAATATGTTACATCCGAGATGTTAGGTTGCCTTAGGATAGGACATATAACGTTATATACGTACATAATGTTCCCACCAAGAAGTAGGGGCCGACACGCCACGAATGTTGTAAAATATAACGTCCGAGATGTTAGGTTCACCTAGGATAATATAAATAACGTTATAGACGTATATAATGTTCTCACCGGGAAGTAGGTGCCGACACGCAAGGAATGTTGTAAAATACCACGTCCGAGATGTTATGTTGCCTTAGGTTAGGACATATAACGATACAGACGTACATAATGTTCCCACCGGGAAGTAGGTGCCGACACGCAAGGAATGCTGTAAAATATTACATCCGAGATGATATGGTTGTCTTCGGTTAGGACATAGAACGTTATATCCGTACATAATGTTCCCACCGAGAAGTAGGGGCACACACGCCACAAATGTTGTTAAATATTACATCGGAGATGTTAGGTTGCCTTAGGTTAGGACGTATAACGTTAGAGTCGTACATAATGTTCCCACCAAGAAGTAGGGGCCGACACGGCACGAATGCTGTAAAATATTACATACGAGGTGTTAGGTTGCCTTAGGTTAGGATATATAACGTTATAGACGTGCATAATGTTCCCACCGAGAAGTAGGTGCCGACACGCACGAAATGTTGTAAAATATTGCGTCCGAGATGTTAGGTTGCCTTAGGTTAGTACATATTACTTTATAGCTGCACTTAATGTTCCCACCGAGAAGTAGAGGCCGACACGCCACGAATGCTGTTAAATATTACATCCGAGATGTTAGGTTGCCTTAGGTTAGGATATATAAAGTTATAGACGTATATAATATTCCCACGGAGTGGTATGCGCCGACACGCAAGGAATGTTGTAAAATATTACATCCGAAATGTTAGGTTGCCTTAGGTTAGGACATATTACGTTATAGCTGCACATAATGTTCCAACCGAGAAGTAGAGGCCGACACGCCACAAATGCTGTTAAATATTACATCCGAGGTGTTAGGTTGCCTTAGGTTAGGACATATAACGTTATAGCCGTACATAATGTTCCCACCGAGAAGTAGGGGCCGACACGCAAGGAATGTTGTAAAATATTACATCCGAGATGTTAGGTTGCCCTAGGATAGTACATATAACGTTATAGACGTATATAATGTTACCACCGAAAAGTAGGTGCCGAAACGCAAGGAATGCTGTAAAATATTACATCCGAGATGTTAGGTTGCCTTAGGTTAGGACATATAACGTTATATACGTACATAATGTTCCCACCAAGAAGTAGGGGCCGACTCGCCACGAATTTTATAAAATATAACGTCCGAGATGTTAGGTTGCCCTAGGATCATATAAATAACGTTATAGACGTATATAATGTTCCCACGGAGAAGTAGGTGCCGACACGCAAGGAATGTTGTAAATTACCACGTCCGAGATGTTATGTTGCCTTTGCTAAGGATATATAACGTTATAGAGGTACATAATACTCTCACGGAGTAGTATGCGCCGACACGCAAGGAATGTTGTAAAATATCACGTCCGAGATGTTATGTTGCCTTCGGTTAGGAAATATAACGTTATAGAAGTATATAATGTTCCCACGGAGAAGTAGGCGCCGACACGCAAAGAATGTTGTAAGATATTACATCCGAGATGTTAGGTTGCCCTGGGATAGGACATATAACGTTATAGACGTACATAATGTTCCCACCGAGAAGTAGGGGCCGACACGCCACAAATGTTGTAGAATATTACATCCGAGATGTTAGGTTGCCTTATGTTAGGATATATAACGTTATAGACGTACATAATGTTCCCACCGAGAAGTAGGTGCCGACACGCATGGAATGTTGTAAAATATTGCGTCCAAGACGTTAGGTTGCCTGAGGTTAGGACATATTACTTTATAGCTGCACTTAATGTTCCCACAGAGAAGTAGAGGCCGACACGCCACGAATGTCGCAAAATATCACGTCCCAGATGTTATGTTGCCTTCGGTTAGGACATATAACGTTATAGAAGTATATAATGTTCCCACCGATTAGTAGGCGCCGACTCGCAAGGAATGTTGTAAAATATTACATCCGAGATGTTAGCTTGCCTTAGGATAGGACATATAACGTTATATACGTACATAATGTTCCCAACAAGAAGTAGGGGCCGACACGCCACGAATGTTGTAAAATATAACGTCCGAGATGTTAGGTTGCCCTAGGATAACATAAATAACGTTAGAGACGTATATAATTTTTCCACCGAGAAGTAGGTGCCGACACGCAAGGAATGTTGTAAAATATCACGTCCGAGATGTTATGTTACCTTCGGTTAGGATATATAACGTTATAGAAGTATATAATGTTCCCACGGAGAAGTAGGCGCCGACACGCAAAGAATGTTGTAAGATATTACATCCGAGATGTTAGGTTGCCCTGGGATAGGACATATAACGTTATAGACGTACATAATGTTCCCACCGAGAAGTAGGGGCCGACACGCCACAAATGTTGTAGAATATTACATCCGAGATGTTAGGTTGCCTTAGGTTAGGACATATAACGTTATAGTCGTACATAATGTTCCCACCGAGAAGTAGGGGCCGAAACGCCACGAATGTTGTAAAATATTACATACGAGGTGTTAGGTTGCCTTAGGTTAGGACACATAACGATATAGACGTACATAATGCCCCCACCGAGAAGTAGGGGCCGACACGCAAGGAATGTTGTAAAATATTACATCCGAGATGTTAGGTTGCCCTAGGATAGGACATATAACGTTATAGACGTATATAATGTTACCACCGAAAAGTAGGTGCCGACACGCAAGGAATGCTGTAAAATATTTCTTCCGAGATGTTAGGTTGCCTTAAGATAGGACATATAACGTTATATACGTACATAATGTTCCCACCAAGAAGTAGGGGCCGACACGCCACGAATGTTGTAGAATATAACGTCCGAGATGTTAGGTTGCCCTAGGATAGGATATATAACGTTATAGAAGTACATAATGTTCCCACCGAGAAATAGGTGCCGACACGCAAGGAATGTTGGAAAATATTACATCCGAGATGTTAGGTTGCCTTACGTTAGGATATATAACGTTATAGACGTACATAATGTTCCCACCGAGAAGTAGAGGCCTACACGCCACGAATGTTTTAAAATATTACATACGAGGTGTTAGGTTGCCTTAGGTTAGGACATATAACGTTATAGACGTACATAATGTTCACACCGAGAAGTAGAGGCCCACACGCCACGAATGTTGTAAAATATTACATATGAGGTGTTAGGTTGCCTTAGGTTAGGATATATAACGTTATAGACGTATATAATGTTCCCACGGAGAAGTAGGCGCCGACACGCAAGGAATGTTGTAAAATATTACGTCCGAGAAGTTAGGTTGCCTTAGGTTAGGACATATAACGTCGGGAGTCTCGTTCGAGCAGCCGTAGAGAGCGGACGTGTTTCGGTGCGCTCCGCTACCTGAGTTGTACGACGCGACTTTTTAGACGATAAAGGATATATACTTCGGTTTATATCCTTCCGAGGAGGATTGTGAAAACTTCTAGTGTAAGAACTAGAAGCTAGTAGCAAGAATAACGAGATAGAAAGGAATATACGCTCTGCGTGTCCTTTGTTCGCTTTCGGTGACGTGGCGTCGACAATTGTTTCGGCGTTTTCGGCAGAAAAGGATTTGGAAAGTGGTCTGGATCACTTCCCTGAGAGTCAGTGTCACGTGCGGCACAACCAGTGCGCAGTTTGTGCAGTGGAAAGTGCCAAAAGTGTGCGAAAACAAGTGGAAATCGGCGGAAAGGAACAGGGCGTCACCGCCGCCATATTGCCGCGCAGCCGTGGCACGTACGCGTTCCACCGCGATTAGGGCGTTCTTTCCGGCGATTGCTGCTTGTTTGCGAACTTAAAGTGCTCTTTGCGGCAAAAGTGACTGTGATGTGGCTCCCGTGGTTGCGGGCACTGGAGAAAAAGGTGCGATAATACGTGGAAAAGCATCAGGAGAAAACGAGGCGTCGCCGCCGCCATCTTGACAGTCAGGCGTGGCACGTACGCCGCGTCGAGACGGCAGTCGCGAAACAAGGGCTTCTCCCGGCCTTTTCGACGTGTTCCCGCACTTTCAGCGCTTCCGGTCGTTAAGCACGATTGTAGAAACACTGATTTTCGATAACATTAATTCCAAAAACGGTGTAAAAGTGCGACGCGGGAACTCGGCGAGAAAGAGGCTACCAGCCGTAATCAATCTCGGATTATTCCAGGAGATTGCGACAAAGAAGACAAAAAAGGTAAGTGCTAGAGACTCTTAAAGCGCGAATCTTGAACTCTGGCGTCGCTCCGTGAACTGTTCGCGGAAATCGAAGCGAACGCAAGAGCGAGTGAGAGGACGAATAGAGAGACAAAGAGAGAGTGACGGTTGAACTGTGTGCGGGACAGAGACAGACAACCGGTCTGCGCTGAACGTGGGAAGTGCGAACGTTCCCACACGTCGGAGCAAGTGAGGTGCGCGGTGTGATTTTCTCCACGGAGGAGAATAGCGTTTGCGCGACCGACTCGTCGGCAAATTAATTATCGTGCGAAGCCCTGCTTGGGTAACCAAGCATGGCGACGCGCGATTACGCGACCGTGGCGAGTGGGGGAGAGGGGGCCGGCCCGAGTGGCCTTATCAGTTGCAGAACCGGCGGCAGCAGCAAGTCGGAGAGGACGGAAGGCAGGATGCTGCGGGAACCAGAGAGGAGAATTCCACGCACGCGCAGGAGCGTGAAGAGGTCAAAGGCGGAGACGTCCGAATACGATTCGGACACGTCACTCGCTTCGTTGCTCTCGACGACACCGTCCGAGTCAACGAAGCATCTGAAGAAGAGGGGACGCCCCCCCACAACGGAGGAATACATAAAATTGGCGGAAGCCAAACTGCTAGCCGATAAAGCTGCCGAGAAGGATGCAGAGGACGCTCTAGAGCGAGAGCTCCTCTACGGTGATTGCATGCCGCCGCCACCATCAAGGACGTCAAATCCTATTCCGGACCAGGAAGTTTTTGACGAAGAGGCCAGGAAAATGCCGATAGAGGATCTGGCAGCCTGGGCTCTGGAATCGGCGGCCAAAATTGAATATGCCGCTGCGAAGTCGTCGCAGCTGAAAGGCACAATTAAACGGTCGATGCGCGTCAGCGTTCGAATCCTGCGAGCGGCGACTACGGAAGCTGAACAACGCGCCAGCCGCGCCATCGCCGGAACAGCAGGAGATCAGGAATTCAGCCTTATTAAAGCTAAGGCTGAAAAACTGGAGAAGGAGAATGCCCTTCTCAAGGAGAGGCTGACCGCCCTCGAAAATACGGCAAACAGCCAATTATCGCCGGCGATCAAAAGCATGGAGATCGCCGAGCGTAGTGATAAGAGAACACGACGGCAATCGCTGACTACGAAGCAGGAGGAAGCCAGCATCCCCGACACCGGTCTCGTACTGCTAATGGAGCAGATTGGGGCCGTTGTCAACGAACGGCTTACACAATTTTGGGAGAAGGCGGAGAAGCGCTTCGCTCCGAAGGAGGATCGTCCGCGGTCGGAGACACGAAATGTAGCGCGACGCGAAGAACCCGCGAAAGAGGGAACAAGCGCCGCAATCATAAAGAAGGAGAAGTCTGCTGGGAAGAGAGAGGCAATGCCCCTTCCACCGGTGAAAAAATCCGCGAAAGCGGAAACAAAGAAATCACCCATCCAGAAGAGGATGGAACAGATTCAAAAGGAGCAGGTTCGGAAGGAGAGCGAAGGGAAGTGTCCAGCAGCGAGCGCACCTGCTCCGCAGAACAAGAAGGAGACGGAGACGCCGTGGACGAAAGTCCTCGGCAGAAAGTCGAAAAAGGAGACGACGGCCACCGTAAACAAGACCGTGAGGGCAGGCAAGAAGGTAGCAGCTGCGAAGTCGATGCCAAAAGAAAAGCCGATAGTGATGAAAACCCCGAGCACGGCCGCTGTCGTAATCACTATAGAGGAGGGCAGTAAATCGACATACGCCGAGCTTATGACAACGGCGCGGCAGAAGATCAAACTGTCGGACCTGGGAATCGGTGAGGTCAAACCCAGGAAAGCGCTGACCGGAGCGCTTATTCTCGAAATAAGCGGCGAAGGTAAAGAAGAGAAGGCGAACGCGCTCGCCAACAAGTTAACCGGGCTATTCGCGATCACGAGGGGTGTAAAAATCACGCGCCCCTGCAAGAGAGCGGCCCTGAGGGTCTTCAGGATGGAAGACTCGATCACGGTCGGTGAGGTCGTCGAAGCAGTCGCCGCACAAGGCGGCTGCACCGCCGACGAGATAAAAACCGGTCCCAGGAGGACGGCGTATAACGGCATGGGCACGATGCTTATGCAATGCCCGGTCGCCGCCGCAAAGAAGGTTACCGAAAACGGTAAAGTAAAGGTCGGATGGACGTCCGTCCGCGTTGAACCCATCGAAGCACGACAACTTACCTGCTTCAAATGTTGGGAAATCGGGCACGTAATCGCGAAATGCTCCGCGACCGTGGACCGAACGGAGGCGTGTTACCGGTGCGGTGAGAAGGGACACCGCGCTGCGGAATGCAATGAGAAGGCACCGACGTGCCCGGTATGCAAGTCGGCGAACCGCCCGCATGGACACAGAGCAGGTAGCAAAGCCTGCACTGTCCCGCCGCCGGCAAAAAAAGGACAGAAGAACGCTACTCAATCGAGCGCTAAATCCTCAGGTAAGGATAAGAAACCTGAGGAAAAGAAGGAAAAAGCTGCAGCAGCAGCCAAACACAACCACGAAGAGGAGAAGGAGCGCGAAACTCTGAAGGCGAGCACCAGCCGCGAGGAGGCGATGGATCTGGCGTAACTTTCAATATGAAATGCCAGATCCTGCAAACTAATTTAAATCACGCCGCAAGAGCACAAGATCTTATGCTCGAAAGCCTGCAAAGCGGCGTGGTTGAATTAGTGGTTGCCGCGGAGCCGTATTTAATCCACGACAAGCCGTCATGGATAGCAAACAGGGAGAAGACGGTTGCAATAATTCAGGCGACGCCGACACGCATCCGACCGATCACAGCCATCGCGCAAGGGCGTGGTTACGTCGCAGTATCGTGGTCGGATTGCGTCGTCATTGGAATATACGCGCCGCCGAGTTGGTCGTTGCAAGATTTCGATCAGCTCCTGGACGAAGTGGAGGGTGTAGTGCGAAATCACGCCTCGCAACCGACATTCGTACTGGGAGATTTCAACGCGCACGCGACTATGTGGCGCTCTTCCAGAACGACTCAGCGTGGACACTCGACGATGGACTGGGCAGCATCCGCGAATCTCAGACTGTTGAATCAAGGATCTGCCAGTACGTGCGTGCGTCCACAGGGCGAGAGCAAGGTCGACCTCTCGTTCGCGAACGACGCAGCATCTCGAAGAGTCACGAGCTGGAAAGTGGATCCGATCGAAACTTTATCTGATCACTTATATATAAGGATCGACATATCCACGGTACAAGGAAGAAGGGCAGCGGACCAGAAGCAAAATAGATGGTCGTTGCGAAAAATCGACGAAGATATGTTTATGGCGGCAACCCTCGCCGCTACCTGGCCGAGCGAACCGACCGAAGCGGCCGTAGTCGAGCGAGAAGCAGAATGGTTTACGAGGACGTTGACATCGGTGTGCAACGCAAGCATGCCGAAAATAAGGTCGAACCCCACTCGTAAACCCGTATATTGGTGGAGGAACGAGATCGCTCTTCTCCGTGCGGAGAGCACAAACGCACGGAGGCAATATACGAGATACCGGAAACGGAGGAATCCCGATTCGGTGGGGAAAGCGCAGCTCTATGAAGTTTACAAGGAGAAGAAAATAGAGCTGCAGGCGGCCATAAAGACATCAAAGGCACGAGCATGGGACGGGCTGCTGGAAACACTGCGCGAGGATCCGTGGGGGCGGCCGTACAAGATAGTAATGAATAAATTACGACCGTGGGCGCCCCCGTTAACGGAGACGATGGAGACACCGTTCTTGAAGCGAGTTGTCGACACGCTCTTCCCACCGGAAGAGGCTACGTCGGCGAGCAACTCGCAAATTTCAGCACACATCGACCCGATCATCTGGTCGCTGGACAACGACGTCACCGAGGAGGAAATGGCTCGCGCCATAAAGCGCATGACAAAGAAGAACACCGCGCCCGGACCGGACGGAATTCCCGGCCGTGCCTGGTCGATGGCACTCAGTGTCCTGAATTCAAGATTGCGGAAGTTATTTACAGCATGCTTGAAGACGGGTACGTTTCCAGTAAGATGGAAAACCGGCAGATTAGTGTTGCTCCGAAAGCCGGGAAAATCGGAGGATTTACCGGCAGCGTACAGGCCGATAGTTTTGCTCGACGAGGTCGGAAAATTATTTGAAAGGATAATCCACAACCGCCTCATCGAGTACCTGTCGCGAACCGGGCCGAACTTAGCCGAGAACCAATTCGGCTTCCGAGAAGGACGATCGACGATTGACGCGATTCGACAAGTGAAAAGTTTCGCCGAAAACGCGATCGCCGCCGGGGGAGTCGTAATCGCGATATCTTTAGATATTAAGAATGCGTTCAACTCCCTCGAATGGAGTAAGATTCGTAGAGCGCTTGAAAAGCACGGGTTTCCGCGATACCTGCGAAGGGTCGTGGAAAATTACCTGAGCGACCGCGCGGTTCTCTACGATAGCCGGCATGGAATCGAGAAAAAGAAGATTGATCGCGGCGTTCCCCAGGGATCGGTCCTCGGACCGCTTCTCTGGAATCTCGGGTACGACGCGGTCCTGAAGCTGCCAATGCCGTCCGGCGTGCATCTCACGTGCTACGCGGATGACACGATGGTGTTGGCAGTCGACACGTGTCGGCAACGCGCAATCTGCCGGGCCGAAGTGGCAGTTGCGGTCGTGGCTAATACGATCAAGAAGATGGGGCTGCAGATGGCACCGGAGAAATCTGAAATCCTGTGCTTCAAGGGACGAAGAAGAGACCCGCGAGGAGGAAACGAAGTGGTCAACATTGGACCATCCAAAGTTACAGTGGGGAGCGAGATGAAGTATCTCGGACTGCTCCTCGACGATAAATGGAACTTTGGTCTCCACTTCGCTCGTCAGGCCGTTCGACTGGATGCTGCGGCAAATTATCTAAGCCGCATCATGCCGAATCTGCACGGACCGGACGAGAAAGTAAGGAAAGTCTATGCTGGGGTGATAAAAAGCATTGCGCTTTACGGAGCCCCGGTATGGAGCGACGCGCTTAACAAAGGAGGCAGAAAGCTGCAGCTGCTGCGAAGCGCGTGGCGAAGAATAGCCATTCGGGTCATAAGAGGATATCGCACGATTTCCTACGACGCGGCAACAATGCTGGCGGGTCTCGCACCCCTGGAATACCTGGCGCAGGAAGACCTCATAGTGTACGAAACCCTTCGCACAACGCGCCAGGTAGAAGAAGAAGGTGCACCTGCTCCGACAAGGGACGAGATTAGAAGAGAAGCGAGACGCTTCACTTTCTCTAAATGGAAGGAGAAACTCGCACCTGCGACCAATCACAGGATCGTGGGAGCGATTCTACCCATCTTGGAAAACTGGGTAGAAAACAGGAGAGGGCAGCTCACCTTCAGAGTGACGCAGGTGCTGACTGGACATGGATGCTTCGGTCAGTACCTCTGCAAGATCGGAAAAGAGGCCACGGCTGAATGTCACCATTGCGGAGACGGAGACGACTCTGCGCAGCACACGTTGGAACGCTGTCCAGCGTGGCAAACGCTGCGCCACGCTCTCGTGGCAGAGATCGGACGGGATCTCTCGCCGACCAGCATCCTGCCGAAGATGCTGGAAGGGGAGAGATACTGGCGAGCCGTTACCTTGTTTTGCGACAAAGTGATGGCTGCGAAGGAAGCCGCCGAGCGCGAAAGAGAGCGCACGCTTTCTGCTCGACGAGCCTTACGTGGTCGGCGTTGTAGACGTTTGCCACGTTACACTCCAAGGTAGGGGACTCTCGACCGTCAGGGCGCGAGAGTCGCTCCAAAGTACCCACCGGGGAGCGGAGCTTCGCCGCCGCCGTCCATCTCAAACGCCGCAAGCGGGAGAAGAGGAAGACGACTTCGAAGATTGAAGACAGGCGCAAGAAATTCGACAAAGAGGTACGCGTGAGGAATGCATGCATTCGCACACAAGCGTAATAGAAAAGATTGCGCAAAGAAAAAGTAAATAAGAAAAAACAGAAAGAGCAGCCGAGCGCCGGCTAGACAGGATTTGGGTCAAGTCTATCCGGCACGCGCTCGACCGAGGAGAGGCAAACGACTGTGGTGGTTGCAGTCGTTGCCAATCTAAAGTATGAACTCGCACGCCAGCTATGAACAGAGAGTTCAAAGAACTCGGACACGAGGCGGGATGCTGGACGCGTTCGAAAGAGTTCCCGGCTACCCGCTACAAGTGTAGGAAGACCACCGCAGGGTTCTAGTCGGTAAGAGTCCGACATAACCGCGGATTTCCCAAAAAATCCACGGTATCCATGAGGATTTCCCTGCGAAAAAAAAAAAAAAAAAAAAAAAGGACATAACGTCATAATTATTATGTATTACATCCGAGTTGTTAGGTTGCCTTAGGGTAGGGCATATAACGTTATAGACGTACATAATGTTCCCACAGAAATGAAGGGGCTGAAGCGCCAGGAATGTTGTGAAATATTACATCCGAGTTGTTAGGTTGCCTTATGTTAGGATATATAACGTTATAGACGTACATAATGTTCCCACCGAGAAGTAGGTGCCGACACGCATGGAATGTTGTAAAATATTGCGTCGGAGATGTTAGGTTGCCTTAGGTTAGGACATATTACGTTATAGAAGTATATAATTTTCCCACGAATAAGTAGGCGCCGACACGCAAGGAATGTTGTAAAATATTACATCCGAGATGTTAGGCTGCCTTAGGTTAGGACATATTACGTTATAGCTGCACATAATGTTCCCACCGAGAAGTAGTGGCCGACACGCCACGAATGTTGTAAAATATTACATCCGAGGTGTTAGGTTGCCTTAGGTTAGGGCACATAACGTTATAGACGTACATAATGTTCCCACCGAGAAGTAGAGGCCGACACGCCACGAATGTTGTGAAATATTTCATCCGAGATGTTAGGTTTGCTTAGGTTAGGACATATAACGTTATATACGTACATAATGTTCCCACCAAGAAGTAGGGGCCGACACGCAAGGAATGTTGTAAAATATTACATCCGAGATGTTCGGTTGCCCTAGGATAGAACATATAACGTTATAGACGTAAATAATGTTCCCACCGAAAAGTAGGTGTCGACACGCAAGGAATGTTGGAAAATATTACATCCTTGATGTTAGGTTGCCTTACGTTAGAATATATAACGTTATAGACGTACATAATGTTCCCACCGAGAAGTAGAGGCCTACACGCCACGAATGTTGTAAAATATTACATACGAGGTGTTAGGTTGCCTTAGGTTAGGGCACATAACGTTATAGACGTACATAATGTTCCCACCGAGAAGTGGAGGCCGACACGCCACGAATGGTGTAAAATATTACATACGAGGTGTACGGTTGCCTTAGGTTAGGGCACATAACGTTATAGACGTACATAATGTTCCGACCGAGAAGTAGAGGCCGACACGCCACGAATGTTGTGAAATATTACATCCGAGATGTTAGGTTTGCTTAGGTTAGGACATATAACGTTATAGACGTACATACTGTTCCCACCAGGAAGTAGAGGCCTACACGCCACGAATGGTGTAAAATATTACATACGAGGTGTACGGTTGCCTTCGGTTAGGGCACATAACGTTATAGACGTACATAATGTTCCCACCGAGAAGTAGAGGCCTACACGCCACGAATGTTGTAAAATATTACATACGAGGTGTTAGGTTGCCTTAGGTTAGGGCACATAACGATATAGACGAACATAATGTTCCCACCGAGAAGTAGTGGCCGACACGCCACGAATGTTGTTAAATATTACATTCGAGATATTAGGTTTGCTTAGGTTAGGACATGTAACGTTATATACGTACATAATGTTCTCACCAAGAAGTAGGGGCCGACACGCAAGGAATGTTGTAAAATATTACATCCGAGATGTTAGGTTGCCTTAGGTTAGGATATATAACGTTATAGACGTATATAATGTTACCACCGAAAAGTAGGTGCCGACGAGCAAGGAATGCTGTAAAATATCACGTCCGAGATGTTATGTTGCCTTCGGTTAGGATATATAACGTTATAGAAGTATATAATGTTCCCACGGATAAGTAGGCCCCGACACGCAAGGAATGTTGTAAAATATTACATACGAGGTGTTAGGTTGCCTTAGGATAGGACATATAACGTTATATACGAACATAATGTTCCCACCAAGAAGTAGGGGCCGACACGCCACGAATGTTGTAGAATATAACGTCCGAGATGTTAGGTTGCCCTAGGATAGGATATATAACGTTATAGAAGTATATAATATTCCCACCGAAAAGTAGGTGCCGACGAGCAAGGAATGCTGTAAAATATCACGTCCGAGATGTTATGTTGCCTTCGGTTAGGATATATAACGTTATAGAAGTATATAATGCTCCCACGGATAAGTAGGCCCCGACACGCAAGGAATGTTGTAAAATATTACATCCGAGATGTTAGGCTGCCTTAGGTTAGGACATATTACGTTATAGCTGCACATAATGTTCCCACCGAGAAGTAGTGGCCGACACGCCACGAATGTTGTAAAATATTACATCCGAGGTGTTAGGTTGCCTTAGGTTAGGACATATAACGTTACAGCCGTACATAATGTCCCCACCGAGAAGTAGGGGCCGACACGCAAGGAATGTTGTAAAATATTACATCCGAGATGTTAGGTTGCCCTAGGATAGGACATATAACGTTATAGACGTATATAATGTTACCACCGAAAAGTAGGTGCCGGCACGGAAGGAATGCTGTAAAATATTACTTCCGAGATGTTAGGTTGCCTTAGGATAGGACATATAACGTTATATACGTACATAATGTTCCCACCAAGAAGTAGGGGCCGACACGCCACGAATGTTGTGGAATATTACATACGAGGTGTACCGTTGCCTTAGGTTAGGGCACATAACGTTATAGACGTACATACTGTTCCGACCGAGAGGCAGAGGCCGACACGCCACGAATGTTGTGAAATATTACATCCGAGATGTTAGGTTTGCTTAGGTTAGGACATATAACGTTATATACGTACATAATGTTCCCACCGAGAAGTAGAGGCCTACACGCCACGAATGTTGTAAAATATTACATACGAGGTGTTAGGTTGCCTTAGGTTAGGGCACATAACGTTATAGTCGAACATAATGTTCCCACCGAGAAGTAGTGGCCGACACGCCACGAATGTTGTTAAATATTACATCCGAGATGTTAGGTTTGCTTAGGTTAGGACATGTAACGTTATATACGTACATAATGTCCTCACCAAGAAGTAGGGGCCGACACGCAAGGAATGTTGTAAAATATTACATCCGAGATGTTAGGTTGCCTTAGGTTAGGATATATAACGTTATAGACGTATATAATGTTACCACCGAAAAGTAGGTGCCGACGCGCAAGGAATGCTGTAAAATATCACGTCCGAGATGTTATGTTGCCTTCGGTTAGGATATATAACGTTATAGAAGTATATAATGTTCCCACGGATAAGTAGGCCCCGACAAGCAAGGAATGTTGTAAAATATTACATACGAGGTGTTAGGTTGCCTTAGGTTAGGACATATAACGTTATAGACGTGCATAATGTTCCCACCGAGAAGTAGAGGCCCACACGCCACGAATGTTGTAAAATATTACATACGAGGTGTTAGGTTGCCTTAGGTTAGGATATATAACGTTATAGACGTATATAATGTTCCCACGGAGAAGTAGGCGCCGACACGCAAGGAATGTTGTAAAATATTACGTCCGAGAAGTTAGGTTGCCTTAGGTTAGGACATATAACGTTACAGCCGTACATAATGTCCCCACCGAGAAGTAGGGGCCGACACGCAAGGAATGTTGTAAAATATTACATCCGAGATGTTAGGTTGCCCTAGGATAGGACATATAACGTTATAGACGTATATAATGTTACCACCGAAAAGTAGGTGCCGACACGCAAGGAATGCTGTAAAATATTACTTCCGAGATGTTAGGTTGCCTTAGGATAGGACATATAACGTTATAGACGTACATAATGTTCCCACCGAGAAGTAGAGGCCCACACGCCACGAATGTTGTAAAATATTACATACGAGGTGTTAGGTTGCCTTAGGTTAGGATATATAACGTTATAGACGTATATAATGTTCCCACGGAGAAGTAGAGGCCTACACGCCACGAATGTTGTAAAATATTACATACGAGGTGTACGGTTGCCTTAGGTTAGGGCACATAACGTTATAGACGTACATAATGTTCCGACCGAGAAGTAGAGGCCGACACGCCACGAATGTTGTGAAATATTACATCCGAGATGTTAGGTTTGCTTAGGTTAGGACATATAACGTTATATACGTACATAATGTTCCCACCGAGAAGTAGAGGCCTACACGCCACGAATGTTGTAAAATATTACATACGAGGTGTTAGGTTGCCTTAGGTTAGGGCACATAACGTTATAGACGAACATAATGTTCCCACCGAGAAGTAGTGGCCGACACGCCACGAATGTTGTTAAATATTACATCCGAGATATTAGGTTTGCTTAGGTTAGGACATGTAACGTTATATACGTACATAATGTTCTCACCAAGAAGTAGGGGCCGACACGCAAGGAATGTTGTAAAATATTACATCCGAGATGTTAGGTTGCCTTAGGTTAGGATATATAACGTTATAGACATATATAATGTTACCACCGAAAAGTAGGGGCCGACGAGCAAGGAATGCTGTAAAATATCACGTCCGAGATGTTATGTTGCCTTCGGTTAGGATATATAACGTTATAGAAGTATATAATGTTCCCACGGATAAGTAGGCCCCGACACGCAAGGAATGTTGTCAAATATTACATACGAGGTGTTAGGTTGCCTTAGGATAGGACATATAACGTTATATACGAACATAATGTTCCCACCAAGAAGTAGGGGCCGACACGCCACGAATGTTGTAGAATATAACGTCCGAGATGTTAGGTTGCCCTAGGATAGGATATATAACGTTATAGAAGTATATAATATTCCCACCGAAAAGTAGGTGCCGACGAGCAAGGAATGCTGTAAAATATCACGTCCGAGATGTTATGTTGCCTTCGGTTAGGATATATAACGTTATAGAAGTATATAATGTTCCCACGGATAAGTAGGCCCCGACAAGCAAGGAATGTTGTAAAATATTACATACGAGGTGTTAGGTTGCCTTAGGTTAGGACATATAACGTTATAAACGTGCATAATGTTCCCACCGAGAAGTAGAGGCCCACACGCCACGAATGTTGTAAAATATTACATACGAGGTGTTAGGTTGCCTTAGGTTAGGGCACATAACGTTATAGACGTACATAATGTTCCCACCGAGAAGTAGAGGCCGACACGCCACGAATGTTGTAAAATATTACATACGAGGTGTACGGTTGCCTTAGGTTAGGGCACATAACGTTATAGACGTACATAATGTTCCGACCGAGAAGTAGAGGCCGACACGCCACGAATGTTGTGGAATATTACATCCGAGATGTTAGGTTTGCTTAGGTTAGGACATATAACGTTATATACGTACATAATGTTCCCACCGAGAAGTAGAGGCCTACACGCCACGAATGTTGTAAAATATTACATACGAGGTGTTAGGTTGCCTTAGGTTAGGGCACATAACGTTATAGTCGAACATAATGTTCCCACCGAGAAGTAGTGGCCGACACGCCACGAATGTTGTTAAATATTACATCCGAGATGTTAGGTTGCCTTAGGTTAGGGCACATAACGTTATAGACGTACATAATGTTCCCACCGAGAAGTAGAGGCCGACACGCCACGAATGTTGTGAAATATTACATCCGAGATGTTAGGTTGCCTTAGGTTAGGGCACATAACATTATAGGCGTACATAATGCTCCCACCGAGAAGTAGAGGCCTACACGCCACGAATGTTGTAAAATATTACATACGAGGTGTTAGGTTGCCTTAGGTTAGGGCACATAACGTTATAGACGTACATAATGTTCCCACCGAGAAGTAGAGGCCGACACGCCACGAATGTTGTGAAATATTACATCCGAGATGTTAGGTTTGCTTAGGTTAGGACATGTAACGTTATATACGTACATAATGTCCTCACCAAGAGGTAGGGGCCTACACGCAAGGAATGTTGTAAAATATTACATCCGAGATGTTAGGTTGCCTTAGGTTAGGATATATAACGTTATAGACGTATATAATGTTACCACCGAAAAGTAGGTGCCGACGCGCAAGGAATGCTGTAAAATATCACGTCCGAGATGTTATGTTGCCTTCGGTTAGGATATATAACGTTATAGAAGTATATAATGTTCCCACGGATAAGTAGGCCCCGACAAGCAAGGAATGTTGTAAAATATTACATACGAGGTGTTAGGTTGCCTTAGGTTAGGACATATAACGTTATAGACGTGCATAATGTTCCCACCGAGAAGTAGAGGCCCACACGCCACGAATGTTGTAAAATATTACATACGAGGTGTTAGGTTGCCTTAGGTTAGGATATATAACGTTATAGACGTATATAATGTTCCCACGGAGAAGTAGGCGCCGACACGCAAGGAATGTTGTAAAATATTACGTCCGAGAAGTTAGGTTGCCTTAGGTTAGGACATATAACGTCATAATTATTATGTATTACATCCGAGTTGTTAGGTTGCCTTAGGTTAGGGCATATAACGTTATAAACGTACATAATGTTCCCACAGAAATGAAGGGGCTGAAGCGCCAGGAATGTTGTAAAATATTACATCCGAGTTGTGAGGTTGCCTTATGTTAGGATATATAACGTTATAGACGTACATAATGTTCCCACCGAGAAGTAGGTGCCGACACGCATGGAATGTTGTAAAATATTGCGTCGGAGATGTTAGGTTGCCTTAGGTTAGGACATATTACATTACAGAAGTATATAATTTTCCCACGAATAAGTAGGCGCCGACACGCAAGGAATGTTGTAAAATATTACATCCGAGATGTTAGGCTGCCTTAGGTTAGGACATATTACGTTATAGCTGCACATAATGTTCCCACCGAGAAGTAGTGGCCGACACGCCACGAATGTTGTAAAATATTACATCCGAGGTGTTAGGTTGCCTTAGGTTAGGACATATAACGTTACAGCCGTACATAATGTCCCCACCGAGAAGTAGGGGCCGACACGCAAGGAATGTTGTAAAATATTACATCCGAGATGTTAGGTTGCCCTAGGATAGGACATATAACGTTATAGACGTATATAATGTTACCACCGAAAAGTAGGTGCCGACACGCAAGGAATGCTGTAAAATATTACTTCCGAGATGTTAGGTTGCCTTAGGATAGGACATATAACGTTATAGACGTACATAATGTTCCCACCGAGAAGTAGAGGCCCACACGCCACGAATGTTGTAAAATATTACATACGAGGTGTTAGGTTGCCTTATGTTAGGATATATAACGTTATAGACGTATATAATGTTCCCACGGAGAAGTAGGCGCCGACACGCAAGGAATGTTGTAAAATATTACGTCCGAGAAGTTAGGTTGCCTTAGGTTAGGACATATAACGTCATAATTATTATGTATTACATCCGAGTTGTTAGGTTGCCTTAGGTTAGGGCATAAAACGTTATAGACGTACATAATGTTCCCACAGAAATGAAGGGGCTGAAGCGCCAGGAATGTTGTGAAATATTACATCCGAGTTGTTAGGTTGCCTTATGTTAGGATATATGACGTTATAGACGTACATAATGTTCCCACCGAGATGTAGGTGCCGACACGCATGGAATGTTGTAAAATATTGCGTCGGAGATGTTAGGTTGCCTTAGGTTAGGACATATTACGTTATAGAAGTATATAATGTTCCCACGAATAAGTAGGTGCCGACGCGCAAGGAATGCTGTAAAATATCACGTCCGAGATGTTATGTTGCCTTCGGTTAGGATATATAACGTTATAGAAGTATATAATGTTCCCACGGATAAGTAGGCCCCGACACGCAAGGAATGTTGTAAAATATTACATACGAGGTGTTAGGTTGCCTTAGGTTAGGACATATAACGTTATAGACGTGCATAATGTACCCACCGAGAAGTAGAGGCCTACACGCCACGAATGTTGTAAAATATTACATACGAGGTGTTAGGTTGCCTTAGGTTAGGGCACATAACGTTATAGACGTACATAATGTTCCCACCGAGAAGTAGAGGCCGACACGCCACGAATGTTGTGAAATATTACATCCGAGATGTTAGGTTTGCTTAGGTTAGGACATATAACGTTATATACGTACATAATGTTCCCACCGAGAAGTAGAGGCCTACACGCCACGAATGTTGTAAAATATTACATACGAGGTGTTAGGTTGCCTTAGGTTAGGGCACATAACGTTATAGTCGAACATAATGTTCCCACCGAGAAGTAGTGGCCGACACGCCACGAATGTTGTTAAATATTACATCCGAGATGTTAGGTTTGCTTAGGTTAGGACATGTAACGTTATATACGTACATAATGTCCTCACCAAGAAGTAGGGGCCGACACGCAAGGAATGTTGTAAAATATTACATCCGAGATGTTAGGTTGCCTTAGGTTAGGATATATAACGTTATAGACGTATATAATGTTACCACCGAAAAGTAGGTGCCGACGCGCAAGGAATGCTGTAAAATATCACGTCCGAGATGTTATGTTGCCTTCGGTTAGGATATATAACGTTATAGAAGTATATAATGTTCCCACGGATAAGTAGGCCCCGACAAGCAAGGAATGTTGTAAAATATTACATACGAGGTGTTAGGTTGCCTTAGGTTAGGACATATAACGTTATAGACGTGCATAATGTTCCCACCGAGAAGTAGAGGCCCACACGCCACGAATGTTGTAAAATATTACATACGAGGTGTTAGGTTGCCTTAGGTTAGGGCACATAACGTTATAGACGTACATAATGTTCCCACCGAGAAGTAGAGGCCGACACGCCACGAATGTTGTAAAATATTACATACGAGGTGTACGGTTGCCTTAGGTTAGGGCACATAACGTTATAGACGTACATAATGTTCCGACCGAGAAGTAGAGGCCGACACGCCACGAATGTTGTGAAATATTACATCCGAGATGTTAGGTTTGCTTAGGTTAGGACATATAACGTTATATACGTACATAATGTTCCCACCGAGAAGTAGAGGCCTACACGCCACGAATGTTGTAAAATATTACATACGAGGTGTTAGGTTGCCTTAGGTTAGGGCACATAACGTTATAGTCGAACATAATGTTCCCACCGAGAAGTAGTGGCCGACACGCCACGAATGTTGTTAAATATTACATCCGAGATGTTAGGTTGCCTTAGGTTAGGGCACATAACGTTATAGACGTACATAATGTTCCCACCGAGAAGTAGAGGCCGACACGCCACGAATGTTGTGAAATATTACATCCGAGATGTTAGGTTGCCTTAGGTTAGGGCACATAACATTATAGGCGTACATAATGCTCCCACCGAGAAGTAGAGGCCTACACGCCACGAATGTTGTAAAATATTACATGCGAGGTGTTAGGTTGCCTTAGGTTAGGGCACATAACGTTATAGACGTACATAATGTTCCCACCGAGAAGTAGAGGCCGACACGCCACGAATGTTGTGAAATATTACATCCGAGATGTTAGGTTTGCTTAGGTTAGGACATGTAACGTTATATACGTACATAATGTCCTCACCAAGAGGTAGGGGCCTACACGCAAGGAATGTTGTAAAATATTACATCCGAGATGTTAGGTTGCCTTAGGTTAGGATATATAACGTTATAGACGTATATAATGTTACCACCGAAAAGTAGGTGCCGACGCGCAAGGAATGCTGTAAAATATCACGTCCGAGATGTTATGTTGCCTTCGGTTAGGATATATAACGTTATAGAAGTATATAATGTTCCCACGGATAAGTAGGCCCCGACAAGCAAGGAATGTTGTAAAATATTACATACGAGGTGTTAGGTTGCCTTAGGTTAGGACATATAACGTTATAGACGTGCATAATGTTCCCACCGAGAAGTAGAGGCCCACACGCCACGAATGTTGTAAAATATTACATACGAGGTGTTAGGTTGCCTTAGGTTAGGATATATAACGTTATAGACGTATATAATGTTCCCACGGAGAAGTAGGCGCCGACACGCAAGGAATGTTGTAAAATATTACGTCCGAGAAGTTAGGTTGCCTTAGGTTAGGACATATAACGTCATAATTATTATGTATTACATCCGAGTTGTTAGGTTGCCTTAGGTTAGGGCATATAACGTTATAAACGTACATAATGTTCCCACAGAAATGAAGGGGCTGAAGCGCCAGGAATGTTGTAAAATATTACATCCGAGTTGTGAGGTTGCCTTATGTTAGGATATATAACGTTATAGACGTACATAATGTTCCCACCGAGAAGTAGGTGCCGACACGCATGGAATGTTGTAAAATATTGCGTCGGAGATGTTAGGTTGCCTTAGGTTAGGACATATTACATTACAGAAGTATATAATTTTCCCACGAATAAGTAGGCGCCGACACGCAAGGAATGTTGTAAAATATTACATCCGAGATGTTAGGCTGCCTTAGGTTAGGACATATTACGTTATAGCTGCACATAATGTTCCCACCGAGAAGTAGTGGCCGACACGCCACGAATGTTGTAAAATATTACATCCGAGGTGTTAGGTTGCCTTAGGTTAGGACATATAACGTTACAGCCGTACATAATGTCCCCACCGAGAAGTAGGGGCCGACACGCAAGGAATGTTGTAAAATATTACATCCGAGATGTTAGGTTGCCCTAGGATAGGACATATAACGTTATAGACGTATATAATGTTACCACCGAAAAGTAGGTGCCGACACGCAAGGAATGCTGTAAAATATTACTTCCGAGATGTTAGGTTGCCTTAGGATAGGACATATAACGTTATAGACGTACATAATGTTCCCACCGAGAAGTAGAGGCCCACACGCCACGAATGTTGTAAAATATTACATACGAGGTGTTAGGTTGCCTTAGGTTAGGATATATAACGTTATAGACGTATATAATGTTCCCACGGAGAAGTAGGCGCCGACACGCAAGGAATGTTGTAAAATATTACGTCCGAGAAGTTAGGTTGCCTTAGGTTAGGACATATAACGTCATAATTATTATGTATTACATCCGAGTTGTTAGGTTGCCTTAGGTTAGGGCATAAAACGTTATAGACGTACATAATGTTCCCACAGAAATGAAGGGGCTGAAGCGCCAGGAATGTTGTGAAATATTACATCCGAGTTGTTAGGTTGCCTTATGTTAGGATATATGACGTTATAGACGTACATAATGTTCCCACCGAGATGTAGGTGCCGACACGCATGGAATGTTGTAAAATATTGCGTCGGAGATGTTAGGTTGCCTTAGGTTAGGACATATTACGTTATAGAAGTATATAATGTTCCCACGAATAAGTAGGCGCCGACACGCAAGGAATGTTGTAAAATATTACATCCGAGATGTTAGGCTGCCTTAGGTTAGGACATATTACGTTATAGCTGCACATAATGTTCCCACCGAGAAGTAGTGGCCGACACGCCACGAATGTTGTAAAATATTACATCCGAGGTGTTAGGTTGCCTTAGGTTAGGACATATAACGTTACAGCCGTACATAATGTCCCCACCGAGAAGTAGGGGCCGACACGCAAGGAATGTTGTAAAATATTACATCCGAGATGTTAGGTTGCCCTAGGATAGGACATATAACGTTATAGACGTATATAATGTTACCACCGAAAAGTAGGTGCCGACACGCAAGGAATGCTGTAAAATATTACTTCCGAGATGTTAGGTTGCCTTAGGATAGGACATATAACGTTATATACGTACATAATGTTCCCACCAAGAAGTAGGGGCCGACACGCCACGAATGTTGTGGAATATAACGTCCGAGATGTTAGGTTGCCCTAGGATAGGATATATAACGTTATAGAAGTATATAATATTCCCACCGAAAAATAGGTGCCGACACGCAAGGAATGTTGGAAAATATTACATCCTAGATGTTAGGTTGCCTTACGTTAGGATATATAACGTTATAGACGTATATAATGTTCCCACCGAGAAGTAGAGGCCTACACGCCACGAATGTTGTAAAATATTACATACGAGGTGTTAGGTTGCCTTAGGTTAGGGCACATAACGTTATAGACGTACATAATGTTCCCACCGAGAAGTAGAGGCCGACACGCCACGAATGTTGTGAAATATTACATCCGAGATGTTAGGTTTGCTTAGGTTAGGACATATAACGTTATATACGTACATAATGTTCCCACCGAGAAGTAGAGGCCTACACGCCACGAATGTTGTAAAATATTACATACGAGGTGTTAGGTTGCCTTAGGTTAGGGCACATAACGTTATAGTCGAACATAATGTTCCCACCGAAAAGTAGGTGCCGACACGCAAGGAATGTTGAAAAATATTACATCCTTGATGTTAGGTTGCCTTACGTTAGAATATATAACGTTATAGACGTACATAATGTTCCCACCGAGAAGTAGAGGCCTACACGCCACGAATGTTGTAAAATATTACATACGAGGTGTTAGGTTGCCTTAGGTTAGGGCACATAACGTTATAGATGTACATAATGTTCACACCGAGAAGTAGAGGCCGACACGCCACGAATGTTGTGAAATATTACATCCGAGATGATATGTTTGCTTAGGTTAGGACATATAACGTTATATACGTACATAATTTTCCCACCGAGAAGTAGGTGCCAACACGCAAGGAATGTTGGAAAATATTACATCCGAGATGTTAGGTTGCCTTACGTTAGGATATATAACGTTATAGACATACATAATGTTCCCACCGAGAAGTAGGTGCCGACACGCAAGGAATGTTGGAAAATATTACATCCGAGATGTTAGTTTGCCTTACGTTAGGATATATAACGTTATAGACGTACATAATGCTCCCACCGAGAAGTAGAGGCCTACACGCCACGAATGTTGTAAAATATTACATACGAGGTGTTAGGTTGCCTTAGGTTAGGGCACATAACGTTATAGACGTACATAATGTTCCCACCGAGAAGTAGAGGCCGACACGCCACGAATGTTGTGAAATATTACATCCGAGATGTTAGGTTTGCTTAGGTTAGGGCACATAACATTATAGGCGTACATAATGCTCCCACCGAGAAGTAGAGGCCTACACGCCACGAATGTTGTAAAATATTACATACGAGGTGTTAGGTTGCCTTAGGTTAGGGCACATAACGTTATAGACGTACATAATGTTCCCACCGAGAAGTAGAGGCCGACACGCCACGAATGTTGTGAAATATTACATCCGAGATGTTAGGTTGCCTTAGGTTAGTATATATAAGGTTATAGACGTACATAATGTTCCCACCGAGAAGTAGAGGCCGACACGCCACGAATGTTGTGAAATATTACATCCGAGATGTTAGGTTTGCTTAGGTTAGGACATATAACATTATATACGTACATAATGTTCCCACCGAGAAGTAGAGGCCGACACGCCACGAATGTTGTGAAATATTACATCCGAGATGTTAGGTTTGCTTAGGTTAGGACATATAACATTATATACGTACATAATGTTCCCACCGAGAAGTAGGGGCCGACATGCCACGAATGTTGTGAAATATTACATCCGAGATGTTAGGTTTACTTAGGTTAGGACATATAACGTTACATACGTACATAATGTTCCCACAAAGAAGTAGGGGCCGACACGCAATGAATGTTGTAAAATATTACATCCGAGATGTTAGGTTGCCTTAGGTTAGGATATATAACGATATAGCTGCACATAATGTTCCCACCGAGAAGTAGGGGCCAACACGCAAGGAATGTTGTAAAATATTACATCCGAGATGTTAGGTTGCCTTAGGTTAGGATATATAACGATATAGCTGCACATAATGTTCCCACCGAGAAGTAGGGGCCGACACGCAAGGAATGTTGTAAAATATTACATCCGAGATGTTAGGTTGCCCTAGGATAGGACATATAACGTTATAGCCGTACATAATGTTCCCACCGAGAAGTAGGGGCCGACACGCAAGGAATGTTGTAAAATATTACATCCGAGATGTTAGGTTGCCCTAGGATACGACATATAACGTTATAGCCGTACATAATGTTCCCACCGAGAAGTAGGGGCCGACGCGCAAGGAATGCTGTAAAATATTACATCCGGGATGTTAGGTTACCTTAGGATAGGACATATAACGTTATATACGTACATAATGTTCCCACCAAGAAGTAGGGGCCGACACGCCACGAATGTTGTAGCATATAACGTCCGAAATGTTAGGTTGCTCTAGGATAGTATATATAACGTTATAGACGTATGTAATGTTCCCACCGAGAAGTAGGTGCCGACACGCAAGGAATGTTGGAAAATATTACATCCGAGATGTTAGGCTGCCTTAGGTTAGGACATATTACGTTATAGCTGCACATAATGTTCCCACCGAGAAGTAGTGGCCGACACGCCACGAATGTTGTAAAATATTACATCCGAGGTGTTATGTTGCCTTAGGTTAGGACATATAACGTTACAGCCGTACATAATGTCCCCACCGAGAAGTAGGGGCCGACACGCAAGGAATGTTGTAAAATATTACATCCGAGATGTTAGGTTGCCCTAGGATAGGACATATAACGTTATAGACGTATATAATGTTACCACCGAAAAGTAGGTGCCGACACGGAAGGAATGCTGTAAAATATTACTTCCGAGATGTTAGGTTGCCTTAGGATAGGACATATAACGTTATATACGTACATAATGTTCCCACCAAGAAGTAGGGGCCGACACGCCACGAATGTTGTGGAATATTACATACGAGGTGTACGGTTGCCTTAGGTTAGGGCACATAACGTTATAGACGTACATACTGTTCCGACCGAGAAGCAGAGGCCGACACGCCACGAATGTTGTGAAATATTACATCCGAGATGTTAGGTTTGCTTAGGTTAGGACATATAACGTTATAGACGTACATAATGTTCCCACCGAGAAGTAGAGGCCTACACGCCACGAATGTTGTAAAATATTACATACGAGGTGTACGGTTGCCTTAGGTTAGGGCACATAACGTTATAGACGTACATAATGTTCCGACCGAGAAGTAGAGGCCGACACGCCACGAATGTTGTGAAATATTACATCCGAGATGTTAGGTTTGCTTAGGTTAGGACATATAACGTTATATACGTACATAATGTTCCCACCGAGAAGTAGAGGCCTACACGCCACGAATGTTGTAAAATATTACATATGAGGTGTTAGGTTGCCTTAGGTTAGGGCACATAACGTTATAGTCGAACATAATGTTCCCACCGAGAAGTAGTGGCCGACACGCCACGAATGTTGTTAAATATTACATCCGAGATGTTAGGTTTGCTTAGGTTAGGACATGTAACGTTATATACGTACATAATGTCCTCACCAAGAAGTAGGGGCCGACACGCAAGGAATGTTGTAAAATATTACATCCGAGATGTTAGGTTGCCTTAGGTTAGGATATATAACGTTATAGACGTATATAATGTTACCACCGAAAAGTAGGTGCCGACGCGCAAGGAATGCTGTAAAATATCACGTCCGAGATGTTATGTTGCCTTCGGTTAGGATATATAACGTTATAGAAGTATATAATGTTCCCACGGATAAGTAGGCCCCGACACGCAAGGAATGTTGTAAAATATTACATACGAGGTGTTAGGTTGCCTTAGGTTAGGACATATAACGTTATAGACGTGCATAATGTACCCACCGAGAAGTAGAGGCCTACACGCCACGAATGTTGTAAAATATTACATACGAGGTGTTAGGTTGCCTTAGGTTAGAGCACATAACGTTATAGATGTACATAATGTTCACACCGAGAAGTAGAGGCCGACACGCCACGAATGTTGTGAAATATTACATCCGAGATGATATGTTTGCTTAGGTTAGGACATATAACGTTATATACGTACATAATTTTCCCACCGAGAAGTAGGTGCCAACACGCAAGGAATGTTGGAAAATATTACATCCGAGATGTTAGGTTGCCTTACGTTAGGATATATAACGTTATAGACATACATAATGTTCCCACCGAGAAGTAGGTGCCGACACGCAAGGAATGTTGGAAAATATTACATCCGAGATGTTAGTTTGCCTTACGTTAGGATATATAACGTTATAGACGTACATCATGCTCCCACCGAGAAGTAGAGGCCTACACGCCACGAATGTTGTAAAATATTACATACGAGGTGTTAGGTTGCCTTAGGTTAGGGCACATAACGTTATAGACGTACATAATGTTCCGACCGAGAAGTAGAGGCCGACACGCCACGAATGTTGTGAAATATTACATCCGAGATGTTAGGTTTGCTTAGGTTAGGACATATAACGTTATATACGTACATAATGTTCCCACCGAGAAGTAGAGGCCTACACGCCACGAATGTTGTAAAATATTACATATGAGGTGTTAGGTTGCCTTAGGTTAGGGCACATAACGTTATAGTCGAACATAATGTTCCCACCGAGAAGTAGTGGCCGACACGCCACGAGTGTTGTTAAATATTACATCCGAGATGTTAGGTTTGCTTAGGTTAGGACATATAACGTTATATACGTACATAATGTTCCCACCAAGAAGTAGGGGCCGACACGCCACGAATGTTGTGGAATATAACGTCCGAGATGTTAGGTTGCCCTAGGATAGGATATATAACGTTATAGAAGTATATAATATTCCCACCGAAAAATAGGTGCCGACACGCAAGGAATGTTGGAAAATATTACATCCTAGATGTTAGGTTGCCTTACGTTAGGATATATAACGTTATAGACGTATATAATGTTCCCACCGAGAAGTAGAGGCCTACACGCCACGAATGTTGTAAAATATTACATACGAGGTGTTAGGTTGCCTTAGGTTAGGGCACATAACGTTATAGACGTACATAATGTTCCCACCGAGAAGTAGAGGCCGACATGCCACGAATGTTGTGAAATATTACATCCGAGATGTTAGGTTTGCTTAGGTTAGGACATATAACGTTATATACGTACATAATGTTCCCACCAAGAAGTAGGGGCCGACACGCAAGGAATGTTGTAAAATATTACATCCGAGATGTTCGGTTGCCCTAGGATAGAACATATAACGTTATAGACGTAAATAATGTTCCCACCGAAAAGTAGGTGCCGACACGCAAGGAATGTTGAAAAATATTACATCCTTGATGTTAGGTTGCCTTACGTTAGAATATATAACGTTATAGACGTACATAATGTTCCCACCGAGAAGTAGAGGCCTACACGCCACGAATGTTGTAAAATATTATATACGAGGTGTTAGGTTGCCTTAGGTTAGGGCACATAACGTTATAGACGTACATAATGTTCCCACCGAGAAGTAGAGGCCGACACGCCACGAATGGTGTAAAATATTACATACGAGGTGTACGGTTGCCTTAGGTTAGGGCACATAACGTTATAGACGTACATAATGTTCCGACCGAGAAGCAGAGGCCGACACGCCACGAATGTTGTGAAATATTACATCCGAGATGTTAGGTTTGCTTAGGTTAGGACATGTAATGTTATATACGTACATAATGTCCTCACCAAGAAGTAGGGGCCGACACGCAAGGAATGTTGTAAAATATTACATCCGAGATGTTAGGTTGCCTTAGGTTAGGATATATAACGTTATAGACGTATATAATGTTACCACCGAAAAGTAGGTGCCGACGCGCAAGGAATGCTGTAAAATATCACGTCCGAGATGTTATGTTGCCTTCGGTTAGGATATATAACGTTATAGAAGTATATAATGTTCCCACGGATAAGTAGGCCCCGACACGCAAGGAATGTTGTAAAATATTACATACGAGGTGTTAGGTTGCCTTGGGTTAGAACATATAACGTTATAGACGTGCATAATGTACCCACCGAGAAGTAGAGGCCTACACGCCACGAATGTTGTAAAATATTACATACGAGGTGTTAGGTTGCCTTAGGTTAGGGCACATAACGTTATAGATGTACATAATGTTCACACCGAGAAGTAGAGGCCGACACGCCACGAATGTTGTGAAATATTACATCCGAGATGATATGTTTGCTTAGGTTAGGACATATAACGTTATATACGTACATAATTTTCCCACCGAGAAGTAGGTGCCAACACGCAAGGAATGTTGGAAAATATTACATCCGAGATGTTAGGTTGCCTTACGTTAGGATATATAACGTTATAGACATACATAATGTTCCCACCGAGAAGTAGGTGCCGACACGCAAGGAATGTTGGAAAATATTACATCCGAGATGTTAGTTTGCCTTACGTTAGGATATATAACGTTATAGACGTACATAATGCTCCCACCGAGAAGTAGAGGCCTACACGCCACGAATGTTGTAAAATATTACATACGAGGTGTTAGGTTGCCTTAGGTTAGGGCACATAACGTTATAGACGTACATAATGTTCCCACCGAGAAGTAGAGGCCGACACGCCACGAATGTTGTGAAATATTACATCCGAGATGTTAGGTTTGCTTAGGTTAGGGCACATAACATTATAGGCGTACATAATGCTCCCACCGAGAAGTAGAGGCCTACACGCCACGAATGTTGTAAAATATTACATACGAGGTGTTAGGTTGCCTTAGGTTAGGGCACATAACGTTATAGACGTACATAATGTTCCCACCGAGAAGTAGAGGCCGACACGCCACGAATGTTGTGAAATATTACATCCGAGATGTTAGGTTTGCTTAGGTTAGGACATATAACATTATATACGTACATAATGTTCCCACCGAGAAGTAGAGGCCGACACGCCACGAATGTTGTGAAATATTACATCCGAGATGTTAGGTTTGCTTAGGTTAGGACATATAACATTATATACGTACATAATGTTCCCACCGAGAAGTAGGGGCCGACATGCCACGAATGTTGTGAAATATTACATCCGAGATGTTAGGTTTACTTAGGTTAGGACATATAACGTTACATACGTACATAATGTTCCCACAAAGAAGTAGGGGCCGACACGCAATGAATGTTGTAAAATATTACATCCGAGATGTTAGGTTGCCTTAGGTTAGGATATATAACGATATAGCTGCACATAATGTTCCCACCGAGAAGTAGGGGCCAACACGCAAGGAATGTTGTAAAATATTACATCCGAGATGTTAGGTTGCCTTAGGTTAGGATATATAACGATATAGCTGCACATAATGTTCCCACCGAGAAGTAGGGGCCGACACGCAAGGAATGTTGTAAAATATTACATCCGAGATGTTAGGTTGCCCTAGGATAGGACATATAACGATATAGCTGCACATAATGTTCCCACCGAGAAGTAGGGGCCGACACGCAAGGAATGTTGTAAAATATTACATCCGAGATGTTAGGTTGCCCTAGGATAGGACATATAACGTTATAGCCGTACATAATGTTCCCACCGAGAAGTAGGGGCCGACACGCAAGGAATGTTGTAAAATATTACATCCGAGATGTTAGGTTGCCCTAGGATACGACATATAACGTTATAGCCGTACATAATGTTCCCACCGAGAAGTAGGGGCCGACGCGCAAGGAATGCTGTAAAATATTACATCCGGGATGTTAGGTTACCTTAGGATAGGACATATAACGTTATATACGTACATAATGTTCCCACCAAGAAGTAGGGGCCGACACGCCACGAATGTTGTGGAATATTACATACGAGGTGTACGGTTGCCTTAGGTTAGGGCACATAACGTTATAGACGTACATACTGTTCCGACCGAGAAGCAGAGGCCGACACGCCACGAATGTTGTGAAATATTACATCCGAGATGTTAGGTTTGCTTAGGTTAGGACATATAACGTTATAGACGTACATAATGTTCCCACCGAGAAGTAGAGGCCTACACGCCACGAATGTTGTAAAATATTACATACGAGGTGTACGGTTGCCTTAGGTTAGGGCACATAACGTTATAGACGTACATAATGTTCCGACCGAGAAGTAGAGGCCGACACGCCACGAATGTTGTGAAATATTACATCCGAGATGTTAGGTTTGCTTAGGTTAGGACATATAACGTTATATACGTACATAATGTTCCCACCGAGAAGTAGAGGCCTACACGCCACGAATGTTGTAAAATATTACATATGAGGTGTTAGGTTGCCTTAGGTTAGGGCACATAACGTTATAGTCGAACATAATGTTCCCACCGAGAAGTAGTGGCCGACACGCCACGAATGTTGTTAAATATTACATCCGAGATGTTAGGTTTGCTTAGGTTAGGACATGTAACGTTATATACGTACATAATGTCCTCACCAAGAAGTAGGGGCCGACACGCAAGGAATGTTGTAAAATATTACATCCGAGATGTTAGGTTGCCTTAGGTTAGGATATATAACGTTATAGACGTATATAATGTTACCACCGAAAAGTAGGTGCCGACGCGCAAGGAATGCTGTAAAATATCACGTCCGAGATGTTATGTTGCCTTCGGTTAGGATATATAACGTTATAGAAGTATATAATGTTCCCACGGATAAGTAGGCCCCGACAAGCAAGGAATGTTGTAAAATATTACATACGAGGTGTTAGGTTGCCTTAGGTTAGGACATATAACGTTATAGACGTGCATAATGTTCCCACCGAGAAGTAGAGGCCCACACGCCACGAATGTTGTAAAATATTACATACGAGGTGTTAGGTTGCCTTAGGTTAGGGCACATAACGTTATAGACGTACATAATGTTCCCACCGAGAAGTAGAGGCCGACACGCCACGAATGTTGTAAAATATTACATACGAGGTGTACGGTTGCCTTAGGTTAGGGCACATAACGTTATAGACGTACATAATGTTCCGACCGAGAAGTAGAGGCCGACACGCCACGAATGTTGTGAAATATTACATCCGAGATGTTAGGTTTGCTTAGGTTAGGACATATAACGTTATATACGTACATAATGTTCCCACCGAGAAGTAGAGGCCTACACGCCACGAATGTTGTAAAATATTACATACGAGGTGTTAGGTTGCCTTAGGTTAGGGCACATAACGTTATAGTCGAACATAATGTTCCCACCGAGAAGTAGTGGCCGACACGCCACGAATGTTGTTAAATATTACATCCGAGATGTTAGGTTGCCTTAGGTTAGGGCACATAACGTTATAGACGTACATAATGTTCCCACCGAGAAGTAGAGGCCGACACGCCACGAATGTTGTGAAATATTACATCCGAGATGTTAGGTTGCCTTAGGTTAGGGCACATAACATTATAGGCGCACATAATGCTCCCACCGAGAAGTAGAGGCCTACACGCCACGAATGTTGTAAAATATTACATACGAGGTGTTAGGTTGCCTTAGGTTAGGGCACATAACGTTATAGACGTACATAATGTTCCCACCGAGAAGTAGAGGCCGACACGCCACGAATGTTGTGAAATATTACATCCGAGATGTTAGGTTTGCTTAGGTTAGGACATGTAACGTTATATACGTACATAATGTCCTCACCAAGAGGTAGGGGCCTACACGCAAGGAATGTTGTAAAATATTACATCCGAGATGTTAGGTTGCCTTAGGTTAGGATATATAACGTTATAGACGTATATAATGTTACCACCGAAAAGTAGGTGCCGACGCGCAAGGAATGCTGTAAAATATCACGTCCGAGATGTTATGTTGCCTTCGGTTAGGATATATAACGTTATAGAAGTATATAATGTTCCCACGGATAAGTAGGCCCCGACAAGCAAGGAATGTTGTAAAATATTACATACGAGGTGTTAGGTTGCCTTAGGTTAGGACATATAACGTTATAGACGTGCATAATGTTCCCACCGAGAAGTAGAGGCCCACACGCCACGAATGTTGTAAAATATTACATACGAGGTGTTAGGTTGCCTTAGGTTAGGATATATAACGTTATAGACGTATATAATGTTCCCACGGAGAAGTAGGCGCCGACACGCAAGGAATGTTGTAAAATATTACGTCCGAGAAGTTAGGTTGCCTTAGGTTAGGACATATAACGTCATAATTATTATGTATTACATCCGAGTTGTTAGGTTGCCTTAGGTTAGGGCATATAACGTTATAAACGTACATAATGTTCCCACAGAAATGAAGGGGCTGAAGCGCCAGGAATGTTGTAAAATATTACATCCGAGTTGTGAGGTTGCCTTATGTTAGGATATATAACGTTATAGACGTACATAATGTTCCCACCGAGAAGTAGGTGCCGACACGCATGGAATGTTGTAAAATATTGCGTCGGAGATGTTAGGTTGCCTTAGGTTAGGACATATTACATTACAGAAGTATATAATTTTCCCACGAATAAGTAGGCGCCGACACGCAAGGAATGTTGTAAAATATTACATCCGAGATGTTAGGCTGCCTTAGGTTAGGACATATTACGTTATAGCTGCACATAATGTTCCCACCGAGAAGTAGTGGCCGACACGCCACGAATGTTGTAAAATATTACATCCGAGGTGTTAGGTTGCCTTAGGTTAGGACATATAACGTTACAGCCGTACATAATGTCCCCACCGAGAAGTAGGGGCCGACACGCAAGGAATGTTGTAAAATATTACATCCGAGATGTTAGGTTGCCCTAGGATAGGACATATAACGTTATAGACGTATATAATGTTACCACCGAAAAGTAGGTGCCGACACGCAAGGAATGCTGTAAAATATTACTTCCGAGATGTTAGGTTGCCTTAGGATAGGACATATAACGTTATAGACGTACATAATGTTCCCACCGAGAAGTAGAGGCCCACACGCCACGAATGTTGTAAAATATTACATACGAGGTGTTAGGTTGCCTTAGGTTAGGATATATAACGTTATAGACGTATATAATGTTCCCACGGAGAAGTAGGCGCCGACACGCAAGGAATGTTGTAAAATATTATGTCCGAGAAGTTAGGTTGCCTTAGGTTAGGACATATAACGTCATAATTATTATGTATTACATCCGAGTTGTTAGGTTGCCTTAGGTTAGGGCATAAAACGTTATAGACGTACATAATGTTCCCACAGAAATGAAGGGGCTGAAGCGCCAGGAATGTTGTGAAATATTACATCCGAGTTGTTAGGTTGCCTTATGTTAGGATATATGACGTTATAGACGTACATAATGTTCCCACCGAGATGTAGGTGCCGACACGCATGGAATGTTGTAAAATATTGCGTCGGAGATGTTAGGTTGCCTTAGGTTAGGACATATTACGTTATAGAAGTATATAATGTTCCCACGAATAAGTAGGCGCCGACACGCAAGGAATGCTGTAAAATATTACTTCCGAGATGTTAGGTTGCCTTAGGATAGGACATATAACGTTATATACGTACATAATGTTCCCACCAAGAAGTAGGGGCCGACACGCCACGAATGTTGTGGAATATAACGTCCGAGATGTTAGGTTGCCCTAGGATAGGATATATAACGTTATAGAAGTATATAATATTCCCACCGAAAAATAGGTGCCGACACGCAAGGAATGTTGGAAAATATTACATCCTAGATGTTAGGTTGCCTTACGTTAGGATATATAACGTTATAGACGTATATAATGTTCCCACCGAGAAGTAGAGGCCTACACGCCACGAATGTTGTAAAATATTACATACGAGGTGTTAGGTTGCCTTAGGTTAGGGCACATAACGTTATAGACGTACATAATGTTCCCACCGAGAAGTAGAGGCCGACACGCCACGAATGTTGTGAAATATTACATCCGAGATGTTAGGTTTGCTTAGGTTAGGACATATAACGTTATATACGTACATAATGTTCCCACCAAGAAGTAGGGGCCGACACGCAAGGAATGTTGTAAAATATTACATCCGAGATGTTCGGTTGCCCTAGGATAGAACATATAACGTTATAGACGTAAATAATGTTCCCACCGAAAAGTAGGTGCCGACACGCAAGGAATGTTGAAAAATATTACATCCTTGATGTTAGGTTGCCTTACGTTAGAATATATAACGTTATAGACGTACATAATGTTCCCACCGAGAAGTAGAGGCCTACACGCCACGAATGTTGTAAAATATTACATACGAGGTGTTAGGTTGCCTTAGGTTAGGGCACATAACGTTATAGACGTACATAATGTTCCCACCGAGAAGTAGAGGCCGACACGCCACGAATGGTGTAAAATATTACATACGAGGTGTACGGTTGCCTTAGGTTAGGGCACATAACGTTATAGACGTACATAATGTTCCGACCGAGAAGCAGAGGCCGACACGCCACGAATGTCGTGAAATATTACATCCGAGATGTTAGGTTTGCTTAGGCTAGGACATATAACGTTATATACGTACATAATGTTCCCACCGAGAAGTAGAGGCCTACACGCCACGAATGTTGTAAAATATTACATACGAGGTATTAGGTTGCCTTAGGTTAGGGCACATAACGTTATAGACGAACATAATGTTCCCACAGAGAAGTAGCGGCCGACACGCCACGAATGTTGTTAAATATTACATCCGAGATGTTAGGTTTGCTTAGGTTAGGACATGTAACGTTATATACGTACATAATGTCCTCACCAAGAAGTAGGGGCCGACACGCAAGGAATGTTGTAAAATATTACATCCGAGATGTTAGGTTGCCTTACGTTAGGATATATAACGTTATAGACGTACATAATGTTCCCACCGAGAAGTAGAGGCCTACACGCCACGAATGTTGTAAAATATTACATACGAGGTGTCAGGTTGCCTTAGGTTAGGGCACATAACGTTATAGACGTACATAATGTTCCCACCGTGAAGTAGAGGCCGACACGCCACGAACGTTGTGAAATATTACATCCGAGATGTTAGGTTTGCTTAGGTTAGGACATATAACGTTATATACGTACATAATGTTCCCACCGAGAAGTAGAGGCCGACACGCAAGGAATGTTGGAAAATATTACATACGAGGTGTTAGGTTGCCTTAGGTTAGGACATATAACGTTATAGACGTACACAATGTACCCACCGAGAAGTAGGGGCCCACACGCCACGAATGTTGTAAAATATTACATCCGAGATGTTAGGTTGCCTTAGGTTAGTATATATAAGGTTATAGACGTACATAATGTTCCCACCGAGAAGTAGAGGCCGACACGCCACGAATGTTGTGAAATATTACATCCGAGATGTTAGGTTTGCTTAGGTTAGGACATATAACATTATATACGTACATAATGTTCCCACCGAGAAGTAGAGGCCGGCACGCCACGAATGTTGTGAAATATTACATCCGAGATGTTAGGTTTGCTTAGGTTAGGACATATAACATTATATACGTACATAATGTTCCCACCGAGAAGTAGGGGCCGACATGCCACGAATGTTGTGAAATATTACATCCGAGATGTTAGGTTTACTTAGGTTAGGACATATAACGTTACATACGTACATAATGTTCCCACAAAGAAGTAGGGGCCGACACGCCACGAATGTTGTAGCATATAACGTCCGAAATGTTAGGTTGCTCTAGGATAGTATATATAACGTTATAGACGTATGTAATGTTCCCACCGAGAAGTAGGTGCCGACACGCAAGGAATGTTGGAAAATATTACATCCGAGATGTTAGGTTGCCATACGTTAGGATATATAACGTTATAGACGTACATAATGTTCCCACCGAGGACTAGGGGTCGACACGCAAGGAATGCTGTAAAATATCACGTCCGAGATGTTATGTTGCCTTCGGTTAGGATATATAACGTTATACAAGTATATAATGTTCCCACGGATAAGTAGGCGCCGACACGCAAGGAATGTTGTAAAATATCACGTCCGAGATGTTATGTTGCCTTCGGTTAGGATATATAACGTTATAGAAGTATATAATGTTCCCACGGATAAGTAGGCGCCGACACGCAAGGAATGTTGTAAAATATTACATCCGAGATGTTAGGTTGCCTTAGGTTAGGATATATAAGGTTATAGACGTATATAATATTCCCACGGAGCAGTATGCGCCGACACGCAAGGAATGTTGTAAAATATTACATACGAGGTGTTAGGTTGCCTTAGGTTAGGACATATAACGTTATAGACGTGCATAATGTTCCCACCGAGAAGTAGAGGCCTACACGGCACGAATGTTGTAAAATATTACATACGAGGTGTTAGGTTGCCTTAGGTTAGGGCACATAACGTTATAGAAGTGTATAATGTTCCCACGGATAAGTAGGCGACGGCACGCAAGTAATGTTGTAAAATATTACATCCGAGATGTTAGGCTGCCTTAGGTTAGGACATATTACGTTATAGCTGCACATAATGTTCCCACCGAGATGTAGTGGCCGACACGCCACGAATGTTGTTAAATATTACATCCGAGGTGTTAGGTTGTCTTCGGTTAGGACATATAACGTTATGAGCCGTACATAATGTTCCCACCGAGAAGTAGGGGCCGACACGAAAGGAATGTTGTAAAATATTACATCCGAGATGTTAGGTTGCCCTAGGATAGAAAATATAACGTTATAGCCGTATATAATGTTACCACCGAGAAGTAGGGGCCGACACGCAAGGAATGTTGTAAAATATTACATCCGAGATGTTAGGTGGCCCTAGGATAGGACATATAACGTTATAGCCGTATATAATGTTACCACCGAAAAGTAGGTGCCGACGCGCAAGGAATGCTGTAAAATATTACATCCGGGATGTTAGGTTACCTTAGGATAGGACATATAACGTTATATACGTACATAATGTTCCCACCAAGAAGTAGGGGCCGACACGCCACGAATGTTGTAGCATATAACGTCCGAGATGTTAGGTTGCTCTAGGAAAGGATATATAACGTTATAGACGTATGTAATGTTCCCACCGAGAAGTAGGTGCCGACACGCAAGGAATGTTAGAAAATATTACATCCGAGATGTTAGGTTGCCATACGTTAGGATATATAACGTTATAGACGTACATAATGTTCCCACCGAGGAGTAGGGGTCGACACGCAAGGAATGTTGTAAAATATCACGTCCGAGATGTTATGTTGCCTTCGGTTAGGATATATAACGTTATAGAAGTATATAATGTTCCCACGGATAAGTAGGCGCCGACACGCAAGGAATGTTGTAAAATATCACGTCCGAGATGTTATGTTGCCTTCGGTTAGGATATATAACGTTATAGAAGTATATAATGGTCCCACGGATAAGTAGGCGCCGACACGCAAGGAATGCTGTAAAATATTACATCCGAGATGTTAGGTTGCCTTAGGTTAGGATATATAAAGTTATAGACGTATATAATATTCCCACGGAGCAGTATGCGCCGACACGCAAGGAATGTTGTAAAATATTACATCCGAAATGTTAGGCTGCCTTAGGTTAGGACATATTACGTTATAGCTGCACATAATGTTCCCACCGAGAAGTAGTGGCCGACACGCCGCGAATGTTGTTAAATATTACATCCGAGGTGTTAGGTTGCCTTTGGTTAGGACATATAACGTTATGAGCCGTACATAATGTTCCCACCGAGAAGTAGGGGCCGACACGAAAGGAATGTTGTAAAATATTACATCCGAGATGTTAGGTTGCCCTAGGAGAGAAAATATAACGTTATAGCCGTATATAATGTTACCACCGAAAAGTAGGTGCCGATACGCCACGAATATTGTAAAATATTATATACGAGGTGTTAGGTTGCCTTAGGATAGGACATATAACGTTATAGACGTGCATAATGTTCCCACCGAGAAGTAGAGGCCTACACGCCACGAATGTTGTAAAATATTACATACGAGGTGTTAGGTTGCCTTAGGTTAGGGCACATAACGTTGTAGACGTACATAATGTTCCCACCGAGAAGTAGAGGCCGACACGCCACGAATGTTGTAAAATATTACATCCGAGATGTTAGGCTGCCTTAGGTTAGGACATATTACGTTATAGCCGCACATAATGTTCCCACCGAGAAGTAGTGGCCGACACGCCACGAATGTTGTTAAATATTACATCAGAGGTGTTAGGTTGCCTTAGGTTAGGAAATATAACGTTATAGCCGTACATAATGTTCCCACCGAGAAGTAGGGGCCGACACGCAAGGAATGTTGTAAAATATTACATCCGGGATGTTAGGTTGCCCTAGGATAGGACATATAACGTTATAGCCGTACATAATGTTCCCACCGAGAGGTAGGGGCCGACACGCAAGGAATGTTGTAAAGTATTACATCCGAGATGTTAGGTTGCCCTATGATAGGACATATAACGTTATAGCCGTACATAATGTCCCCACCGAGCAGTAGGGGCCGACACGCAAGGAATGTTGTAAAATATAACATCCGAGATGTTAGGTGGCCCTAGGGTAGGACATATAACGTTATAGACGTATATAATGTTACCACCGAAAAGTAGGTGCCGCCGCGCAAGGAATGCTGTAAAATATTACATCCGAGATGTTAGGTTCCCTTAGGATAGGACATATAACGTTATATACGTACATAATGTTCCCACCAAGAAGTAGGGGCCGACACGCCACGAATGTTGTAGAATATAACGTCCGAGATGTTAGGTTGCCCTAGGATAGGATATATAACGTTATAGACGTATATAATGTTCCCACCGAGAAGTAGGTGCCGACACGCAAGGAATGTTGGAAAATATTACATCCGAGATGTTAGGCTGCCTTACGTTAGGATATATAACGTTATATACGTACATAATGTTTCCACCAAGAAGTAGGGGCCGACACGCCACGAATGTTGTAGCATATAACGTCCGAGATGTTAGGTTGCTCTAGGATAGGATATATAACGTTATAGACGTATGTAATGTTCCCACCGAGAAGTAGGTGCCGACACGCAAGGAATGTTGGAAAATATTACATCCGAGATGTTAGGTTGCCATACGTTAGGATATATAACGTTATAGACGTACATAATGTTCCCACCGAGGAGTAGGTGTCGACACGCAAGGAATGTTGTAAAATATCACGTCCGAGATGTTATGTTGCCTTCGGTTAGGATATATAACGTTATAGAAGTATATAATGTTCCCACGGATAAGTAGGCGACGGCACGCAAGGAATGTTGTAAAATATTACATACGAGGTGTTAGGTTGCCTTAGGTTAGGGCACATAATGTTATAGACGTACATAATGTTCACACCGAGAAGTAGAGGCCGACACGCCACGAATGTTGTGAAATATTACATCCGAGATGATATGTTTGCTTAGGTTTGGACATATAACGTTATATACGTACATAATTTTCCCACCAAGAAGAAGGGGCCGACACGCAAGGAATGTTGTAAAATATTACATCCGAGATGTTAGGTGGCCCTAGGATAGGATATATAACGTTATAGACGTATATAATGTTACCACCGAAAAGTCGGTGCCGACGCGCAAGGAATGCTGTAAAATATTACATCCGGGATGTCAGGTTACCTTAGGATAGGACATATAACGTTATATACGTACATAATGTTCCCACCAAGAAGTAGGGGCCGACACGCCACGAATGTTGTAGCATATAACGTCCGAGATGTTAGGTTGCTCTAGGATAGGATATATAACGTTATAGACGTATGTAATGTTCCCACCGAGAGGTAGGTGCCGACACGCAAGGAATGTTGGAGAATATTACATCCGAGATGTTAGGTTGCCATACGTTAGGATATATAACGTTATAGACGTATATAATGTCCCCACCGAGGAGTAGGGGTCGACACGCAAGGAATGTTGTAAAATATCACGTCCGAGATGTTATGTTGCCTTCGGTTAGGATATATAACGTAATAGAAGTATATAATGTTCCCACGGATAAGTAGGCGCCGACACGCAAGGAATGTTGTAAAATATTACATTCGAGGTGTTAGGTTGCCTTAGGTTAGGGCACATAACGTGATAGACGTACATAATGTTCACACCGAGAAGTAGAGGCCGACACGCCACGAATGTTGTGAAATATTACATCCGAGATGTTAGACTGCCTTAGGTTAGGACATATTACGTTATAGCTGCACATAATGTTCCCACCGAGAAGTAGTGGCCGACACGCCACGAATGTTTTTAAATATTACATCCGAGGTGTTAGGTTGCCTTAGTTTAGGACATATAACGTTATAACCGTACATAATGCTCCCACCGAGAAGTAGGGGCCGACACGCAAGGAATGTTGTAAAATATTACATCCGAGATGTTAGGTAGCCCTAGGATAGGACATATAACGTTATAGACGTATATAATGTTACCACCGAAAAGTAGGTGCCGACGCGAAAGGAATGCTGTAAAATATTACATCCGGGATGTTAGGTTACCTTAGGATAGGACATATAACGTTATATACGTACATAATGTTCCCACCAAGAAGTAGGGGCCGACACGCCACGAATGTTGTAGCATATAACGTCCGAGATGTTAGGTTGCTCTAGGATAGGATATATAACGTTATAGACGTATGTAATGTTCCCACCGAGAAGTAGGTGCCGACACGCAAGGAATGTTGGAAAATATTACATCCGAGATGTTAGATTGCCATACGGTAGGATATATAACGTTATAGACGTACAAAATGTTCCCACCGAGGAGTAGGGGTCGACACGCAAGGAATGTTGTAAAATATCACGTCCGAGATGTTATGTTGCCTTCGGTTAGGATATATAACGTTATAGAAGTATATAATGTTCCCACGGAGCAGTATGCGCCGACACGCAAGGAATGTTGTAAAATATTACATCCGAGATGTTAGGCTGCCTTAGGTTAGGACATATTACGTTATAGCTGCACATAATGTTCCCACCGAGATGTAGTGGCCGCCACGCCACGAATGTTGTTAAATATTGCATCCGAGGTGTTAGGTTGCCTTAGGTTAGGACATATAACGTTATGAGCCGTACATAATGTTCCCACCGAGAAGTAGGGGCCGACACGCAAGGAATGTTGTAAAATATTACATCCGAGATGTTAGGTTGCCCTAGGATAGGACATATAACGTTATAGCCGTATATAATGTTACCACCGAAAAGTAGGTGCCGACACGCCACGAATATTGTAAAATATTACATACGAGGTGTTAGGTGGCCCTAGGATAGGATATATAACGTTATAGACGTACATAATGTTACCACCGAGGAGTAGGGGTCGACACGCAAGGAATGTTGTAAAATATCACGTCCGAGATGTTAGGTTGCCTTAGGTTAGTATATATAACGTTATAGAAGTATATAATGTTCCCACGGATAAGTAGGCCCCGACACGCAAGGAATGTTGTAAAATATTACATCCGAGATGTTAGGTTGCCTTAGGTGAGGATATATAACGATATAGCTGCACATAATGTTCCCACCGAGAAGTAGGGGCCGACACGCAAGGAATGTTGTAAAATATTACATCCGAGATGTTAGGTTGCCCTAGGATAGGACATATAACGTTATATACGTACATAATGTTCCCACCAAGAAGTAGGGGACGACACGCCACGAATGTTGTAGAATATAACGTCCGAGATGTTAGGTTGCCCTTGGATAGGATATATAACGTTATAGACGTATATAATGTTCCCACCGAGAAGTAGATGCCGACACGCAAGGAATGTTGGAAAATATTACATCCGAGATGTTAGGTTGCCTTACGTTAGGATATATAACGTTATAGACGTACATAATGTTCCCACCGAGAAGTAGAGGCCTACACGCCACGAATGTTGTACAATATTACATACGAGGTGTTAGGTTGCCTTAGGTTAGGACATATAACGTTATGAGCCGTACATAATGTTCCCACCGAGAAGCAGGGGCCGACACGCAAGTGATGTTGTAAAATATTACATCCGAGATGTTAGGTTGCCCTAGGATAGGACATATAACGTTATAGCCGTATATAATGTTACCACCAAGATGTAGGGGCCGACACGCAAGGAATGTTGTAAAATACTACATCCGAGATGTTAGGTTGCCTTAGGTTAGGATATATTACGTTATAGCTGCACATAATGTTCCCACCGAGATGTAGTGGCCGACACGCCACGAATGTTGTTAAATATAACATCCGAGGTGTTAGGTTGCCTTAGGTTAGGACATATAACGTTATGAGCCGTACATAATGTTCCCACCGAGAAGTAGGGGCCGACACGCAAGGAATGTTGTAAAATATTACATCCGAGATGTTAGGTTGCCCTAGGATACGACATATAACGTTATAGCCGTATATAATGTTACCACCGAAAAGTAGGTGCCGACACGCCACGAATATTGTAAAATATTACATACGAGGTGTTAGGTTGCCTTAGGTTAGGACATATAATGTTATAGACGTGCATAATGTTCCCACCGAGAAGTAGAGGCCTACACGCCACGAATGTTGTAAAATATTACATCCGAGATGTTAGGCTGCCTTAGGTTAGGACATATTACGTTATAGCTGCACATAATGTTCCCACCGAGAAGTAGTGGCCGACACGCCACGAATGTTTTTAAATATTACATCCGAGGTGTTAGGTTGCCTTAGGTTAGGACATATAACGTTATAGCCGTACATAATGCTCCCACCGAGAAGTAGGGGCCGACACGCAAGGAATGTTGTAAAATATTACATCCGAGATGTTAGGTAGCCCTAGGATAGGACATATAACGTTATAGACGTATATAATGTTACCACCGAAAAGTAGGTGCCGACGCGCAAGGAATGCTGTAAAATATTACATCCGGGATGTTAGGTTACCTTAGGATAGGACATATAACGTTATATACGTACATAATGTTCCCACCAAGAAGTAGGGGCCGACACGCCACGAATGTTGTAGCATATAACGTCCGAGATGTTAGGTTGCTCTAGGATAGGATATATAACGTTATAGACGTATGTAATGTTCCCACCGAGAAGTAGGTGCCGACACGCAAGGAATGTTGGAAAATATTACATCCCAGATGTTAGGTTGCCATACGGTAGGATATATAACGTTATAGACGTACATAATGTTCCCACCGAGGAGTAGGGGTCGACACGCAAGGAATGTTGTAAAATATCACGTCCGAGATGTTATGTTGCCTTCGGTTAGGATATATAACGTTATAGAAGTATATAATGTTCCCACGGATAAGTAGGCGACGACACGCAAGGAATGTTGTAAAATATTACATACGAGGTGTTAGGTTGCCTTAGGTTAGGGCACATAATGTTATAGACGTACATAATGTTCACACCGAGAAGTAGAGGCCGACACGCCACGAATGTTGTGAAATATTACATCCGAGATGATAGGTTTGCTTAGGTTTGGACATATAACGTTATATACGTACATAATTTTCCCACCAAGAAGAAGGGGCCGACACGCAAGGAATGTTGTAAAATATTACATCCGAGATGTTAGGTTGCCTTAGGTTAGGATATATAACATTATAGACGTACATAATGTTCCTACCGAGGAGTAAGGGTCGACACGTAACGAATGTTGTTAAATATTGTGTCCGAGATGTTAGGTTGCCCTAGGATAGGACATATAACGTTATAGCCGTACATAATGTTCCCACCGAGAAGTAGGGGCCGACACGCAAGGAATGTTGTAAAATATTACATCCGAGATGTTAGGTGGCCCTAGGATAGGACATATAACGTTATAGACGTATATAATGTTACGACCGAAAAGTCGGTGCCGACGCGCAAGGAATGCTGTAAAATATTACATCCGGGATGTCAGGTTACCTTAGGATAGGACATATAACGTTATATACGTACATAATGTTCCCACCAAGAAGTAGGGGCCGACACGCCACGAATGTTGTAGCATATAACGTCCGAGATGTTAGGTTGCTCTAGGATAGGATATATAACGTTATAGACGTATGTAATGTTCCCACCGAGAGGTAGGTGCCGACACGCAAGGAATGTTGGAGAATATTACATCCGAGATGTTAGGTTGCCATACGTTAGGATATATAACGTTATAGACGTATATAATGTCCCCACCGAGGAGTAGGGGTCGACACGCAAGGAATGTTGTAAAATATCACGTCCGAGATGTTATGTTGCCTTCGGTTAGGATATATAACGTTATAGAAGTATATAATGTTCCCACGGATAAGTAGGCGCCGACAGGCAAGGAATGTTGTAAAATATTACATACGAGGTGTTAGGTTGCCTTAGGTTAGGGCACATAACGTTATAGACGTACATAATGTTCACACCGAGAAGTAGAGGCCGACACGCCACGAATGTTGTGAAATATTACATCCGAGATGATAGGTTTGCTTAGGTTAGGACATATAACGTTATATACGTACATAATTTTCCCACCAAGAAGAAGGGGCCGACACGCAAGGAATGTTGTAAAATATTACATCCGAGATGTTAGGTTGCCTTAGGTTAGGATATATAACGTTATAGACGTACATAATGTTCCTACCGAGGAGTAAGGGTCGACACGTAACGAATGTTGTTAAATATTGTGTCCGAGATGTTAGGTTGCCTTAGGTTAGGACATAAAACGTTACAGCCGTACATAATGTTCCCACCGAGAAGTAGGTGCCGACACGCAAGGAATGTTGGAAAATATTACATTCGAGATGTTAGGTTGCCTTACGTTAGGATATATAACGTTATAGACGTACATAATGTTCCCACCGAGAAGTAGAGGCCTACACGCCACGAATATTGTAAAATATTACATACGAGGTGTTAGGTGCCTTAGGCTAGGGCACATAACCTTATAGACGTACATAATGTTCCCACCGTGAAGTAGAGGCCGGCACGCCACGAACGTTGTGAAATATTACATCCGAGATGTTAGGTTTGCTTAGGTTAGGTCATATAACGTTATATACGTACATAATATTCCCACCGAGAAGTAGAGGCCGACACGCCACGAATGTTGAGAAATATTACATCCGAGATGTTAGGTTTGCTTAGGTTAGGACATATAACGTTACATACGTACATTATGTTCCCACAAAGAAGTAGGGGCCGACACGCAAGGAATGTTGTAAAATATTACATCCGAGATGTTAGGTTGCCTTAGGTTAGGATATATAACGATATAGCTGCACATAATGTTCCCACCGAGAAGTAGGGGCCGACACGCAAGGAATGTTGTAAAATATTATATCCGAGATGTCAGGTTGCCCTAGGATAGGACACATAACGTTATAGACGTATATAATGTTACTACCGAAAAGTAGGTGCCGACGCGCAAGGAATGCTGTAAAATATTACATCCGGGATGTTAGGTTACCTTAGGATAGGGCATATAACGTTATATACGTACATAATGTTCCCACCAAGAAGGAGGGGCCGACACGCCACGAATGTTGTAGCATATAACGTCCGAGATGTTAGGTTGCTCTAGGATAGGATATATAACGTTATAGACGTATGTAATGTTCCCACCGAGAAGTAGGTGCCGACACGCAAGGAATGTTGGAAAATATTACATCCGAGATGTTAGGTTGCCATACGTTAGGATATATAACGTTATAGACGTACATAATGTTCCCACCGAGGAGTAGGGGTCGACACGCAAGGAATGTTGTAAAATATCACGTCCGAGATGTTATGTTGCCTTCGGTTAGGATATATAACGTTATAGAAGTATATAATGTTCCCACGGAGCAGTATGCGCCGACACGCAAGGAATGTTGTAAAATATTACATCCGAGATGTTAGGCTGCCTTAGGTTAGGACATATTACGTTATAGCTGCACATAATGTTCCCACCGAGATGTAGTGGCCGCCACGCCACGAATGTTGTTAAATATTGCATCCGAGGTGTTAGGTTGCCTTAGGTTAGGACATATAACGTTATGAGCCGTACATAATGTTCCCACCGAGAAGTAGGGGCCGACACGCAAGGAATGTTGTAAAATATTACATCCGAGATGTTAGGTTGCCCTAGGATAGGACATATAACGTTATAGCCGTATATAATGTTACCACCGAAAAGTAGGTGCCGACACGCCACGAATAATTTAAAATATTACATACGAGGTGTTAGGTGGCCCTAGGATAGGATATATAACGTTATAGACGTACATAATGTTCCCACCGAGGAGTAGGGGTCGACACGCAAGGAATGTTGGAAAATATTACATCCGAGATGTTAGGTTGCCTTACGTTAGGATATATAACGTTATAGACGTACATAATGTTCCCACCGAGAAGTAGAGGCCTACACGCCACGAATGTTGTAAAATATTACATACGAGGTGTTAGGTGCCTTAGGTTAGGGCACATAACCTTATAGACGTACATAATGTTCCCACCGTGAAGTAGAGGCCGGCACGCCACGAACGTTGTGAAATATTACATCCGAGATGTTAGGTTTGCTTAGGTTAGGACATATAACGTTATATACGTAAATAATGTTCCCACCGAGAAGTAGAGGCCGACACGCCACGAATGTTGAGAAATATTACATCCGGGATGTTAGGTTTGCTTAGGTTAGGACATATAACGTTACATACGTACATAATGTTCCCACCGAGAAGTAGGGGCCGACACGCAAGGAATGTTGTAAAATATTACATCCGAGATGTTAGGTGGCCCTAGGATAGGACATATAACGTTATAGAGGTATATAATGTTACCACCGAAAAGTAGGTGCCGACGCGCAAGGAAAGCTGTAAAATATTACATCCGGGATGTTAGGTTACCTTAGGATAGGACATATAACGTTATATACGAACATAATGTTCCCACCAAGAAGTAGGAGCCGACACGCCACGAATGTTGTAGCATATAACGTCCGAGATGTTAGGTTGCTCTAGGATAGGATATATAACGTTATAGACGTATGTAATGTTCCCACCGAGAGGTAGGTGCCGACACGCAAGGAATGTTGGAGAATATTACATCCGAGATGTTAGGTTGCCATACGTTAGGATATATAACGTTATAGACGTATATAATGTCCCCACCGAGGAGTAGGGGTCGACACGCAAGGAATGTTGTAAAATATCACGTCCGAGATGTTATGTTGCCTTCGGTTAGGATATATAACGTTATAGAAGTATATAATGTTCCCACGGATAAGTAGGCGCCGACACGCAAGGAATGTTGTAAAATATTACATACGAGGTGTTAGGTTGCCTTAGGTTAGGGCACATAACGTGATAGACGTACATAATGTTCACACCGAGAAGTAGAGGCCGACACGCCACGAATGTTGTGAAATATTACATCCGAGATGATAGGTTTGCTTAGGTTAGGACATATAACGTTATATACGTACATAATTTTCCCACCAAGAAGAAGGGGCCGACACGCAAGGAATGTTGTAAAATATTACATCCGAGATGTTAGGTTGCCTTAGGTTAGGATATATAACGTTATAGACGTACATAATGTTCCTACCGAGGAGTAAGGGTCGACACGTAACGAATGTTGTTAAATATTGTGTCCGAGATGTTAGGTTGCCCTAGGATAGGACATATAACGTTATAGCCGTACATAATGTTCCCACCGAGAAGTAGGGGCCGACACGCAAGGAATGTTGGAAAATATTACATCCGAGATGTTAGGTTGCCTTACGTTAGGATATATAACGTTATAGACGTACATAATGTTCACACCGAGAAGTAGAGGCCTACACGCCACGAATATTGTAAAATATTACATACGAGGTGTTAGGTGCCTTAGGCTAGGGCACATAACCTTATAGACGTACATAATGTTCCCACCGTGAAGTAGAGGCCGGCACGCCACGAACGTTGTGAAATATTACATCCGAGATGTTAGGATTGCTTAGGTTAGGTCATATAACGTTATATACGTACATAATGTTCCCACCGAGAAGTAGAGGCCGACACGCCACGAATGTTGAGAAATATTACATCCGAGATGATAGGTTTGCTTAGGTTAGGACATATAACGTTACATACGTACATAATGTTCCCACAAAGAAGTAGGGGCCGACACGCAAGGAATGTTGTAAAATATTACATCCGAGATGTTAGGCTGCCTTAGGTTAGGACATATTACGTTATAGCTGCACATAATGTTCCCACCGAGATGTAGTGGCCGCCACGCCACGAATGTTGTTAAATATTACATCCGAGGTGTTAGGTTGCCTTAGGTTAGGACATATAACGTTATGAGCCGTACATAATGTTCCCACCGAGAAGTAGGGGCCGACACGCAAGGAATGTTGTAAAATATTACATCCGAGATGTTAGGTTGCCCTAGGATAGGACATATAACGTTATAGCCGTATATAATGACACCACCGAAAAGTAGGTGCCGACACGCCACGAATATTGTAAAATATTACATACGAGGTGTTAGGTGGCCCTAGGATAGGATATATAACGTTATAGACGTTCATAATGTTCCCACCGAGGAGTAGGGGTCGACACGCAAGGAATGTTGTAAAATATCACGTCCGAGATGTTATGTTGCCTTCGGTTAGGATATATAACGTTATAGAAGTATATAATGTTCCCACCGAGAAGTAGGGGCTGACACGCAAGGAATGTTGTAAAATATTACATCCGAGATGTTAGGCTGCCTTAGGTTAGGACATATTACGTTATAGCTGCACATAATGTTCCCACCGAGAAGTAGTGGCCGACACGCCACGAATGTTGTTAAATATTACATCCGAGGTGTTAGGTTGCCTTAGGTTAGGAAATATAACGTTATAGCCGTACATAATGTTCCCACCGAGAAGTAGGGGCCGACACGCAAGGAATGTTGTAAAATATTACATCCGAGGTGTTAGGTTGCCTTAGGTTAGGACATATAACGTTATGAGCCGTACATAATGTTCCCACCGAGAAGTAAGGGCCGACACGCAAGGAATGTTGTAAAATATTACATCCGAGATGTTAGGTTGCCCTAGAATAGGACATATAACGTTATAGCCGATTATAATGTTACCACCGAAAAGTAAGTGCCGACACGCCACGAATATTGTAAAATATTACATACGAGGTGTTAGGTTGCCTTAGGTTAGGACATATAACGTTATAGACGTGCATAATGTTCCCACCGAAAAGTAGAGGCCTACACGCCACGAATGTTGTAAAATATTACATCCGAGATGTTAGGTTGCCCTAGGATAGGACATATAACGTTATAGACGTATATAATGTTACCACAGAAAAGTAGGTGCCGACGCGCCACGAATGTTGTAAAATATTACATACGAGGTGTTAGGTTGCCTTAGGTTAGGACATATAACGTTATAGACGTGCATAATGTTCCCACCGAGAAGTAGAGGCCTACACGGCACGAATGTTGTAAAATATTACATACGGGGTGTTAGGTGCCTTAGGTTAGGGCACATAACGTTATAGACGTACATAATGTTCCCACCGAGAAGTAGAGGCCGACACGCCACGAATGTTGTGAAATATTACATCCGAGATGATAGGTTTGCTTAGGTTAGGACATATAACGTTATATACGTACATAATGTTCCCACCGAGAAGTAGAGGCCGACACGCCACGAATGTTGTGAAATATTACATCCGTGATGTTAGGTTTGCTTAGGTTAGGACATATAACGTTACATACGTACATAATGTTCCCACAAAGAAGTAGGGGCCGACACGCAAGGAATGTTGTAAAATATTACATCCGAGATGTTAGGTTGCCTTAGGTTAGGATATATAACGATATAGCTGCACATAATGTTCCCACCGAGAAGTAGGGGCCGACACGCAAGGAATGTTGTAAAATATTACATCCGAGATGTTAGGTTGCCTTAGGTTAGGATATATAACGTTATAGCTGCACATAATGTTCCCACCGAGAAGTAGAGGCCGACACGCAAGGAATGTTGTAAAATATTACATCCGAGATGTTAGGTTGCCCTAGGATAGGACATATAACGGTATAGCCGTACATAATGTTCCCACCGAGAAGTAGGGGCCGACACGCAAGGAATGTTGTAAAATATTACATCTGAGATGTTAGGTGTCCCTAGGATAGGACACATAACGTTATAGACGTATATAATGTTACTACCGAAAAGTAGGTGCCGACGCGCAAGGAATGCTGTAAAATATTACATCCGGGATGTTAGGTTACCTTAGGATAGGGCATATAACGTTATATACGTACATAATGTTCCCACCAAGAAGGAGGGGCCGACACGCCACGAATGTTGTAGCATATAACGTCCGAGATGTTAGGTTGCTCTAGGATAGGATATATAACGTTATAGACGTATGTAATGTTCCCACCGAGAAGTAGGTGCCGACACGCAAGGAATGTTGGAAAATATTACATCCGAGATGTTAGGTTGCCATACGTTAGGATATATAACGTTATAGACGTACATAATGTTCCCACCGAGGAGTAGGGGTCGACACGCAAGGAATGTTGTAAAATATCACGTCCGAGATGTTATGTTGCCTTCGGTTAGGATATATAACGTTATAGAAGTATATAATGTTCCCACGGAGCAGTATGCGCCGACACGCAAGGAATGTTGTAAAATATTACATCCGAGATGTTAGGCTGCCTTAGGTTAGGACATATTACGTTATAGCTGCACATAATGTTCCCACCGAGAAGTAGTGGCCGACACGCCACGAATGTTGTTAATTATTACAGCCGAAGTGTTAGGTTGCCTTAGGTTAGGACATATAACGTTATAGCCGTACATAATGTTCCCACCGAGAAGTAGGGGCCAACACGCAAGGAATGTTGTAAAATATTACATCCGAGGTGTTAGGTTGCCCTAGGATAGGACATATAACGTTATAGACGTATATAATGTTAGCACCGAAAAGTAGGTGCCGACACGCCAGGAATGTTGTAAAATATTACATACGAGGTGTTAGGTTGCCTTAGGTTAGGACATATAACGTTATAGACGTGCATAATGTTCCCACCGAGAAGTAGATGCCTACACGCCACGAATGTTGTGAAATATTACATCCGAAATGATAGGTTTGCTTAGGTTAGGACATATAACGTTATATACGTACATAATTTTCCCACCAAGAAGAAGGGGCCGACACGCAAGGAATGTTGTAAAATATTATATCCGAGATGTTAGGTTGCATCAGGTTAGGATATATAACGTTATAGACGTACATAATGTTCCCACAAAGAAGTAGGGGCCGACACGCAAGCAATGTTGTAAAATATTACATCCGAGATGTTAGGTTGCCTTAGGTTAGGATATATAACGATATAGCTGCACATAATGTTCCCACCGAGAAGTAGGGGCCGACACGCAAGGAATGTTGTAAAATATTACATCCGAGATGTTAGGTTGCCCTAGGATAGGACATATAACGTTATAGCCGTACATAATGTTCCCACCGAGAAGTAGGGGCTGACACGCAAGGAATGTTGTAAAATATTACATCCGAGATGTTAGGCTGCCTTAGGTTAGGACATATTACGTTATAGCTGCACATAATGTTCCCACCGAGAAGTAGTGGCCGACACGCCACGAATGTTGTTAAATATTACATCCGAGGTGTTAGGTTGCCTTAGGTTAGGACATATAACGTTATGAGCCGTACATAATGTTCCCACCGAGAAGTAAGGGCCGACACGCAAGGAATGTTGTAAAATATTACATCCGAGATGTTAGGTTGCCCTAGAATAGGACATATAACGTTATAGCCGATTATAATGTTACCACCGAAAAGTAAGTGCCGACACGCCACGAATATTGTAAAATATTACATACGAGGTGTTAGGTTGCCTTAGGTTAGGACATATAACGTTATAGACGTGCATAATGTTCCCACCGAAAAGTAGAGGCCTACACGCCACGAATGTTGTAAAATATTACATCCGAGATGTTAGGTTGCCCTAGGATAGGACATATAACGTTATAGACGTATATAATGTTACCACAGAAAAGTAGGTGCCGACGCGCCACGAATGTTGTAAAATATTACATACGAGGTGTTAGGTTGCCTTAGGTTAGGACATATAACGTTATAGACGTGCATAATGTTCCCACCGAGAAGTAGAGGCCTACACGGCACGAATGTTGTAAAATATTACATACGGGGTGTTAGGTGCCTTAGGTTAGGGCACATAACGTTATAGACGTACATAATGTTCCCACCGAGAAGTAGAGGCCGACACGCCACGAATGTTGTGAAATATTACATCCGAGATGATAGGTTTGCTTAGGTTAGGACATATAACGTTATATACGTACATAATGTTCCCACCGAGAAGTAGAGGCCGACACGCCACGAATGTTGTGAAATATTACATCCGTGATGTTAGGTTTGCTTAGGTTAGGACATATAACGTTACATACGTACATAATGTTCCCACAAAGAAGTAGGGGCCGACACGCAAGGAATGTTGTAAAATATTACATCCGAGATGTTAGGTTGCCTTAGGTTAGGATATATAACGATATAGCTGCACATAATGTTCCCACCGAGAAGTAGGGGCCGACACGCAAGGAATGTTGTAAAATATTACATCCGAGATGTTAGGTTGCCTTAGGTTAGGATATATAACGTTATAGCTGCACATAATGTTCCCACCGAGAAGTAGAGGCCGACACGCAAGGAATGTTGTAAAATATTACATCCGAGATGTTAGGTTGCCCTAGGATAGGACATATAACGGTATAGCCGTACATAATGTTCCCACCGAGAAGTAGGGGCCGACACGCAAGGAATGTTGTAAAATATTACATCTGAGATGTTAGGTGTCCCTAGGATAGGACACATAACGTTATAGACGTATATAATGTTACTACCGAAAAGTAGGTGCCGACGCGCAAGGAATGCTGTAAAATATTACATCCGGGATGTTAGGTTACCTTAGGATAGGGCATATAACGTTATATACGTACATAATGTTCCCACCAAGAAGGAGGGGCCGACACGCCACGAATGTTGTAGCATATAACGTCCGAGATGTTAGGTTGCTCTAGGATAGGATATATAACGTTATAGACGTATGTAATGTTCCCACCGAGAAGTAGGTGCCGACACGCAAGGAATGTTGGAAAATATTACATCCGAGATGTTAGGTTGCCATACGTTAGGATATATAACGTTATAGACGTACATAATGTTCCCACCGAGGAGTAGGGGTCGACACGCAAGGAATGTTGTAAAATATCACGTCCGAGATGTTATGTTGCCTTCGGTTAGGATATATAACGTTATAGAAGTATATAATGTTCCCACGGAGCAGTATGCGCCGACACGCAAGGAATGTTGTAAAATATTACATCCGAGATGTTAGGCTGCCTTAGGTTAGGACATATTACGTTATAGCTGCACATAATGTTCCCACCGAGAAGTAGTGGCCGACACGCCACGAATGTTGTTAATTATTACAGCCGAAGTGTTAGGTTGCCTTAGGTTAGGACATATAACGTTATAGCCGTACATAATGTTCCCACCGAGAAGTAGGGGCCAACACGCAAGGAATGTTGTAAAATATTACATCCGAGGTGTTAGGTTGCCCTAGGATAGGACATATAACGTTATAGACGTATATAATGTTAGCACCGAAAAGTAGGTGCCGACACGCCAGGAATGTTGTAAAATATTACATACGAGGTGTTAGGTTGCCTTAGGTTAGGACATATAACGTTATAGACGTGCATAATGTTCCCACCGAGAAGTAGATGCCTACACGCCACGAATGTTGTGAAATATTACATCCGAAATGATAGGTTTGCTTAGGTTAGGACATATAACGTTATATACGTACATAATTTTCCCACCAAGAAGAAGGGGCCGACACGCAAGGAATGTTGTAAAATATTATATCCGAGATGTTAGGTTGCATCAGGTTAGGATATATAACGTTATAGACGTACATAATGTTCCCACAAAGAAGTAGGGGCCGACACGCAAGCAATGTTGTAAAATATTACATCCGAGATGTTAGGTTGCCTTAGGTTAGGATATATAACGATATAGCTGCACATAATGTTCCCACCGAGAAGTAGGGGCCGACACGCAAGGAATGTTGTAAAATATTACATCCGAGATGTTAGGTTGCCCTAGGATAGGACATATAACGTTATAGCCGTACATAATGTTCCCACCGAGAAGTAGGGGCCGACACGCAAGGAATGTTGTAAAATATTACATCCGAGATCTTAGGTGGCCCTAGGATAGGACATATAACGTTATAGACGTATATAATGTTACCACCGAAAAGTAGGTGCCGACACGCCACGAATGTTGTAAAATATTACATACGAGGTGTTAGGTTGCCTTAGGTTAGGACATATAACTTTATAGACGTGCATAATGTTCCCACCGAGAAGTAGAGGCCTACACGCCACGAATGTTGTAAAATATTACATACGAGGTGTTAGGTTGCCTTAGGTTAGGGCACATAACGTTATAGACGTACATAATGTTCACACCGAGAAGTAGAGGCCGACACGCCACGAATGTTGTGAAATATTACATCCGAGATGATAGGTTTGCTTAGGTTAGGACATATAACGTTATATACGTACATAATTTTCCCACCAAGAAGAAGGGGCCAACACGCAAGGAATGTTGTAAAATATTACATCCGAGATGTTAGGTTGCCTTAGGTTAGGATATATAACGTTATAGACGTACATAATGTTCCTACCCAGGAGTAAGGGTCGACACGTAACGAATGTTGTTAAATATTGTGTCCGAGATGTTAGGTTGCCTTAGGTTAGGACATATAACGTTACAGCCGTACATAATGTTCCCACCGAGAAGTAGGTGCCGACACGCAAGGAATGTTGGAAAATATTACATCCGAGATGTTAGGTTGCCTTACGTTAGTATATATAACGTTATAGACGTACATAATATTCCTACCGAGAAGTAGAGGCCTACACGCCACGAATGTTGTAAAATATTACATACGAGGTGTTAGGTTGCCTTAGGTTAGGGCACATAACGTTATAGACGTACATAATGTTCACACCGAGAAGTAGAGGCCGACACGCCACGAATGTTGTGAAATATTACATCCGAGATGATAGGTTTGCTTAGGTTAGGACATATAACGTTATATACGTACATAATTTTCCCACCAAGAAGAAGGGGCCAACACGCAAGGAATGTTGTAAAATATTACATCCGAGATGTTAGGTTGCCTTAGGTTAGGATATATAACGTTATAGACGTACATAATGTTCCTACCCAGGAGTAAGGGTCGACACGTAACGAATGTTGTTAAATATTGTGTCCGAGATGTTAGGTTGCCTTAGGTTAGGGCATATAACGTTACAGCCGTACATAAAGTTCCCACCGAGAAGTAGGTGCCGACACGCAAGGAATGTTGGAAAATATTACATCCGAGATGTTAGGTTGCCTTACGTTAGTATATATAACGTTATAGACGTACATAATATTCCTACCGAGAAGTAGAGGCCTACACGCCACGAATGTTGTAAAATATTACATACGAGGTGTTAGGTGCCTTAGGTTAGGGCACATAACCTTATAGACGTACATAATGTTCCCACCGTGAAGTAGATGCCGGCACGCCACGAACGTTGTGAAATATTACATCCGAGATGTTAGGTTTGCTTAGGTTAGGACATATAACGTTATATACGTACATAATTTTCCCACCAAGAAGAAGGGGCCGACACGCAAGGAATGATGTAAAATATTATAACCGAGATGTTAGGTTGCCTCAGGTTAGGATATATAACGTTATAGACGTACATAATGTTCCCACAAAGAAGTAGGGGCCGACACGCAAGGAATGTTGTAAAATATTACATCCGAGATGTTAGGTTGCCTTAGGTTAGGATATATAACGATATAGCTGCACATAATGTTCCCACCGAGAAGTAGGGGCCGACACGCAAGGAATGTTGTAAAATATTACATCCGAGATGTTAGGTTGCCCTAGGATAGGACATATAACGTTATAGCCGTACATAATGTTCCCACCGAGAAGTAGGGGCCGACACGCAAGGAATGTTGTAAAATATTACATCCGAGATGTTAGGTGGCCCTAGGATAGGACATATAACGTTATAGACGTATATAATGTTACCACCGAAAAGTAGGTGCCGACGCGCAAGGAATGCTGTAAAATATTACATCCGGGATGCTAGGTTACCTTAGGATAGGACATATAACGTTATATACGTACATAATGTTCCCACCAAGAAGTAGGGGCCGACACACCACGAATGTTGTAGTATATAACGTCCGAGATGTTAGGTTGCTCTAGGATAGGATATATAACGTTATAGACGTATGTAATGTTCCCACCGAGAAGTAGGTGCCGACACGCAAGGAATGTTGGAAAATATTACATCCGAGATGTTAGGTTGCCATACGTTAGGATATATAACGTTATAGACGTACATAATGTTCCCACCGAGGAGTAGGAGTCGACACGCAAGGAATGTTGTAAAATATTACATCCGAGATGTTAGGTTGCCTTAGGTTAGGATATATAAGGTTATAGACGTATATAATATTCCCACGGAGCAGTATGCGCCGACACGCAAGGAATGTTGTAAAATATTACATCCGAGGTGTTAGGTTGCCATAGGTTAGGACATATAACGTTATAGCCGTACATAATGTTCCCACCGAGAAGTAGGGGCCGACACGCAAGGAATGTTGTAAAATATTACATCCGAGATGTTAGGTTGCCCTAGGATAGGACACATAACGTTATAGACGTACATAATATTCCTACCGAGAAGTAGAGGCCTACACGCCACGAATGTTGTAAAATATTACATACGAGGTGTTAGGTGCCTTAGGTTAGGGCACATAACCTTATAGACGTACATAATGTTCCCACCGTGAAGTAGATGCCGGCACGCCACGAACGTTGTGAAATATTACATCCGAGATGTTAGGTTTGCTTAGGTTAGGACATATAACGTTATATACGTACATAATTTTCCCACCAAGAAGAAGGGGCCGACACGCAAGGAATGATGTAAAATATTATAACCGAGATGTTAGGTTGCCTCAGGTTAGGATATATAACGTTATAGACGTACATAATGTTCCCACAAAGAAGTAGGGGCCGACACGCAAGGAATGTTGTAAAATATTACATCCGAGATGTTAGGTTGCCTTAGGTTAGGATATATAACGATATAGCTGCACATAATGTTCCCACCGAGAAGTAGGGGCCGACACGCAAGGAATGTTGTAAAATATTACATCCGAGATGTTAGGTTGCCCTAGGATAGGACATATAACGTTATAGCCGTACATAATGTTCCCACCGAGAAGTAGGGGCCGACACGCAAGGAATGTTGTAAAATATTACATCCGAGATGTTAGGTGGCCCTAGGATAGGACATATAACGTTATAGACGTATATAATGTTACCACCGAAAAGTAGGTGCCGACGCGCAAGGAATGCTGTAAAATATTACATCCGGGATGCTAGGTTACCTTAGGATAGGACATATAACGTTATATACGTACATAATGTTCCCACCAAGAAGTAGGGGCCGACACGCCACGAATGTTGTAGTATATAACGTCCGAGATGTTAGGTTGCTCTAGGATAGGATATATAACGTTATAGACGTATGTAATGTTCCCACCGAGAAGTAGGTGCCGACACGCAAGGAATGTTGGAAAATATTACATCCGAGATGTTAGGTTGCCATACGTTAGGATATATAACGTTATAGACGTACATAATGTTCCCACCGAGGAGTAGGAGTCGACACGCAAGGAATGTTGTAAAATATTACATCCGAGATGTTAGGTTGCCTTAGGTTAGGATATATAAGGTTATAGACGTATATAATATTCCCACGGAGCAGTATGCGCCGACACGCAAGGAATGTTGTAAAATATTACATCCGAGGTGTTAGGTTGCCATAGGTTAGGACATATAACGTTATAGCCGTACATAATGTTCCCACCGAGAAGTAGGGGCCGACACGCAAGGAATGTTGTAAAATATTACATCCGAGATGTTAGGTTGCCCTAGGATAGGACACATAACGTTATAGACGTATATAATGTTACCACCGAGAAGTAGGTGCCGACACGCCACGAATGTTGTAAAATATTACATACGAGGTGTTAGGTTGCCTTAGGTTAGGACATATAACGTTATAGACGTGCATAATGTTCCCACCGAGAAGTAGAGGCCTACACGCCACGAATGTTGTAAAATATTACATACGAGGTGTTAGGTTGCCTTAGGTTAGGGCACATAACGTTATAGACGTACATAATGTTCACACCGAGAAGTAGAGGCCGACACGCCACGAATGTTGTGAAATATTACATCCGAGATGATAGGTTTGCTTAGGTTAGGACATATAACGTTATATACGTACATAATTTTCCCACCAAGAAGAAGGGGCCGACACGCAAGGAATGTTGTAAAATATTATATCCAAGATGTTAGGTTGCCTTAGGTTAGGATATATAACGTTATAGCTGCACATAATGTTCCCACCGAGAAGTAGGGGACCACACGCAAGGAATGATGTAAAATATTACATCCGAGATGTTAGGTTGCCTTAGGTTAGGATATATAACGTTATAGCTGCACATAATGTTCCCACCGAGAAGTAGAGGCCGACACGCCACAAATGTTGTAAAATATCACGTCCGAGATGTTATGTTGCCTTCGGTTAGGATATACAACGTTATAGAAGTGTATAATGTTCCCACGGATAAGTAGGCCCCGACACGCAAGGAATGTTGTAAAATATTACATCCGAGATGTCAGGTTGCCTTAGGTTAGGATATATAACGATAAAGCTGCACATAATGTTCCCACCGAGAAGTAGAGGCCGACACGCCACGAATGTTGTAAAATATCACGTCCGAGATGTTATGTTGCCTTCGGTTAGGATATATAACGTTATAGAAGTGTATAATGTTCCTACCCAGGAGTAAGGGTCGACACGTAACGAATGTTGTTAAGTATTGTGACCGAGATGTTAGGTTGCCTTAGGTTAGGACATATAACGTTACAGCCGTACATAATGTTCCCACCGAGAAGTAGGTGCCGACACGCAAGGAATGTTGGAAAATATTACATCCGAGATGTTAGGTTGCCTTACGTTAGGATATATAACGTTATAGACGTACATAATGTTCCCACCGAGAAGTAGAGGCCTACACGCCACGAATGTTGTAAAATATTACATACGAGGTGTTAGGTGCCTTAGGTTAGGGCACATAACCTTATAGACGTACATAATGTTCCCACCGTGAAGTAGAGGCCGGCACGCAACGAACGTTGTGAAATATTACATCCGAGATGTTAGGTTTGCTTAGGTTAGGACATATAACGTTACATACGTACATAATGTTCCCACAAAGAAGTAGGGGCCGACACGCAAGGAATGTTGTAAAATATTACATTCGAGATGTTAGGTTGCCATAGGTTAGGATATATAAGGTTATAGACGTATATAATATTCCCACGGAGCAGTATGCGCCGACACGCAAGGAATGTTGTAAAATATTACATCCGAGATGTTAGGCTGCCTTAGGTTAGGACATATTACGTTATAGCTGCACATAATGTTCCCACCGTGAAGTAGTGGCCGACACGCCACGAATGTTGTTAAATATTACATCCGAGGTGTTAGGTTGCCTTAGGTTAGGACATATAACGTTATAGCCGTACATAATGTTCCCACCGAGAAGTAGGGGCCGACACGCAAGGAATGTTGTAAAATATTACATCCGAGATGTTAGGTTGCCCTAGGATAGGACATGTAACGTTATAGACGTATATAATGTTACCACCGAAAAGTAGGTGCCGACACGCCACGAATGTTGTAAAATATTACATACGAGGTGTTAGGTTGCCTTAGGTTAGGACATATAACGTTATAGACGTGCATAATGTTCCCACCGAGAAGTAGAGGCCTACACGCCACGAATGTTGTAAAATATTACATACTAGGTGTTAGGTTGCCTTAGGTTAGGGCACATGACGTTATAGACGTACATAATGTTCACACCGAGAAGTAGAGGCCGACACGCCACGAAAGTTGTGAAATATTACATCCGAGAGGATAGGTTTGCTTAGGTTAGGACATATAACGTTATATGCGTACATAATTTTCCCACCAAGAAGAAGGGGCCGACACGCAAGGAATGTTGGAAAATATTACATCCGAGATGTTAGGTTGCCTTAGGTTAGGATATATAACGTTATAGCTGCACATAATGTTCGCACCGAGAAGTAGATGCCGACACGCCACGAATGTTGTGAAATATTACATCCGAGATGTTAGGTTTGCTTAGGTTAGGACATATAACGTTACATACGTACATAATGTTCCCACAAAGAAGTAGGGGCCGACACGCAAGGAATGTTGTAAAATATTACATCCGAGATGTTAGGTTGCCTTAGGTTAGGATATATAACGTTATAGCTGCACATAATGTTCCCACCGAGAAGTAGAGGCCGACACGCCACGAATGTTGTAAAATATCACGTCCGAGATGTTATGTTGCCTTAGGTTAGGGCACATAACATTATAGACGTACATAATGTTCCCACCGAGAAGTAGGGGCCGACACGCAAGGAATGTTGTAAAATATTACATCCGAGATGTTAGGTTGCCTTAGGTTAGGATATATAACATTATAGACGTACATAATGTTCCCACCGAGCAGTATGCGTCGACAAGCAAGGAATGTTGGAAAATATTACATCCGAGATGTTAGGTTGCCTTACGTTAGGATATATAACGTTATAGACGTACATAATGTTCCCACCGAGAAGTAGAGGCCTACACGCCACGAATGTTGTAAAATATTACATACGAGGTGTTAGTTTGCCTTAGGTTAGGGCACATAACGTTATAGACGTGCATAATGTTCCCACCGAGAAGTAGAGGCCTACACGCCACGAATGTTGTAAAATATTACATACGAGGTGTTAGGTTGCCTTAGGTTAGGGCACATAACATTATAGACGTACATAATGTTCCCACCGAGAAGTAGGGGCCGACACGCAAGGAATGTTGTAAAATATTACATCCGAGATGTTAAGTTGCCTTAGGTTAGGATATATAACATTATAGACGTACATAATGTTCCCAACGAGCAGTATGCGCCGACAAGCAAGGAATGTTGGAAAATATTACATCCGAGATGTTAGGTTGCCTTACGTTAGGATATATAACGTTATAGACGTACATAATGTTCCCACCGAGAAGTAGAGGCCTACACGCCACGAATGTTGTAAAATATTACATACGAGGTGTTAGGTTGCCTTAGGTTAGGGCACATAACGTTATAGACGTGCATAATGTTCCCACCGAGAAGTAGAGGCCTACACGCCACGAATGTTGTAAAATATTACATCCGAGATGTTAGGTTGCCTTAGGTTAGGATATATAACGTTATAGCTGCACATAATGTTCCCACCGAGAAGTAGAGGCCGACACGCCACGAATGTTGTAAAATATCACGTCCGAGATGTTATGTTGCCTTCGGTTAGGATATATAACGTTATAGAAGTGTATAATGTTCCCACGGATAAGTAGGAGCCGACACGCAAGGAATGTTGTAAAATATTACATCCGAGATGTTAGGCTGCCTTAGGTTAGGACATATTACGTTGCAGCTGCACATAATGTTCCCACCGAGATGTAGTGGCCGACACGCCACGAATGTTGTTAAATATTACATCCGAGGTGTTAGGTTGCCTTAGGTTAGGACATATAACGTTATGAGCCGTATATAATGTTCCCACCGAGAAGTAGGGGCCGACACGAAAGGAATGTTGTAAAATATTACATCCGAGATGTTAGGTTGCCCTAGGATAGAACATATAACGTTATAGCCGTATATAATGTTACCGCCGAAAAGTAGGTGCCGACATGCCACGAATATTGTAAAATATTACATACGAGGTGTTAGGTTGCCTTAGGATAGGACATATAACGTTATAGACGGGCATAATGTTCCCACCGAGAAGTAGAGGCCGACACGCCACGAATGTTGTGAAATATTACATCCGAGATGATAGGTTTGCTTAGGTTAGGACATATAACGTTATAGACGTATATAATGTTACCACCGAAAAGTAGGTTCCGACACGCCACGGATGTTGTAAAATATTACATACGAGGTGTTAGGTTGCCTTAGGTTAGGACATATAACGTTATAGACGTGCATAATGTTCCCACCGAGAAGTAGAGGCCTACACGCCACGAATGTTGTAAAATATTACATACGAGGTGTTAGGTTGCCTTAGGTTAGGGCACATAACGTTATAGACGTACATAATGTTCACACCGAGAAGTAGAGGCCGACACGCCACGAATGTTGTGAAATATTACATCCGAGATGATAGGTTTGCTTAGGTTAGGACATATAACGTTATATGCGTACATAATTTTCCCACCAAGAAGAAGGGGCCGACACGAAAGGAATGTTGGAAAATATTACATCCGAGATGTTAGGTTGCCTTAGGTTAGGATATATAACGTTATAGCTGCACATAATGTTCGCACCGAGAAGTAGAGGCCGACACGCCACGAATGTTGTAAAATATCACGTCCGAGATGTTATGTTGCCTTCGGTTAGGATATATAAAGTTATAGAAGTGTATAATGTTCCCACGGATAAGTAGGCGCCGACACGCAAGTAATGTTGTAAAATATTACATCCGAGATGTTAGTTTGCCTTAGGTTAGGATGTATAAGGTTATAGAAGTATATAATATTCCCACGGAGCAGTATGCGCCGACACGCAAGGAATGTTGTAAAATATTACATCCGAGATGTTAGGCTGCCTTAGGTTAGGACATATTACGTAATAGCTGCACATAATGTTCCCACCGAGATGTAGCGGCCGACACGCCACGAATGTTGTTAAATATTACATCCGAGGTGTTAGGTTGCCTTAGGTTAGGACATATATCGTTATGAGCCGTACATAATGTTCCCACCGAGAAGTAGGGGCCGACACGCAAGGAATGTTGTAAAATATTACATCCGAGATGTTAGGTTGCCCTAGGGTAGGACATATAACGTTATAGCCGTATATAATGTTACCACCGAAAAGTAGGTGCCGACACGCCACGAATATTGTAAAATATTACATACGAGGTGTTAGGTGGCCCTAGGATAGGATATATAACGTTATAGACGTATGTAATGTTACCACCGAGAAGTAGGTGCCGACACGCAAGGAATGTTGGAAAATATTACATCCGAAATGTTAGGTTGCCATACGTTAGGATATATAACGTATAGACGTACATAATGTTCCCACCGAGGAGTAGGGGTCGACACGCAAGGAATGTTGTAAAATATCACGTCCGAGATGTTATGTTGCCTTCGGTTAGGATATATAACGTTATAGAAGTATATAATGTTCCCACCGAGAAGTAGGGGCCGACACGCCACGAATGTTGTAAAATATCACGTCCGAGGTGTTATGTTGCCTTCGGTTAGGATATATAAAGTTATAGAAGTGTATAATATTCCCACGGATTAGTAGGCGCCGACACGCAAGTAATGTTGTAAAATATTACATCCGAGATGTTAGTTTGCCTCAGGTTAGGATATATAAGGTTATAGACGTATATAATATTCCCACGGAGAAGTATGCGCCGACACGCAAGGAATGTTGTAAAATATTACATCCGAGATGTTAGGCTGCCTTAGGTTAGGACATATAACGTTATAGCCGTACATAATGTTCCCACCGAGAAGAAGGCGCCGACACGCAAGGAATGTCGTAAAATATTACATCCGAGATGTTAGGTTGCCTTTTGTTAGGATATATAAAGTGATAGACGTATATAATGATACCCCCGAGAAGTAGTGGCCGACACGTCACGAATGTTGTTAAATATTACATCCGAGGTGTTAGGTTGCCTTAGGTTAGGACATATAACGTTATAGCCGTACATAATGTTCCCACCGAGAAGTAGGGGCCGACACGCAAGGAATGTTGTAAAATATTACATCCGAGATGTTAGGTTGCCCTAGGATAGGACATATAACGTTATAGACGTATATAATGTTACCACAGAAAAGTAGGTGCCGACACGCCACGAATGTTGTAAAATATTACATACGAGGTGTTAGGTTGCCTTAGGTTAGGACATATAACGTTATAGACGTGCATAATGTTCCCACCGAGAAGTAGAGGCCTACACGCCACGAATGTTGTAAAATATTACATACGGGCTGTTAGGTGCCTTAGGTTAGGGCACATAACGTTATAGACGTACATAATGTTCCCACCGAGAAGTAGAGGCCGACACGCCACGAATGTTGTGAAATATTACATACGAGGTGTTAGGTTGCCTTAGGTTAGGGCACATAACGTTATAGACGTACATAATGTTCACACCGAGAAGTAGAGGCCGACACGCCACGAATGTTGTGAAATATTACATCCGAGATGATAGGTTTGCTTAGGTTAGGACATATAACGTTATATGCGTACATAATTTTCCCACCAAGAAGAAGGGGCCGACACGAAAGGAATGTTGGAAAATATTACATCCGAGATGTTAGGTTGCCTTAGGTTAGGATATATAACGTTATAGCTGCACATAATGTTCGCACCGAGAAGTAGAGGCCGACACGCCACGAATGTTGTAAAATATCACGTCCGAGATGTTATGTTGCCTTCGGTTAGGATATATAAAGTTATAGAAGTGTATAATGTTCCCACGGATAAGTAGGCGCCGACACGCAAGTAATGTTGTAAAATATTACATCCGAGATGTTAGTTTGCCTTAGGTTAGGATGTATAAGGTTATAGAAGTATATAATATTCCCACGGAGCAGTATGCGCCGACACGCAAGGAATGTTGTAAAATATTACATCCGAGATGTTAGGCTGCCTTAGGTTAGGACATATTACGTAATAGCTGCACATAATGTTCCCACCGAGATGTAGCGGCCGACACGCCACGAATGTTGTTAAATATTACATCCGAGGTGTTAGGTTGCCTTAGGTTAGGACATATATCGTTATGAGCCGTACATAATGTTCCCACCGAGAAGTAGGGGCCGACACGCAAGGAATGTTGTAAAATATTACATCCGAGATGTTAGGTTGCCCTAGGGTAGGACATATAACGTTATAGCCGTATATAATGTTACCACCGAAAAGTAGGTGCCGACACGCCACGAATATTGTAAAATATTACATACGAGGTGTTAGGTGGCCCTAGGATAGGATATATAACGTTATAGACGTATGTAATGTTACCACCGAGAAGTAGGTGCCGACACGCAAGGAATGTTGGAAAATATTACATCCGAAATGTTAGGTTGCCATACGTTAGGATATATAACGTATAGACGTACATAATGTTCCCACCGAGGAGTAGGGGTCGACACGCAAGGAATGTTGTAAAATATCACGTCCGAGATGTTATGTTGCCTTCGGTTAGGATATATAACGTTATAGAAGTATATAATGTTCCCACCGAGAAGTAGGGGCCGACACGCCACGAATGTTGTAAAATATCACGTCCGAGGTGTTATGTTGCCTTCGGTTAGGATATATAAAGTTATAGAAGTGTATAATATTCCCACGGATTAGTAGGCGCCGACACGCAAGTAATGTTGTAAAATATTACATCCGAGATGTTAGTTTGCCTCAGGTTAGGATATATAAGGTTATAGACGTATATAATATTCCCACGGAGAAGTATGCGCCGACACGCAAGGAATGTTGTAAAATATTACATCCGAGATGTTAGGCTGCCTTAGGTTAGGACATATAACGTTATAGCCGTACATAATGTTCCCACCGAGAAGAAGGCGCCGACACGCAAGGAATGTCGTAAAATATTACATCCGAGATGTTAGGTTGCCTTTTGTTAGGATATATAAAGTGATAGACGTATATAATGATACCCCCGAGAAGTAGTGGCCGACACGTCACGAATGTTGTTAAATATTACATCCGAGGTGTTAGGTTGCCTTAGGTTAGGACATATAACGTTATAGCCGTACATAATGTTCCCACCGAGAAGTAGGGGCCGACACGCAAGGAATGTTGTAAAATATTACATCCGAGATGTTAGGTTGCCCTAGGATAGGACATATAACGTTATAGACGTATATAATGTTACCACAGAAAAGTAGGTGCCGACACGCCACGAATGTTGTAAAATATTACATACGAGGTGTTAGGTTGCCTTAGGTTAGGACATATAACGTTATAGACGTGCATAATGTTCCCACCGAGAAGTAGAGGCCTACACGCCACGAATGTTGTAAAATATTACATACGGGCTGTTAGGTGCCTTAGGTTAGGGCACATAACGTTATAGACGTACATAATGTTCCCACCGAGAAGTAGAGGCCGACACGCCACGAATGTTGTGAAATATTACATCCGAGATGATAGGTTTGCTTAGGTTAGGACATATAACGTTATATACGTACATAATGTTCCCACCGAGAAGTAGAGGCCGACACGCCACGAATATTGTGAAATATTACATCCGAGATGTTAGGTTTGCTTAGGTTAGGACATATAACGTTACATACGTACATAATGTTCCCACAAAGAAGTAGGGGCCGACACGCAAGGAATGTTGTAAAATATTACATCCGAGATGTTAGGTTGCCTTAGGTTAGGATATATAACGTTATAGCTGCACATAATGTTCCCACCGAGAAGTAGAGGCCGACACGCAAGGAATGTTGTAAAATATTACATCCGAGATGTTAGGTTGCCTTAGGTTAGGATATATAACGTTATAGCTGCACATAATGTTCCCACCGAGAAGTAGAGGCCGACACGCCACGAATGTTGTAAAATATCACGTCCGAGATGTTATGTTGCCTTAGGTTAGGGCACATAACACTATAGACGTACATAATGTTCCCACCGAGAAGTAGGGGCCGACACGCAAGGAATGTTGTAAAATATTACATCCGAGATGTTAGGTTGCCTTAGGTTAGGATATATAACATTATAGACGTACATAATGTTCCCACCGAGCAGTATGCGCCGACAAGCAAGGAATGTTGGAAAATATTACATCCGAGATGTTAGGTTGCCTTACGTTAGGATATATAACGTTATAGACGTACATAATGTTCCCACCGAGAAGTAGAGGCCTACACGCAACGAATGTTGTAAAATATTACATACGAGGTGTTAGGTTGCCTTAGGTTAGGGCACATAACGTTATAGACGTGCATAATGTTCCCACCGAGAAGTAGAGGCCTACACGCCACGAATGTTGTAAAATATTACATACGAGGTGTTAGGTTGCCTTAGGTTAGGGCACATAACATTATAGACGTACATAATGTTCCCACCGAGAAGTAGGGGCCGACACGCAAGGAATGTTGTAAAATATTGCATCCGAAATGGTAGGTTGCCTTAGGTTAGGATATATAACATTATAGACGTACATAATGTTCCCACCGAGAAGTAGAGGCCGACACGCCACGAATGTTGTAAAATATCACGTCCGAGATGTTATGTTGCCTTCGGTTAGGATATATAACGTTATAGAAGTGTATAATGTTCCCACGGATAAGTAGGAGCCGACACGCAAGGAATGTTGTAAAATATTACATCCGAAATGTTAGGCTGCCTTAGGTTAGGACATATTACGTTGCAGCTGCACATAATGTTCCCACCGAGATGTAGTGGCCGACACGCCACGAATGTTGTTAAATATTGCATCCGAGGTGTTAGGTTGCCTTGGGATAGGACATATAACGTTATAGACGTGCATAATGTTCCCACCGAGAAGTAGGGGCCGACACGCAAGGAATGTTGTAAAATATTACATCCGAGATGTTAGGTTGCCCTAGGATAGGACATATAACGTTATAGACGTATATAATGTTACCACAGAAAAGTAGGTGCCGACACGCCACGAATGTTGTAAAATATTACATACGAGGTGTTAGGTTGCCTTAGGTTAGGACATATAACGTTATAGACGTGCATAATGTTCCCACCGAGAAGTAGAGGCCTACACGCCACGAATGTTGTAAAATATTACATCCGAGATGTTAGGCTGCCTTAGGTTAGGACATATAACGTTATAGCCGTACATAATGTTCCCACCGAGAAGAAGGCGCCGACACGCAAGGAATGTCGTAAAATATTACATCCGAGATGTTAGGTTGCCTTTTGTTAGGATATATAAAGTGATAGACGTATATAATGATACCCCCGAGAAGTAGTGGCCGACACGGCACGAATGTTGTTAAATATTACATCCGAGGTGTTAGGTTGCCTTAGGTTAGGACATATAACGTTATAGCCGTACATAATGTTCCCACCGAGAAGTAGGGGCCGACACGCAAGGAATGTTGTAAAATATTACATCCGAGATGTTAGGTTGCCCTAGGATAGGACATATAACGTTATAGACGTATATAATGTTACCACAGAAAAGTAGGTGCCGACACGCCACGAATGTTGTAAAATATTACATACGAGGTGTTAGGTTGCCTTAGGTTAGGACATATAACGTTATAGACGTGCATAATGTTCCCACCGAGAAGTAGAGGCCTACACGCCACGAATGTTGTAAAATATTACATACGGGCTGTTAGGTGCCTTAGGTTAGGGCACATAACGTTATAGACGTACATAATGTTCCCACCGAGAAGTAGAGGCCGACACGCCACGAATGTTGTGAAATATTACATCCGAGATGATAGGTTTGCTTAGGTTAGGACATATAACGTTATATACGTACATAATGTTTCCACCGAGAAGTAGAGGCCGACACGCCACGAATATTGTGAAATATTACATCCGAGATGTTAGGTTTGCTTAGGTTAGGACATATAACGTTACATACGTACATAATGTTCCCACAAAGAAGTAGGGGCCGACACGCAAGGAATGTTGTAAAATATTACATCCGAGATGTTAGGTTGCCTTAGGTTAGGATATATAACGTTATAGCTGCACATAATGTTCCCACCGAGAAGTAGAGGCCGACACGCAAGGAATGTTGTAAAATATTACATCCGAGATGTTAGGTTGCCTTAGGTTAGGATATATAACGTTATAGCTGCACATAATGTTCCCACCGAGAAGTAGAGGCCGACACGCCACGAATGTTGTAAAATATCACGTCCGAGATGTTATGTTGCCTTAGGTTAGGGCACATAACATTATAGACGTACATAATGTTCCCACCGAGAAGTAGGGGCCGACACGCAAGGAATGTTGTAAAATATTACATCCGAGATGTTAGGTTGCCTTAGGTTAGGATATATAACATTATAGACGTACATAATGTTCCCACCGAGCAGTATGCGCCGACAAGCAAGGAATGTTGTAAAATATTACATCCGAAATGTTAGGCTGCCTTAGGTTAGGACATATTACGTTGCAGCTGCACATAATGTTCCCACCGAGATGTAGTGGCCGACACGCCACGAATGTTGTTAAATATTGCATCCGAGGTGTTAGGTTGCCTTAGGTTAGGACATATAACGTTATAAGCCGTATATAATGTTCCCACCGAGAAGTAGGGGCCGACACGAAAGGAATGTTGTAAAATATTACATCCGAGATGTTAGGTTGCCCTAGGATAGAACATATAACGTTATAGCCGTATATAATGTTACCACCGAAAAGTAGGTGCCGACACGCCACGAATATTGTAAAATATTACATACGAGGTGTTAGGTTGCCTTGGGATAGGACATATAACGTTATAGACGTGCATAATGTTCCCACCGAGAAGTAGGGGCCGACACGCAAGGAATGTTGTAAAATATTACATCCGAGATGTTAGGTTGCCCTAGGATAGGACATATAACGTTATAGACGTATATAATATTACCACAGAAAAGTAGGTGCCGACACGCCACGAATGTTGTAAAATATTACATACGAGGTGTTAGGTTGCCTTAGGTTAGGACATATAACGTTATAGACGTGCATAATGTTCCCACCGAGAAGTAGAGGCCTACACGCCACGAATGTTGTAAAATATTACATCCGAGATGTTAGGCTGCCTTAGGTTAGGACATATAACGTTATAGCCGTACATAATGTTCCCACCGAGAAGAAGGCGCCGACACGCAAGGAATGTCGTAAAATATTACATCCGAGATGTTAGGTTGCCTTTTGTTAGGATATATAAAGTGATAGACGTATATAATGATACCCCCGAGAAGTAGTGGCCGACACGGCACGAATGTTGTTAAATATTACATCCGAGGTGTTAGGTTGCCTTAGGTTAGGACATATAACGTTATAGCCGTACATAATGTTCCCACCGAGAAGTAGGGGCCGACACGCAAGGAATGTTGTAAAATATTACATCCGAGATGTTAGGTTGCCCTAGGATAGGACATATAACGTTATAGACGTATATAATGTTACCACAGAAAAGTAGGTGCCGACACGCCACGAATGTTGTAAAATATTACATACGGGCTGTTAGGTGCCTTAGGTTAGGGCACATAACGTTATAGACGTACATAATGTTCCCACCGAGAAGTAGAGGCCGACACGCCACGAATGTTGTGAAATATTACATCCGAGATGATAGGTTTGCTTAGGTTAGGACATATAACGTTATATACGTACATAATGTTCCCACCGAGAAGTAGAGGCCGACACGCCACGAATATTGTGAAATATTACATCCGAGATGTTAGGTTTGCTTAGGTTAGGACATATAACGTTACATACGTACATAATGTTCCCACAAAGAAGTAGGGGCCGACACGCAAGGAATGTTGTAAAATATTACATCCGAGATGTTAGGTTGCCTTAGGTTAGGATATATAACGTTATAGCTGCACATAATGTTCCCACCGAGAAGTAGAGGCCGACACGCAAGGAATGTTGTAAAATATTACATCCGAGATGTTAGGTTGCCTTAGGTTAGGATATATAACGTTATAGCTGCACATAATGTTCCCACCGAGAAGTAGAGGCCGACACGCCACGAATGTTGTAAAATATCACGTCCGAGATGTTATGTTGCCTTAGGTTAGGGCACATAACATTATAGACGTACATAATGTTCCCACCGAGAAGTAGGGGCCGACACGCAAGGAATGTTGTAAAATATTACATCCGAGATGTTAGGTTGCCTTAGGTTAGGATATATAACATTATAGACGTACATAATGTTCCCACCGAGCAGTATGCGCCGACAAGCAAGGAATGTTGGAAAATATTACATCCGAGATGTTAGGTTGCCTTACGTTAGGATATATAACGTTATAGACGTACGTAATGTTCCCACCGAGAAGTAGAGGCCTACACGCAACGAATGTTGTAAAATATTACATACGAGGTGTTAGGTTGCCTTAGGTTAGGGCACATAACGTTATAGACGTGCATAATGTTCCCACCGAGAAGTAGAGGCCTACACGCCACGAATGTTGTAAAATATTACATACGAGGTGTTAGGTTGCCTTAGGTTAGGGCACATAACATTATAGACGTACATAATGTTCCCACCGAGAAGTAGGGGCCGACACGCAAGGAATGTTGTAAAATATTACATCCGAAATGTTAGGCTGCCTTAGGTTAGGACATATTACGTTGCAGCTGCACATAATGTTCCCACCGAGATGTAGTGGCCGACACGCCACGAATGTTGTTAAATATTACATCCGAGGTGTTAGGTTGCCTTAGGTTAGGACATATAACGTTATGAGCCGTATATAATGTTCCCACCGAGAAGTAGGGGCCGACACGAAAGGAATGTTGTAAAATATTACATCCGAGATGCTAGGTTGCCCTAGGATAGAACATATAACGTTATAGCCGTATATAATGTTACCACCGAAAAGTAGGTGCCGACACGCCACGAATATTGTAAAATATTACATACGAGGTGTTAGGTTGCCTTGGGATAGGACATATAACGTTATAGACGTGCATAATGTTCCCACCGAGAAGTAGGGGCCGACACGCAAGGAATGTTGTAAAATATTACATCCGACATGTTAGGTTGCCCTAGGATAGGACATATAACGTTATAGACGTATATAATGTTACCATCGAAAAGTAGGTGCCGACACGCCACGAATGTTGTAAAATATTACATACGAGGTGTTAGGTTGCCTTAGGTTAGGACATATAACGTTATAGACGTGCATAATGTTCCCACCGAGAAGTAGAGGCCTACACGCCACGAATGTTGTAAAATATTACATACGAGGCGTTAGGTTGCCTTAGGTTAGGGCACATATCGTTATAGACGTACATAATGTTCCCACCGAGAAGTAGAGGCCGACACGCCACGAATGTTGTGAAATATTACATCCGAGATGATAGGTTTGCTTAGGTTGGGACATATAACGTTATAGACGTATATAATGTTACCACCGAAAAGTAGGTGCCGACGCGCAAGGAATGCTGTAAAATATTACATCCGAGATGTTAGGTTCCCTTAGGATAGGACATATAACGTTATATACGTACATAATGTTCCCACCAAGAAGTAGGGGCCGACACGCCACGAATGTTGTAGAATATAACGTCCGCGATGTTATGTCGCCTTCGGTTAGGATATATAACGTTATAGAAGTGTATAATGTTCCCACGGATAAGTAGGAGCCGACACGCAAGTAATGTTGTTAAATATTACATCCGAGGTGTTAGGTTGCCTTAGGTTAGGAAATATAACGTTATGAGCCGTATATAATGTTCCCACCGAGAAGTAGGGGCCGACACGCAAGGAATGTTGTAAAATATTACATACGAGGTGTTAGGTTGCCTTAGGTTAGGACATATAACGTTATAGACGTGCATAATGTTCTCACCGAGAAGTAGAGGCCTACACGCCACGAATGTTGTAAAATATTACATACGGGGTGTTAGGTGCCTTAGGTTAGGGCACATAACGTTATAGACGTACATAATGTTCTCACCGAGAAGTAGAGGCCGAAACGCCACGAATGTTGTGAAATATTACATCCGAGATGATAGGTTTGCTTAGGTTAGGACATATAACGTTACATACGTACATAATGTTCCCACAAAGAAGTAGGGGCCAACACGCAAGGAATGTTGTAAAATATTACATCCGAGATGTTAGGTTGCCTTAGGTTAGGACATATAACGTTATAGACGTATATTATGTTACCAACGAAAAGTAGGTGCCGACGCGCAAGGAATGCTGTAAAATATTACATCCGAGATGTTAGGTTCCCTTAGAGTAGGACATATAACGTTATATACGTACATAATGTTCCCACCAAGAAGTAGGGGCCGACACGCCACGAATGTTGTAGAATATAACGTCCGAGATGTTAGGTTGCCCTAGGATAGGATATATAACGTTATAGACGTGTATAATGTTACCACCGAAAAGTAGGTGCCGACGCGCAAGGAATGCTGTAAAATAACACATCCGAGATGTTAGGTTGCCCTAGGATAGAACATATAACGTTATAGACGCACATAATGTTCCCACCGAGAAGTAGGTGCCGACACGCAAGGAATGTTGGAAAATATTAAATCCGAGATGTTAGGTTGCCTTACGTTAGGATATATAACGTTATAGAAGTACATAATGTTCCCACCGAGAAGTAGGTGCCTACACGCGACGAATGTTGTAAAATATTACATACGAGGTGTTAGGTTGCCTTAGGTTAGGGCACATAACGTTATAGACGCATATAATGTTCCCACCGAGAAGTAGAGGCCGACACGCCACGAATGTTGTGAAATATTACATCCGATATGTTAGGTTTGCTTAGGGTAGTACATGTAACGTTATATACGTACACAATGTTCCCACCAAGAAGTAGGGGCCGACACGCAAGGAATGTTGTAAAATATTACATCCGAGATGTTAGGTTTGCTTAGGTTAGGACATATAACGTTACATACGTACATAATGTTCCCACAAAGGAGTAGGGGCCGACACGCAAGGAATGTTGTGAAATATTACATCCGAGATGTTAGGTTGCCTTAGGTTAGGATATATAACGATATAGCTGCACATAATGTTCCCACCCAGAAGTAGGGGCCGACACGCAAGGAATGTTGTAAAATATTACATCCGAGACGTTAGGTTGCCCTAGGATAGGACATATAACGTTATAGCCGTACATAATGTTCCCACCGAGAAGTAGGGGCCGAAACGCCACGAATGTTGTAGAATATAACGTCCGAGATGTTATTTTGCCTTCGGTTAGGATATATAACGTTATAGAAGTATATAATGTTCCCACGGATAAGTAGGCCCCGACACGCAAGGAATGTTGTAAAATATTACATACGAGGTGTTAGGTTGCCTTAGGTTAGGCCACATAACGTTATAGACGTACATAATGTTCCCACCGAGAAGTAGAGGCCGACTCGCCACGAATGTTGTGAAATATTACATCCGAGATGTTAGGTTTGCTTAGGTTAGGACATGTAACGTTATATACGTACATAATGTTCCCACCAAGAAGTAGGGGCCGACACGCAAGGAATGTTGTAAAATATTACATCCGAGATGTTAGGTTGCCTTACGTTAGAATATATAACGTTATAGACGTACATAATGTTCCCACAGAGCAGTATGCGCCGACACGCAAGGAATGTTGTAAAATATTACATCCGAGATGTTAGGCTGCCTTAGGTTAGGACATATTACGTTGTAGCTGCACATAATGTTCCCACCGAAAAGTAGGTGCCGACACGCCACGAATATTGTGAAATATTACATACGAGGTGTTAGGTTGCCTTAGGATAGGACATATAACGTTATAGACGTGCATAATGTTCCCACCGAGAAGTAGGGGCCGACACGCAAGGAATGTTGTAAAATATTACATCCGAGATGTTAGGTTGCCCTAGGATAGGACATATAACGTTATAGACGTATATAATGTTACCACCGAAAAGTAGGTGCCGACACGCCACGAATGTTGTAAAATATTACATACGAGGTGTTAGGTTGCCTTAGGTTAGGACATATAACGTTATAGACGTGCATAATGTTCCCACCGAGAAGTAGAGGCCTACACGCCACGAATGTTGTAAAATATGACAAACGAGGTGTTAGGTTGCCTTAGGTTAGGGCACATATCGTTATAGACGTACATAATGTTCCCACCGAGAAGTAGAGGCCGACACGCCACGAATGTTGTGAAATATTACATCCGAGATGTTAGGTTTGCTTAGGTTAGGACATATAACGTTACATACGTACATAACGTTCCCACAAAGAAGTAGGGGCCAACACGCAAGGAATGTTGTAAAATATTACATCCGAGATGTTAGGTTGCCTTAGGTTAGGATATATAACGTTATAGCTGCACATAATGTTCCCACCGAGAAGTAGGGGCCGACACGCAAGGAATGTTGTAAAATATTACATCCGAGATGTTAGGTTGCCTTAGGTTAGGATATATAACGTTATAGCTGCACATAATGTTCCCACCGAGAAGTAGAGGCCGACACGCCACGAATGTTGTAAAATATCACGTCCGAGATGTTATGTTGCCTTCGGTTAGGATATATAACGTTATAGAAGTATATAATGTTCCCACGGATAAGTAGGCGCCGACACGCAAGGAATGTTGTAAAATATTACATTCGAGATGTTAGGTTGCCTTAGGTTAGGATATATAAGGTTATAGACGTATATAATATTCCCACGGAGCAGTATGCGCCGACACGCAAGGAATGTTGTAAAATATTACATCCGAGATGTTAGGCTGCCTTAGGTTAGGACATATTACGTTATAGCTGCACATAATGTTCCCACCGAGAAGTAGTGGCCGACACGCCACGAATGTGGTTAAATATTACATCCGAGGTGTTAGGTTGCCTTAGGTTAGGACATATAACCTTATAGCCGTACATAATGTTCCCACCGAGAAGTAGGGGCCTACACGCAAGGAATGTTGTAAAATATTACATCCGAGATGTTAGGTTGCCCTAGGATAGGACATATAACGTTATAGACGTATATAATGTTACCACAGAAAAGTAGGTGCCGACACGCCACGAATGTTGTAAAATATTACATACGAGGTGTTAGGTTGCGTTAGGTTAGGACATATAACGTTATAGACGTGCATAATGTTCCCACTGAGAAGTAGAGGCCTACACGCCACGAATGTTGTAAAATATTACATACGAGGTGTTAGGTTGCCTTAGGTTAGGGCACATAACGTTATAGACGTACATAATGTTCACACCGAGAAGTAGAGGCCGACACGCCACGAATGTTGTGAAATATTACATCCGAGATGATAGGTTTGCTTAGGTTAGGACATATAACGTTATATACGTACATAATTTTCCCACCAAGAAGAAGGGGCCGACACGCAAGGAATGTTGTAAAATATTACATCCGAGATGTTAGGTTGCCTTAGGTTAGGATATATAACGTTATAGACGTACATAATGTTCCTACCGAGGAGTAAGGGTCGACACGTAACGAATGTTGTTAAATATTGTGTCCGAGATGTTAGGTTGCCTTAGGTTAGGACATATAACGTTACAGCCGTACATAATGTTCCCACAAAGAAGTAGGGGCCGACACGCAAGGAATGTTGTAAAATATTACATCCGAGATGTTAGGTTGCCTTAGGTTAGGATATATAACGTTATAGCTGCACATAATGTTCCCACCGAGAAGTAGAGGCCGACACGCCACGAATGTTGTAAAATATCACGTCCGAGATGTTATGTTGCCTTCGGTTAGGATATATAAAGTTATAGAAGTGTATAATGTTCCCACGGATAAGTAGGCGCCGACACGCCACGAATGTTGTGAAATATTACATCCGAGATGATAGGTTTGCTTAGGTTAGGACATATAACGTTATATACGTACATAATGTTCCCACCGAGAAGTAGAGGCCGACACGCCACTAATGTTGTGAAATATTACATCCGAGGTGTTAGGTTTGCTTAGGTTAGGACATATAACGTTACATACGTACATAATGTTCCCACAAAGAAGTAGGGGCCGACACGCAAGGAAGGTTGTAAAATATTACATCCGAGATGTTAGGTTGCCTTAGGTTAGGATATATAACGTTATAGCTGCACATAATGTTCCCACCGAGAAGTAGAGGCCGACACGCAAGGAATGTTGTAAAATATTACATCCGAGATGTTAGGTTTGCTTAGGTTAGGACATATAACGTTACATACGTACATAACGTTCCCACAAAGAAGTAGGGGCCAACACGCAAGGAATGTTGTAACATATTACATCCGAGATGTTAGGTTGCCTTAGGTTAGGATATATAACGTTATAGCTGCACATAATGTTCCCACCGAGAAGTAGGGGCCGACACGCAAGGAATGTTGTAAAATATTACATCCGAGATGTTAGGTTGCCTTAGGTTAGGATATATAACGTTATAGCTGCACATAATGTTCCCACCGAGAAGTAGAGGCCGACACGCCACGAATGTTGTAAAATATCACGTCCGAGATGTTATGTTGCCTTCGGTTAGGATATATAACGTTATAGAAGTATATAATGTTCCCACGGATAAGTAGGCGCCGACACGCAAGGAATGTTGTAAAATATTACATTCGAGATGTTAGGTTGCCTTAGGTTAGGATATATAAGGTTATAGACGTATATAATATTCCCACGGAGCAGTATGCGCCGACACGCAAGGAATGTTGTAAAATATTACATCCGAGATGTTAGGCTGCCTTAGGTTAGGACATATTACGTTATAGCTGCACATAATGTTCCCACCGAGAAGTAGTGGCCGACACGCCACGAATGTGGTTAAATATTACATCCGAGGTGTTAGGTTGCCTTAGGTTAGGACATATAACCTTATAGCCGTACATAATGTTCCCACCGAGAAGTAGGGGCCGACACGCAAGGAATGTTGTAAAATATTACATCCGAGATGTTAGGTTGCCCTAGGATAGGACATATAACGTTATAGACGTATATAATGTTACCACAGAAAAGTAGGTGCCGACACGCCACGAATGTTGTAAAATATTACATACGAGGTGTTAGGTTGCCTTAGGTTAGGACATATAACGTTATAGACGTGCATAATGTTCCCACTGAGAAGTAGAGGCCTACACGCCACGAATGTTGTAAAATATTACATACGAGGTGTTAGGTTGCCTTAGGTTAGGGCACATAACGTTATAGCCGTACATAATGTTCCCACCGAGAAGTAGGGGCCGACACGCAAGGAATGTTGTAAAATATTACATCCGAGATGTTAGGTTGCCCTAGGATAGGACATATATCGTTATAGACGTATATAATGTTCCCACCGTGAAGTAGAGGCCGGCACGCCACGAACGTTGTGAAATATTACATCCGAGATGTTAGGTTTGCTTAGGTTAGGACATATAACGTTATATACGTACATAATGTTCCCACCGAGAAGTAGAGGCCGACACGCCACTAATGTTGTGAAATATTACATCCGAGATGTTAGGTTTGCTTAGGTTAGGACATATAACGTTACATACGTACATAATGTTCCCACAAGGAAGTAGGGGCCGACACGCAAGGAATGTTGTAAAATATTACATCCGAGATGTTAGGTTGCCCTAGGTTAGGATATATAACGTTATAGCTGCACATAATGTTCCCACCGAGAAGTAGAGGCCGACACGCAAGGAATGTTGTAAAATATTACATCCGAGATGTTAGGTTGCCTTAGGTTAGGATATATAACGTTATAGCTGCACATAATGTTCCCACCGAGAAGTAGAGGCCGACACGCCACGAATGTTGTAAAATATCACGTCCGAGATGTTATGTTGCCTTAGGTTAGGGCACATAACATTATAGACGTACATAATGTTCCCACCGAGAAGTAGGGGCCGACACGCCACGAATGTTGTAAAATATCACGTCCGGGATGTTATGTTGCCTTCGGTTAGGATATATAAAGTTATAGAAGTGTATAATGTTCTCACGGATAAGTAGGCGCCGACACGCCACGAATGTTGTGAAATATTACATCCGAGATGATAGGTTTGCTTAGGTTAGGACATATAACGTTATAGACGTACATAATGTTCCCACCGAGAAGTAGAGGCCTACACGCCACGAATGTTGTAAAATATTACATGCGAGGTGTTAGGTTGCCTTAGGTTAGGGCACATATCGTTATAGACGTACATAATGTTCCCACCGAGAAGTAGAGGCCGACACGCCACGAATGTTGTGAAATATTACATCCGAGATGTTAGGTTTGCTTAGGTTAGGACATATAACGTTATATACGTACATAATGTTGCCACCGAGAAGTAGAGGCCGACACGCCACGAATGTTGTGAAATATTACATCCGAGATGTTAGGTTTGCTTAGGTTAGGACATATAACGTTACATACGTACATAATGTTCCCACACAGAAGTAGGGGCCAACACGCAAGGAATGTTGTAAAATATTACATCCGAGATGTTAGGTTGCCTTAGGTTAGGACATATAACGTTATAGACGTATATAATGTTACCACCGAAAAGTAGGTGCCGACGCGCAAGGAATGCTGTAAAATATTACATCCGAGATGTTAGGTTCCCTTAGGATAGGACATATAACGTTATATACGTACATAATGTTCCCACCAAGAAGTAGGGGCCGACACGCCACGAATGTTGTAGAATATAACGTCCGAGATGTTAGGTTGTCCTAGGATAGGATATATAACGTTATAGAAGTATATAATGTTCCCACGTATAAGTCGGCCCCGACACGCAAGGAATGTTGTAAAATATTACATCCGAGATGTTAGGTTGCCTTAGGTTAGGACATATAACGTTATAGACGTATATAATGTTACCACCGAAGAGTAGGTGCCGACGCGCAAGGAATGCTGTAAAATATTACATCCGAGATGTTAGGTTCCCTTAGGATAGGACATATAACGTTATATACGTACATAATGTACCCACCGAGAAGTAGAGGCCCACACGCCACGAATGTTGTAAAATATTACATACGAGGTGTTAGGTTGCCATAGGATAGGACATATAACGTTATATACGTACATAATGTTCGCACCAAGAAATAAGGGCCCACACGCAAGGAATGTTGTAAAATATTACATACGAGGTGTTAGGTTGACTTAGGTTAGGGCACATAACGTTATAGACGTACATAATGTTCCCACCGAGAAGTAGAGGCCGACACGCCACGAATGTTGTGAAACATTACATCCGAGATGTTACGTTTGTTTATGTTAGGACATATAACGTTATATACGTACATAATGTTCCCACAAAGAAGTAGGGGCCGACACGCAAGGAATGTTGTGAAATATTACATTCGAGATGTTAGGTTGCCTTAGGTTATGATATATAACGATATAGCTGCACATAATGTTCCCACCGAGAAGTCGGGGCCGACACGCAAGGAATGTTGTAAAATATTACATCCGAGACGTTAGGTTGCCCTAGGATAGGACATATAACGTTATAGCCGTACATAATGTTCCCACCGAGAAGTAGGGGCCGACACGCAAGGAATGTTATAAAATATTACATCCGAGATGTTAGGTGGCCCTAGGATAGGATATATAACGTTATAGACATATATAATGTTACCACCGAAAAGTAGGTGCCGACGCGCAGGGAATGCTGTAAAATATTACATCCGAGATGTTATGTTCCCTTAGGATAGGACATATAACGTTATAGACGTACATAATGTTCCCACCGAGAAGTAGAGGCCTACACGCCACGAATGTTGTAAAATATTACATACGAGGTGTTAGGTTGCCTTAGGTTAGGGCACATAACGTTATAGACGTACATAATGTTCCCACCGAGAAGTAGAGGCCGACACGCCACGAATGTTGTGAAATATTACGTCCGAGATGTTAGGTTTGCTTAGGTTAGGACATATAACGTTATATACGTACATAATGTTCCCACCAAGAAGTAGGGCCGGACACGCAAGGAATGTTGTAAAATATTACATCCGAGATGTTAGGTTGCCCTAGGATAGAACATATAACGTTATAGACGCACATAATGTTACCACCGAGAAGTAGGTGCCGACACGCAAGGAATGCTGTAAAATATCACGTCCGAGATGTTATGTTGCCTTCGGTTAGGATATATAACGTTATAGAAGTATATAATGTTCCCACGGATAAGTAGGCCCCGACACGCAAGGAATGTTCTAAAATATTACATACGAGGTGTTAGGTTGCCTTAGGTTAGGCCACATAACGTTATAGACGTACATAATGTTCCCACCGAGAAGTAGAGGCCGACTCGCCACGAATGTTGTGAAATATTACATCCGAGATGTTAGGTTTGCTTAGGTTAGGACATGTAACGTTATATACGTACATAATGTTCCCACCAAGAAGTAGGGGCCGACACGCAAGGAATGTTGTAAAATATTACATCCGAGATGGTAGGTTGCCTTAGGTTAGAATATATAACGTTATAGACGTACATAATGTTCCCACAGAGCAGTGTGCGCCGACACGCAAGGAATGTTGTAAAATATTACATCCGAGATGTTAGGCTGCCTTAGGTTAGGACATATTACGTTGTAGCTGCACATAATGTTCCCACCGAAAAGTAGGTGCCGACACGCCACGAATATTGTGAAATATTACATACGAGGTGTTAGGTTGCCTTAGGATAGGACATATAACGTTATAGACGTGCATAATGTTCCCACCGAGAAGTAGGGGCCGACACGCAAGGAATGTTGTAAAATATTACATACGAGGTGTTAGGTTGCCTTAGGATAGGACATATAACGTTATAGACGTGCATAATGTTCCCACCGAGAAGTAGGGGCCGACACGCAAGGAATGTTGTAAAATATTACATCCGAGATGTTAGGTTGCCTTAGGTTAGGATATATAACATTATAGACGTACATAATGTTCCCACCGAGCAGTATGCGCCGACAAGCAAGGAATGTTGGAAAATATTACATCCGAGATGTTAGGTTGCCTTACGTTAGGATATATAACGTTATAGACGTACATAATGTTCCCACCGAGAAGTAGAGGCCTACACGCCACGAATGTTGTAAAATATTACATACGAGGTGTTAGGTTGCCTTAGGTTAGGGCACATAACGTTATAGACGTATATAATGTTCCCACCGAGATGTAGAGGCCGACACGCCACGAATGTTGTGAAATATTACATCCGAGAAGTTAGGTTTGCTTAGGGTAGGACATATAACGTTATATACGTACACAATGTTCCCACCAAGAAGTAGGGGCCGACACGCAAGGAATGTTGTAAAATATTACATCCGAGATGTTAGGTTGCCTTAGGTTAGGACATATAACGTTATAGACGTGCATAATGTTCCCACCGAGAAGGAGAGGCCTACACGCCACGAATGTTGTAAAATATTACATACGGGGTGTTTGGTGCCTTAGGTTAGGGCACATAACGTTATAGACGTACATAATGTTCCCACCGAGAAGTAGAGGCCGACACGCCACGAATGTTGTGAAATATTACATCCGAGATGATAGGTTTGCTTAGGTTAGGACATATAACGTTATATACGTACATAATGTTCCCACCGAGAAGTAGAGGCCGACACGCCACGAATGTTGTGAAATATTACATCCGAGATGTTAGGTTTGCTTAGTTTAGGACATATAACGTTACATACGTACATAATGTTCCCACAAAGAAGTAGGGGCCGACACGCAAGGAATGTTGTAAAATATTACATCCGAGATGTTAGGTTGCCTTAGGTTAGGATATATAACGTTATAGCTGCACATAATGTTCCCACCGAGAAGTAGAGGCCGACACGCCACGAATGTTGTAAAATATTACATCCGAGATGTTAGGTTTGCTTAGGTTAGGACATATAACGTTACATACGTACATAATGTTCCCACAAAGAAGTAGGGGCCGACACGCAAGGAATGTTGTAAAATATTACATCCGAGATGTTAGGTTGCCTTAGGTTAGGATATATAACGTTATAGCTGCACATAATGTTCCCACCGAGAAGTAGAGGCCGACACGCAAGGAATGTTGTAAAATATTACATCCGAGATGTTAGGTTGCCTTAGGTTAGGATATATAACGTTATAGCTGCACATAATGTTCCCACCGAGAAGTAGAGGCCGACACGCCACGAATGTTGTAAAATATCACGTCCGAGATGTTATGTTGCCTTAGGTTAGGGCACATAACATTATAGACGTGCATAATGTTCCCAACGAGAAGTAGGGGCCGACACGCAAGGAATGTTGTAAAATATTACATCCGAGATGTTAGGTTGCCTTAGGTTAGGATATATAACATTATAGACGTACATAATGTTCCCACCGAGCAGTATGCGCCGACAGGCAAGGAATGTTGTAAAATATTACATCCGAGATGTTAGGTTGCCTTACGTTAGGATATATAACGTTATAGACGTACATAATGTTCCCACCGAGAAGTAGAGGCCTACACGCCACGAATGTTGTAAAATATTACATCCGAGGTGTTAGTTTGCCTTAGGTTAGGGCACATAACGTTATAGACGTGCATAATGTTCCCACCGAGAAGTAGAGGCCTACACGCCACGAATGTTGTAAAATATTACATACGAGGTGTTAGGTTGCCTTAGGTTAGGGCACATAACATTATAGACGTACATAATGTTCCCACCGAGAAGTAGGGGCCGACACGCAAGGAATGTTGTAAAATATTACATCCGAGATGTTAGGTTGCCTTAGGTTAGGATATATAACATTATAGACGTACATAATGTTCCCACCGAGAAGTAGAGGCCTACACGCCACGAATGTTGTAAAATATTACATACGAGGTGTTACGTTGCCTTAGGTTAGGACATATAACGTTATAGACGTGCATAATGTTCCCACCGAGAAGTAGAGGCCTACACGCCACGAATGTTGTAAAATATTACATCCGAGGTGTTAGTTTGCCTTAGGTTAGGGCACATAACGTTATAGACGTGCATAATGTTCCCACCGAGAAGTAGAGGCCGACACGCCACGAATGTTGTGAAATATTACATCCGAGAAGTTAGGTTTGCTTAGGGTAGGACATATAACGTTATATACGTACACAATGTTCCCACCAAGAAGTAGGGGCCGACACGCAAGGAATGTTGTAAAATATTACATCCGAGATGTTAGGTTGCCTTAGGTTAGGACATATAACGTTATAGACGTGCATAATGTTCCCACCGAGAAGGAGAGGCCTACACGCCACGAATGTTGTAAAATATTACATACGGGGTGTTTGGTGCCTTAGGTTAGGGCACATAACGTTATAGACGTACATAATGTTCCCGCCGAGAAGTAGAGGCCGACACGCCACGAATGTTGTGAAATATTACATCCGAGATGATAGGTTTGCTTAGGTTAGGACATATAACGTTATATACGTACATAATGTTCCCACCGAGAAGTAGAGGCCGACACGCCACGAATGTTGTGAAATATTACATCCGAGATGTTAGGTTTGCTTAGTTTAGGACATATAACGTTACATACGTACATAATGTTCCCACAAAGAAGTAGGGGCCGACACGCAAGGAATGTTGTAAAATATTACATCCGAGATGTTAGGTTGCCTTAGGTTAGGATATATAACGTTATAGCTGCACATAATGTTCCCACCGAGAAGTAGAGGCCGACACGCCACGAATGTTGTAAAATATTACATCCGAGATGTTAGGTTTGCTTAGGTTAGGACATATAACGTTACATACGTACATAATGTTCCCACAAAGAAGTAGGGGCCGACACGCAAGGAATGTTGTAAAATATTACATCCGAGATGTTAGGTTGCCTTAGGTTAGGATATATAACGTTATAGCTGCACATAATGTTCCCACCGAGAAGTAGAGGCCGACACGCAAGGAATGTTGTAAAATATTACATCCGAGATGTTAGGTTGCCTTAGGTTAGGATATATAACGTTATAGCTGCACATAATGTTCCCACCGAGAAGTAGAGGCCGACACGCCACGAATGTTGTAAAATATCACGTCCGAGATGTTATGTTGCCTTAGGTTAGGGCACATAACATTATAGACGTGCATAATGTTCCCAACGAGAAGTAGGGGCCGACACGCAAGGAATGTTGTAAAATATTACATCCGAGATGTTAGGTTGCCTTAGGTTAGGATATATAACATTATAGACGTACATAATGTTCCCACCGAGCAGTATGCGCCGACAGGCAAGGAATGTTGTAAAATATTACATCCGAGATGTTAGGTTGCCTTACGTTAGGATATATAACGTTATAGACGTACATAATGTTCCCACCGAGAAGTAGAGGCCTACACGCCACGAATGTTGTAAAATATTACATCCGAGGTGTTAGTTTGCCTTAGGTTAGGGCACATAACGTTATAGACGTGCATAATGTTCCCACCGAGAAGTAGAGGCCTACACGCCACGAATGTTGTAAAATATTACATACGAGGTGTTAGGTTGCCTTAGGTTAGGGCACATAACATTATAGACGTACATAATGTTCCCACCGAGAAGTAGGGGCCGACACGCAAGGAATGTTGTAAAATATTACATCCGAGATGTTAGGTTGCCTTAGGTTAGGATATATAACATTATAGACGTACATAATGTTCCCACCGAGAAGTAGAGGCCTACACGCCACGAATGTTGTAAAATATTACATACGAGGTGTTACGTTGCCTTAGGTTAGGACATATAACGTTATAGACGTGCATAATGTTCCCACCGAGAAGTAGAGGCCTACACGCCACGAATGTTGTAAAATATTACATACGAGGTGTTAGGTTGCCTTAGGTTAGGGCACATATCGTTATAGACGTACATAATGTTCCCACGGAGAAGTAGAGGCCGACACGCCACGAATGTTGTGAAATATTACATCCGAGATGTTAGGTTTGCTTAGGTTAGGACATATAACGTTATAGACGTATATAATGTTACCACCGAAAAGTAGGTGCCGACGCGCAAGGAATGCTGTAAAATATTACATCCGAGATGTTAGGTTCCCTTAGGATAGGACATATAACGTTATATACGTACATAATGTTCCCACCAAGAAGTAGGGGCCGACACGCCACGAATGTTGTAGAATATAACGTCCGCGATGTTATGTCGCCTTCGGTTAGGATATATAACGTTATAGAAGTGTATAATGTTCCCACGGAGCAGTATGCGCCGACACGCAAGGAATGTTGTAAAATATTACATCCGAGATGTTAGGCTGCCTTAGGTTAGGACATATTACGTTGTAGCTGCACATAATGTTCCCACCGAGATGTAGTGGCCGACACGCCACGAATGTTGTTAAATATTACATCCGAGGTGTTAGGTTGCCTTAGGTTAGGACATATAACGTTATGAGCCGTATATAATGTTCCCACCGAGAAGTAGGGGCCGACACGAAAGGAATGTTGTAAAATATTACATCCGAGATGTTAGGTTGCCCTAGGATAGAACATATAACGTTATAGCCGTATATAATGTTACCACCGAAAAGTAGGTGCCGACACGCCACGAATATTGTGAAATATTACATACGAGGTGTTAGGTTGCCTTAGGTTAGGACATATAACGTTATAGACGTGCATAATGTTCCCACCGAGAAGTAGAGGCCTACACGCCACGAATGTTGTAAAATATTACATGCGAGGTGTTAGGTTGCCTTAGGTTAGGGCACATATCGTTATAGACGTACATAATGTTCCCACCGAGAAGTAGAGGCCGACACGCCACGAATGTTGTGAAATATTACATCCGAGATGTTAGGTTTGCTTAGGTTAGGACATATAACGTTATATACGTACATAATGTTGCCACCGAGAAGTAGAGGCCGACACGCCACGAATGTTGTGAAATATTACATCCGAGATGTTAGGTTTGCTTAGGTTAGGACATATAACGTTACATACGTACATAATGTTCCCACACAGAAGTAGGGGCCGACACGCAAGGAATGTTGTAAAATATTACATCCGAGATGGTAGGTTGCCTTAGGTTAGAATATATAACGTTATAGACGTACATAATGTTCCCACAGAGCAGTATGCGCCGACACGCAAGGAATGTTGTAAAATATTACATCCGAGATGTTAGGCTGCCTTAGGTTAGGACATATTACGTTGTAGCTGCACATAATGTTCCCACCGAAAAGTAGGTGCCGACACGCCACGAATATTGTGAAATATTACATACGAGGTGTTAGGTTGCCTTAGGATAGGACATATAACGTTATAGACGTGCATAATGTTCCCACCGAGAAGTAGGGGCCGACACGCAAGGAATGTTGTAAAATATTACATACGAGGTGTTAGGTTGCCTTAGGATAGGACATATAACGTTATAGACGTGCATAATGTTCCCACCGAGAAGTAGGGGCCGACACGCAAGGAATGTTGTAAAATATTACATCCGAGATGTTAGGTTGCCTTAGGTTAGGATATATAACATTATAGACGTACATAATGTTCCCACCGAGCAGTATGCGCCGACAAGCAAGGAATGTTGGAAAATATTACATCCGAGATGTTAGGTTGCCTTACGTTAGGATATATAACGTTATAGACGTACATAATGTTCCCACCGAGAAGTAGAGGCCTACACGCCACGAATGTTGTAAAATATTACATACGAGGTGTTAGGTTGCCTTAGGTTAGGGCACATAACGTTATAGACGTATATAATGTTCCCACCGAGATGTAGAGGCCGACACGCCACGAATGTTGTGAAATATTACATCCGAGAAGTTAGGTTTGCTTAGGGTAGGACATATAACGTTATATACGTACACAATGTTCCCACCAAGAAGTAGGGGCCGACACGCAAGGAATGTTGTAAAATATTACATCCGAGATGTTAGGTTGCCTTAGGTTAGGACATATAACGTTATAGACGTGCATAATGTTCCCACCGAGAAGTAGAGGCCTACACGCCACGAATGTTGTAAAATATTACATACGGGGTGTTTGGTGCCTTAGGTTAGGGCACATAACGTTATAGACGTACATAATGTTCCCACCGAGAAGTAGAGGCCGACACGCCACGAATGTTGTGAAATATTACATCCGAGATGATAGGTTTGCTTAGGTTAGGACATATAACGTTATATACGTACATAATGTTCCCACCGAGAAGTAGAGGCCGACACGCCACGAATGTTGTGAAATATTACATCCGAGATGTTAGGTTTGCTTAGTTTAGGACATATAACGTTACATACGTACATAATGTTCCCACAAAGAAGTAGGGGCCGACACGCAAGGAATGTTGTAAAATATTACATCCGAGATGTTAGGTTGCCTTAGGTTAGGATATATAACGTTATAGCTGCACATAATGTTCCCACCGAGAAGTAGAGGCCGACACGCCACGAATGTTGTAAAATATTACATCCGAGATGTTAGGTTTGCTTAGGTTAGGACATATAACGTTACATACGTACATAATGTTCCCACAAAGAAGTAGGGGCCGACACGCAAGGAATGTTGTAAAATATTACATCCGAGATGTTAGGTTGCCTTAGGTTAGGATATATAACGTTATAGCTGCACATAATGTTCCCACCGAGAAGTAGAGGCCGACACGCAAGGAATGTTGTAAAATATTACATCCGAGATGTTAGGTTGCCTTAGGTTAGGATATATAACGTTATAGCTGCACATAATGTTCCCACCGAGAAGTAGAGGCCGACACGCCACGAATGTTGTAAAATATCACGTCCGAGATGTTATGTTGCCTTAGGTTAGGGCACATAACATTATAGACGTACATAATGTTCCCAACGAGAAGTAGGGGCCGACACGCAAGGAATGTTGTAAAATATTACATCCGAGATGTTAGGTTGCCTTAGGTTAGGATATATAACATTATAGACGTACATAATGTTCCCACCGAGCAGTATGCGCCGACAAGCAAGGAATGTTGGAAAATATTACATCCGAGATGTTAGGTTGCCTTACGTTAGGATATATAACGTTATAGACGTACATAATGTTCCCACCGAGATGTAGAGGCCTACACGCCACGAATGTTGTAAAATATTACATACGAGGTGTTAGGTTGCCTTAGGTTAGGGCACATAACGTTATAGACGTGCATAATGTTCCCACCGAGAAGTAGAGGCCTACACGCCACGAATGTTGTAAAATATTACATCCGAGATGTTAGGTTGCCTTAGGGTAGGGCACATAACATTATAGACGTACATAATGTTCCCACCGAGAAGTAGGGGCCGACACGCAAGGAATGTTGTAAAATATTACATCCGAGATGTTAGGTTGCCTTAGGTTAGGATATATAACATTATAGACGTACATAATGTTCCCACCGAGAAGTAGGGGCCGACACGCAAGGAATGTTGTAAAATATTACATCCGAGATGTTAGGTTGCCTTAGGTTAGGATATATAACATTATAGACGTACATAATGTTCCCACCGAGCAGTATGCGCCGACAAGCAAGGAATGTTGGAAAATATTACATCCGAGATGTTAGGTTGCCTTACGTTAGGATATATAACGTTATAGACGTACATAATGTTCCCACCGAGAAGTAGGGGCCGACACGCAAGGAATGTTGTAAAATATTACATCCGAGATGTTAGGTTGCCTTAGGTTAAGATATATAACATTATAGACGTACATAATGTTCCCACCGAGCAGTATGCGCCGACAAGCAAGGAATGTTGGAAAATATTACATCCGAGATGTTAGGTTGCCTTACGTTAGGATATATAACGTTATAGACGTACATAATGTTCCCACCGAGAAGTAGAGGCCTACACGCCACGAATGTTGTAAAATATTACATACGAGGTGTTAGGTTGCCTTAGGTTAGGGCACATAACGTTATAGACGTGCATAATGTTCCCACCGAGAAGTAGAGGCCTACACGCCACGAATGTTGTAAAATATTACATCCGAGATGTTAGGTTGCCTTAGGTTAGGATATATAACGTTATAGCTGCACATAATGCTCCCACCGAGAAGTAGAGGCCGACACGCCACGAATGTTGTAAAATATCACGTCCGAGATGTTATGTTGCCTTCGGTTAGGATATATAACGTTATAGAAGTGTATAATGTTCCCACGGATAAATAGGAGCCGACACGCAAGTAATGTTGTAAAATATTACATCCGAGATGTTAGGTTGCCTTAGGTTAGTATATATAAGGTTATAGACGTATATAATATTCCCACGGAGCAGTATGCGCCGACACGCAAGGAATGTTGTAAAATATTACATCCGAGATGTTAGGCTGCCTTAGGTTAGGACATATAACGTTATAGCCGTACATAATGTTCCCACCGAGAAGTAGGGGCCGACACGCAAGGAATGTTGTAAAATATTACATCCGAGATGTTAGGTTGCCCTAGGATAGGACATATAACGTTATAGACGTATATAATGTTCCCACCGTGAAGTAGAGGCCGGCACGCCACGAACGTTGTGAAATATTACATCCGAGATGTTAGGTTTGCTTAGGTTAGGACATATAACGTTACATATGTACATAATGTTCCCACAAAGAAGTAGGGGCCGACACGCAAGGAATGTTGTAAAATATTACATCCGAGATGTTAGGTTGCCTTAGGTTAGGATATATAACGTTATAGCTGCACATAATGTTCCCACCGAGAAGTAGGGGCCGACACACCACGAATGTTGTAAAATATCACGTCCGGGATGTTATGTTGCCTTCGGTTAGGATATATAAAGTTATAGAAGTGTATAATGTTCCCACGGATAAGTAGGCGCCGACACGCCACGAATGTTGTGAAATATTACATCCGAGATGATAGGTTTGCTTAGGTTAGGACATATAACGTAGAGGCCGACACGCCACTAATGTTGTGAAATATTACATCCGAGATGTTAGGTTTGCTTAGGTTAGGACATATAACGTTACATACGTACATAATGTTCCCACAAAGAAGTAGGGGCCGACACGCAAGGAATGTTGTAAAATATTACATCCGAGATGTTAGGTTGCCTTAGGTTAGGATATATAACGTTATAGCTGCACATAATGTTCCCACCGAGAAGTAGAGGCCGACACGCAAGGAATGTTGTAAAATATTACATCCGAGATGTTAGGTGCCTTAGGTTAGGGCACATAACCTTATAGACGTACATAATGTTCCCACCGAGAAGTAGAGGCCTACACGCCACGAATGTTGTAAAATATTACATACGTGGTGTTAGGTTGCCTTAGGTTAGGGCACATAACATTATAGACGTACATAATGTTCCCACCGAAAAGTAGGGGCCGCCGAGCAAGGAATGTTGTAAAATATTACATCCGAGATGTTAGGTTGCCTTAGGTTAGGATATATAACGTTATAGCTGCACATAATGTTCCCACCGAGAAGTAGAGGCCGACACGCAAGGAATGTTGTAAAATATTACATCCGAGATGTTAGGTTGCCTTAGGTTAGGATATATAACGTTATAGCTGCACATAATGTTCCCACCGAGAAGTAGAGGCCGACACGCCACGAATGTTGTAAAATATCACGTCCGAGATGTTATGTTGCCTTAGGTTAGGGCACATAACATTATAGACGTACATAATGTTCCCACCGAGAAGTAGGGGCCGACACGCAAGGAATGTTGTAAAATATTACATCCGAGATGTTAGGTTGCCTTAGGTTAGGATATATAACATTATAGACGTACATAATGTTCCCACCGAGCAGTATGCGCCGACAAGCAAGGAATGTTGGAAAATATTACATCCGAGATGTTAGGTTGCCTTACGTTAGGATATATAACGTTATAGACGTACATAATGTTCCCACCGAGATGTAGAGGCCTACACGCCACGAATGTTGTAAAATATTACATACGAGGTGTTAGGTTGCCTTAGGTTAGGGCACATAACGTTATAGACGTGCATAATGTTCCCACCGAGAAGTAGAGGCCTACACGCCACGAATGTTGTAAAATATTACATCCGAGATGTTAGGTTGCCTTAGGGTAGGGCACATAACATTATAGACGTACATAATGTTCCCACCGAGAAGTAGGGGCCGACACGCAAGGAATGTTGTAAAATATTACATCCGAGATGTTAGGTTGCCTTAGGTTAGGATATATAACATTATAGACGTACATAATGTTCCCACCGAGCAGTATGCGCCGACAAGCAAGGAATGTTGGAAAATATTACATCCGAGATGTTAGGTTGCCTTACGTTAGGATATATAACGTTATAGACGTACATAATGTTCCCACCGAGAAGTAGAGGCCTACACGCCACGAATGTTGTAAAATATTACATACGAGGTGTTAGGTTGCCTTAGGTTAGGGCACATAACGTTATAGACGTGCATAATGTTCCCACCGAGAAGTAGAGGCCTACACGCAACGAATGTTGTAAAATATTACATCCGAGATGTTAGGTTGCCTTAGGTTAGGATATATAACGTTATAGCTGCACATAATGTTCCCACCGAGAAGTAGAGGCCGACACGCCACGAATGTTGTAAAATATCACGTCCGAGATGTTATGTTGCCTTAGGTTAGGGCACATAACATTATAGACGTACATAATGTTCCCACCGAGAAGTAGGGGCCGACACGCAAGGAATGTTGTAAAATATTACATCCGAGATGTTAGGTTGCCTTAGGTTAGGATATATAACATTATAGACGTACATAATGTTCCCACCGAGCAGTATGCGCCGACAAGCAAGGAATGTTGGAAAATATTACATCCGAGATGTTAGGTTGCCTTACGTTAGGATATATAACGTTATAGACGTACATAATGTTCCCACCGAGATGTAGAGGCCTACACGCCACGAATGTTGTAAAATATTACATACGAGGTGTTAGGTTGCCTTAGGTTAGGGCACATAACGTTATAGACGTGCATAATGTTCCCACCGAGAAGTAGAGGCCTACACGCCACGAATGTTGTAAAATATTACATCCGAGATGTTAGGTTGCCTTAGGGTAGGGCACATAACATTATAGACGTACATAATGTTCCCACCGAGAAGTAGGGGCCGACACGCAAGGAATGTTGTAAAATATTACATCCGAGATGTTAGGTTGCCTTAGGTTAGGATATATAACATTATAGACGTACATAATGTTCCCACCGAGCAGTATGCGCCGACAAGCAAGGAATGTTGGAAAATATTACATCCGAGATGTTAGGTTGCCTTACGTTAGGATATATAACGTTATAGACGTACATAATGTTCCCACCGAGAAGTAGAGGCCTACACGCCACGAATGTTGTAAAATATTACATACGAGGTGTTAGGTTGCCTTAGGTTAGGGCACATAACGTTATAGACGTGCATAATGTTCCCACCGAGAAGTAGAGGCCTACACGCCACGAATGTTGTAAAATATTACATCCGAGATGTTAGGTTGCCTTAGGTTAGGATATATAACGTTATAGCTGCACATAATGCTCCCACCGAGAAGTAGAGGCCGACACGACACGAATGTTGTAAAATATCACGTCCGAGATGTTATGTTGCCTTCGGTTAGGATATATAACGTTATAGAAGTGTATAATGTTCCCACGGATAAATAGGAGCCGACACGCAAGTAATGTTGTAAAATATTACATCCGAGATGTTAGGTTGCCTTAGGTTAGTATATATAAGGTTATAGACGTATATAATATTCCCACGGAGCAGTATGCGCCGACACGCAAGGAATGTTGTAAAATATTACATCCGAGATGTTAGGCTGCCTTAGGTTAGGACATATAACGTTATAGCCGTACATAATGTTCCCACCGAGAAGTAGGGGCCGACACGCAAGGAATGTTGTAAAATATCACGTCCGGGATGTTATGTTGCCTTCGGTTAGGATATATAAAGTTATAGAAGTGTATAATGTTCCCACGGATAAGTAGGCGCCGACACGCCACGAATGTTGTGAAATATTACATCCGAGATGATAGGTTTGCTTAGGTTAGGACATATAACGTTATATACGTACATAATGTTCCCACCGAGAAGTAGAGGCCGACACGCCACTAATGTTGTGAAATATTACATCCGAGATGTTAGGTTTGCTTAGGTTAGGACATATAACGTTACATACGTACATAATGTTCCCACAAAGAAGTAGGGGCCGACACGCAAGGAATGTTGTAAAATATTACATCCGAGATGTTAGGTTGCCTTAGGTTAGGATATATAACGTTATAGCTGCACATAATGTTCCCACCGAGAAGTAGAGGCCGACACGCAAGGAATGTTGTAAAATATTACATCCGAGATGTTAGGTGCCTTAGGTTAGGGCACATAACCTTATAGACGTACATAATGTTCCCACCGAGAAGTAGAGGCCTACACGCCACGAATGTTGTAAAATATTACATACGAGGTGTTAGGTTGCCTTAGGTTAGGGCACATAACATTATAGACGTACATAATGTTCCCACCGAAAAGTAGGGGCCGCCAAGCAAGGAATGTTGTAAAATATTACATCCGAGATGTTAGGTTGCCTTAGGTTAGGATATATAACGTTATAGCTGCACATAATGTTCCCACCGAGAAGTAGAGGCCTACACGCCACGAATGTTGTAAAATATTACATACAAGGTGTTACGTTGCCTTAGGTTAGGACATATAACGTTATAGCCGTACATAATGTTCCCACCGAGAAGTAGGGGCCGACACGCAAGGAATGTTGTAAAATATTACATCCGAGATGTTAGGTTGCCCTAGGATAGGACATATAACGTTATAGACGTATATAATGTTCCCACCGTGAAGTAGAGGCCGGCACGCCACGAACGTTGTGAAATATTACATCCGAGATGTTAGGTTTGCTTAGGTTAGGACATATAACGTTATATACGTACATAATGTTCTCACCGAGAAGTAGAGGCCGGCACGCCACGAATGTTGAGAAATATTACATCCGAGATGTTAGGTTTGCTTAGGTTAGGACATATAACGCTACATACGTACATAATGTTCCCACAAAGAAGTAGGGGCCAACACGCAAGGAATGTTGTAAAATATTACATCCGAGATGTTAGGTTGCCTTAGGTTAGGACATATAACGTTATAGACGTATATAATGTTACCACCGAAAAGTAGGTGCCGACGCGCAAGGAATGCTGTAAAATATTACATCCGAGATGTTATGTTCCCTTAGGATACGACATATAACGTTATATACGTACATAATGTTCCCACCTAGAAGTAGGGGCTGACACGCCACGAATGTTGTAGAATATAACGTCCGAGATGTTAGGTTGCCCTAGGATAGGATATATAACGTTATAGACGTATATAATGTTCCCACCGAGCAGTATGCGCCGACAAGCAAGGAATGTTGGAAAATATTACATCCGAGATGTTAGGTTGCCTTACGTTAGGATATATAACGTTATAGACGTACATAATGTTCCCACCGAGAAGTAAAGGCCTACACGCCACGAATGTTGTAAGATATTACATACGAGGTGTTAGTTTGCCTTAGGTTAGGGCACATAACGTTATAGACGTGCATAATGTTCCCACCGAGAAGTAGAGGCCTACACGCCACGAATGTTGTAAAATATTACATACGAGGTGTTAGGTTGCCTTAGGTTAGGGCACATAACATTATAGATGTACATAATGTTCCCACCGAGAAGTAGGGGCCGACACGCAAGGAATGTTGTAAAATATTACATCCGAGATGTTAGTTTGCCTTAGGTTAGGATATATAACATTATAGACGTACATAATGTTCCCACCGAGCAGTATGCGCCGACAAGCAAGGAATGTTGGAAAATATTACATCCGAGATGTTAGGTTGCCTTACGTTAGGATATATAACGTTATAGACGTACATAATGTTCCCACCGAGAAGTAGAGGCCTACACGCCACGAATGTTGTAAAATATTACATACGAGGTGTTAGGTTGCCTTAGGTTAGGGCACATAACGTTATAGACGTGCATAATGTTCCCACCGAGAAGTAGAGGCCTACACGCAACGAATGTTGTAAAATATTACATCCGAGATGTTAGGTTGCCTTAGGTTAGGATATATAACGTTATAGCTGCACATAATGTTCCCACCGAGAAGTAGAGGCCGACATGCCACGAATGTTGTAAAATATCACGTCCGAGATGTTATGTTGCCTTCGGTTAGGATATATAACGTTATAGAAGTGTATAATGTTCCCACGGATAAGTAGGAGCCGACACGCAAGTAATGTTGTAAAATATTACATCCGAGATGTTAGGTTGCCTTAGGTTAGTATATATAAGGCTATAGACGTATATAATATTCCCACGGAGCAGTATGCGCCGACAGGCAAGGAATGTTGTAAAATATTACATCCGAGATGTTAGGCTGCCTTAGGTTAGGACATATTACGTTGTAGCTGCACATAATGTTCCCACCGAGATGTAGTGGCCGACACGCCACGAATGTTGTTAAATATTACATCCGAGCTGTTAGGTTGCCTTAGGTTAGGACATATATCGTTATGAGCCGTATATAATGTTACCACCGAAAAGTCGGTGCCGACACGCCACGAATATTGTAAAATATTACATACGAGATGTTAGGTTGCCTTAGGATAGGACATATAACGTTATAGACGTGCATAATGTTCCCACCGAGAAGTAGGGGCCGACACGCAAGGAATGTTGTAAAATATTACATCCGAGATGTTAGGTTGCCCTAGGATAGGACATATAACATTATAGACGTATATAATGTTACCACCGAAAAGTAGGTGCCGACGCGCAAGAAATGCTGTAAAATATTACATCCGAGATGTTATGTTGCCTTCGGTTGTGATATATAACGTTATAGAAGTATATAATGTTCCCACGGATAAGTAGGCCCCGACACGCAAGGAATGTTGTAAAATATTACATACGAGGTGTTAGGTTGCCTTAGGTTAGGACATATACAGTTATAGACGTACATAATGTACCCACCGAGAAGTAGAGGCCGACACGCAAGGAATGTTGTAAAATATTACATCCGAGATGTTAGGTTGCCTTAGGTTAGGATATATAACGTTATAGCTGCACATAATGTTCCCACCGAGAAGTAGAGGCCGACACGCCACGAATGTTGTAAAATATCACGTCCGAGATGTTATGTTGCCTTCGGTTAGGATATATAACGTTATAGAAGTGTATAATGTTCCCACGGATAAATAGGAGCCGACACGCAAGTAATGTTGTAAAATATTACATCCGAGATGTTAGGTTGCCTTAGGTTAGTATATATAAGGTTATAGACGTATATAATATTCCCACGGAGCAGTATGCGCCGACACGCAAGGAATGTTGTAAAATATTACATCCGAGATGTTAGGCTGCCTTAGGTTAGGACATATAACGTTATAGCCGTACATAATGTTCCCACCGAGAAGTAGGGGCCGACACGCAAGGAATGTTGTAAAATATCACGTCCGGGATGTTATGTTGCCTTCGGTTAGGATATATAAAGTTATAGAAGTGTATAATGTTCCCACGGATAAGTAGGCGCCGACACGCCACGAATGTTGTGAAATATTACATCCGAGATGATAGGTTTGCTTAGGTTAGGACATATAACGTTATATACGTACATAATGTTCCCACCGAGAAGTAGAGGCCGACACGCCACTAATGTTGTGAAATATTACATCCGAGATGTTAGGTTTGCTTAGGTTAGGACATATAACGTTACATACGTACATAATGTTCCCACAAAGAAGTAGGGGCCGACACGCAAGGAATGTTGTAAAATATTACATCCGAGATGTTAGGTTGCCTTAGGTTAGGATATATAACGTTATAGCTGCACATAATGTTCCCACCGAGAAGTAGAGGCCGACACGCAAGGAATGTTGTAAAATATTACATCCGAGATGTTAGGTGCCTTAGGTTAGGGCACATAACCTTATAGACGTACATAATGTTCCCACCGAGAAGTAGAGGCCTACACGCCACGAATGTTGTAAAATATTACATACGAGGTGTTAGGTTGCCTTAGGTTAGGGCACATAACATTATAGACGTACATAATGTTCCCACCGAAAAGTAGGGGCCGCCAAGCAAGGAATGTTGTAAAATATTACATCCGAGATGTTAGGTTGCCTTAGGTTAGGATATATAACGTTATAGCTGCACATAATGTTCCCACCGAGAAGTAGAGGCCTACACGCCACGAATGTTGTAAAATATTACATACAAGGTGTTACGTTGCCTTAGGTTAGGACATATAACGTTATAGCCGTACATAATGTTCCCACCGAGAAGTAGGGGCCGACACGCAAGGAATGTTGTAAAATATTACATCCGAGATGTTAGGTTGCCCTAGGATAGGACATATAACGTTATAGACGTATATAATGTTCCCACCGTGAAGTAGAGGCCGGCACGCCACGAACGTTGTGAAATATTACATCCGAGATGTTAGGTTTGCTTAGGTTAGGACATATAACGTTATATACGTACATAATGTTCTCACCGAGAAGTAGAGGCCGGCACGCCACGAATGTTGAGAAATATTACATCCGAGATGTTAGGTTTGCTTAGGTTAGGACATATAACGTTACATACGTACATAATGTTCCCACAAAGAAGTAGGGGCCAACACGCAAGGAATGTTGTAAAATATTACATCCGAGATGTTAGGTTGCCTTAGGTTAGGACATATAACGTTATAGACGTATATAATGTTACCACCGAAAAGTAGGTGCCGACGCGCAAGGAATGCTGTAAAATATTACATCCGAGATGTTATGTTCCCTTAGGATACGACATATAACGTTATATACGTACATAATGTTCCCACCAAGAAGTAGGGGCTGACACGCCACGAATGTTGTAGAATATAACGTCCGAGATGTTAGGTTGCCCTAGGATAGGATATATAACGTTATAGACGTATATAATGTTCCCACCGAGCAGTATGCGCCGACAAGCAAGGAATGTTGGAAAATATTACATGCGAGATGTTAGGTTGCCTTACGTTAGGATATATAACGTTATAGACGTACATAATGTTCCCACCGAGAAGTAAAGGCCTACACGCCACGAATGTTGTAAGATATTACATACGAGGTGTTAGTTTGCCTTAGGTTAGGGCACATAACGTTATAGACGTGCATAATGTTCCCACCGAGAAGTAGAGGCCTACACGCCACGAATGTTGTAAAATATTACATACGAGGTGTTAGGTTGCCTTAGGTTAGGGCACATAACATTATAGATGTACATAATGTTCCCACCGAGAAGTAGGGGCCGACACGCAAGGAATGTTGTAAAATATTACATCCGAGATGTTAGGTTGCCTTAGGTTAGGATATATAACATTATAGACGTACATAATGTTCCCACCGAGCAGTATGCGCCGACAAGCAAGGAATGTTGGAAAATATTACATCCGAGATGTTAGGTTGCCTTACGTTAGGATATATAACGTTATAGACGTACATAATGTTCCCACCGAGAAGTAGAGGCCTACACGCCACGAATGTTGTAAAATATTACATACGAGGTGTTAGGTTGCCTTAGGTTAGGGCACATAACGTTATAGACGTGCATAATGTTCCCACCGAGAAGTAGAGGCCTACACGCCACGAATGTTGTAAAATATTACATACGAGGTGTTAGGTTGCCTTAGGTTAGGATATATAACGTTATAGCTGCACATAATGTTCCCACCGAGAAGTAGAGGCCGACATGCCACGAATGTTGTAAAATATCACGTCCGAGATGTTATGTTGCCTTCGGTTAGGATATATAACGTTATAGAAGTGTATAATGTTCCCACGGATAAGTAGGAGCCGACACGCAAGTAATGTTGTAAAATATTACATCCGAGATGTTAGGTTGCCTTAGGTTAGTATATATAAGGCTATAGACGTATATAATATTCCCACGGAGCAGTATGCGCCGACAGGCAAGGAATGTTGTAAAATATTACATCCGAGATGTTAGGCTGCCTTAGGTTAGGACATATTACGTTGTAGCTGCACATAATGTTCCCACCGAGATGTAGTGGCCGACACGCCACGAATGTTGTTAAATATTACATCCGAGCTGTTAGGTTGCCTTAGGTTAGGACATATATCGTTATGAGCCGTATATAATGTTACCACCGAAAAGTAGGTGCCGACACGCCACGAATATTGTAAAATATTACATACGAGATGTTAGGTTGCCTTAGGATAGGACATATAACGTTATAGACGTGCATAATGTTCCCACCGAGAAGTAGGGGCCGACACGCAAGGAATGTTGTAAAATATTACATCCGAGATGTTAGGTTGCCCTAGGATAGGACATATAACATTATAGACGTATATAATGTTACCACCGAAAAGTAGGTGCCGACGCGCAAGAAATGCTGTAAAATATTACATCCGAGATGTTATGTTGCCTTCGGTTGTGATATATAACGTTATAGAAGTATATAATGTTCCCACGGATAAGTAGGCCCCGACACGCAAGGAATGTTGTAAAATATTACATACGAGGTGTTAGGTTGCCTTAGGTTAGGACATATACAGTTATAGACGTACATAATGTACCCACCGAGAAGTAGAGGCCGACACGCAAGGAATGTTGTAAAATATTACATCCGAGATGTTAGGTTGCCTTAGGTTAGGATATATAACGTTATAGCTGCACATAATGTTCCCACCGAGAAGTAGAGGCCGACACGCCACGAATGTTGTAAAATATCACGTCCGAGATGTTATGTTGCCTTAGGTTAGGGCACATAACATTATAGACGTACATAATGTTCCCACCGAGAAGTAGGGGCCGACACGCAAGGAATGTTGTAAAATATTACATCCGAGATGTTAGGTTGCCTTAGGTTAGGATATATAACATTATAGACGTACATAATGTTCCCACCGAGCAGTATGCGCCGACAAGCAAGGAATGTTGGAAAATATTACATCCGAGATGTTAGGTTGCCTTACGTTAGGATATATAACGTTATAGACGTACATAATGTTCCCACCGAGAAGTAAAGGCCTACACGCCACGAATGTTGTAAGATATTACATACGAGGTGTTAGTTTGCCTTAGGTTAGGGCACATAACGTTATAGACGTGCATAATGTTCCCACCGAGAAGTAGAGGCCTACACGCCACGAATGTTGTAAAATATTACATACGAGGTGTTAGGTTGCCTTAGGTTAGGACACATAACATTATAGATGTACATAATGTTCCCACCGAGAAGTAGGGGCCGACACGCAAGGAATGTTGTAAAATATTACATCCGAGATGTTAGGTTGCCTTAGCTTAGGATATATAACATTATAGACGTGCATAATGTTCCCACCGAGCAGTATGCGCCGACAAGCAAGGAATGTTGGAAAATATTACATCCGAGATGTTAGGTTGCCTTACGTTAGGATATATAACGTTATAGACGTACATAATGTTCCCACCGAGAAGTAGAGGCCTAAACGCCACGAATGTTGTAAAATATTACATACGAGGTGTTAGGTTGCCTTAGGTTAGGGCACATAACGTTATAGACGTGCATAATGTTCCCACCGAGAAGTAGAGGCCTACACGCCACGAATGTTGTAAAATATTACATCCGAGATGTTAGGTTGCCTTAGGTTAGGATATATAACGTTATAGCTGCACATAATGTTCCCACCGAGAAGTAGAGGCCGACACGCCACGAATGTTGTAAAATATCACGTCCGAGATGTTATGTTGCCTTCGGTTAGGATATATAACGTTATAGAAGTGTATAATGTTCCCACGGATAAGTAGGAGCCGACACGCAAGTAATGTTGTAAAATATTACATCCGAGATGTTAGGTTGCCTTAGGTTAGTATATATAAGGTTATAGACGTATATAATATTCCCACGGAGCAGTATGCGCCGACACGCAAGGAATGTTGTAAAATATTACATCCGAGATGTTAGGCTGCCTTAGGTTAGGACATATTACGTTGTAGCTGCACATAATGTTCCCACCGAGATGTAGTGGCCGACACGCCACGAATGTTGTTAAATATTACATCCGAGGTGTTAGGTTGCCTTAGGTTAGGACATATAACGTTATGAGCCGTATATAATGTTCCCACCGAGAAGTAGGGGCCGACACGAAAGGAATGTTGTAAAATATTACATCCGAGATGTTAGGTTGCCCTAGGATAGAACATATAACGTTATAGCCGTATATAATGTTACCACCGAAAAGTAGGTGCCGACACGCCACGAATATTGTAAAATATTACATACGAGATGTTAGGTTGCCTTAGAATAGGACATATAACGTTATAGACGTGCATAATGTTCCCACCGAGAAGTAGGGGCCGACACGCAAGGAATGTTGTAAAATATTACATCCGAGATGTTAGGTTGCCTTAGGTTAGGATATATAACATTATAGACGTACATAATGTTCCCACCGAGCAGTATGCGCCGACATGCAAGGAATGTTGGAAAATATTACATCCGAGATGTTAGGTTGCCTTACGTTAGGATATATAACGTTATAGACGTACATAATGTTCCCACCGAGAAGTAGAGGCCTGCACGCCACGAATGTTGTAAAATATTACATACGAGGTGTTAGGTTGCCTTAGGTTAGGGCACATAACGTTATAGACGTGCATAATGTTCCCACCGAGAAGTAGAGGCCTACACGCCACGAATGTTGTAAAATATTACATACGAGGTGTTAGGTTGCCTTAGGTTAGGGCACATAACATTATAGATGTACATAATGTTCCCACCGAGAAGCAGGGGCCGACACGCAAGGAATGTTGTAAAATATTACATCCGAGATGTTAGGTTGCCTTAGCTTGGGATATATAACATTATAGACGTACATAATGTTCCCACCGAGCAGTATGCGCCGACAAGCAAGGAATGTTGGAAAATATTACATCCGAGATGTTAGGTTGCCTTACGTTAGGATATATAACGTTATAGCTGCACATAATGTTCCCACCGAGAAGTAGAGGCCGACACGCCACGAATGTTGTAAAATATCACGTCCGAGATGTTATGTTGCCTTCGGTTGGGATATATAACGTTATAGAAGTATATAATGTTCCCACGGATAAGTAGGCCCCGACACGCAAGGAATGTTGTAAAATATTACATACGAGGTGCTAGGTTGCCTTAGGTTAGGACATATACCGTTATAGACGTACATAATGTACCCAAGGAGAAGTAGAGGCCGACACGCAAGGAATGCTGTAAAATATTACATCCGAGATGTTAGGTTGCCTTAGGTTAGGATATATAACGTTATAGCTGCACATAATGTTCCCACCGAGAAGTAGAGGCCGACACGCCACGAATGTTGTAAAATATCACGTCCGAGATGTTATGTTGCCTTCGGTTAGGACATATAACGTTATATACGTACATAGTGTTGCCACCGAGAAGTAGAGGCCGACACGCCACGAATGTTGTGAAATATTACATCCGAGATGTTAGGTTTGCTTAGGTTAGGACATATAACGTTACATACGTACATAATGTTCCCACAAAGAAGTAGGGGCCAACACGCAAGGAATGTCGTAAAATATTACATCCGAGATGTTAGGTTGCCTTAGGTTAGGACATATAACGTTATAGACGTATATAATGTTACCACCGAAAAGTAGGTGCCGACGCGCAAGGAATGCTGTAAAATATTACATCCGAGAGGTTAGGTTCCCTTAGGATAGGACATATAACGTTATATACGTACATAATGTTCCCACCAAGAAGTAGGGGCCGACACGCCACGAATGTTGTAGAATATAACGTCCGAGATGTTATGTTGCCTTCGGTTAGGATATATAACGTTATAGAAGTGTATAATGTTCCCACGGATAAGTAGGAGCCGACACGCAAGTAATGTTGTAAAATATTACATCCGAGATGTTAGGTTGCCTTAGGTTAGTATATATAAGGTTATAGACGTATATAATATTCCCACGGAGCAGTATGCGCCGACACGCAAGGAATGTTGTAAAATATTACATCCGAGATGTTAGGCTGCCTTAGGTTAGGACATATTACGTTGTAGCTGCACATAATGTTCCCACCGAGATGTAGTGGCCGACACGCCACGAATGTTGTTAAATATTACATCCGAGGTGTTAGGTTGCCTTAGGTTAGGACATATAACGTTATGAGCCGTATATAATGTTCCCACCGAGAAGTAGGGGCCGACACGAAAGGAATGTTGTAAAATATTACATCCGAGATGTTAGGTTGCCCTAGGATAGAACATATAACGTTATAGCCGTATATAATGTTACCACCGAAAAGTAGGTGCCGACACGCCACGAATATTGTAAAATATTACATACCAGGTGTTAGGTTGCCTTAGGATAGGACATATAACGTTATAGACGTGCATAATGTTCCCACCGAGAAGTAGGGGCCGACACGCAAGGAATGTTGTAAAATATTACATCCGAGATGTTAGGTTGCCCTAGAATAGGACATATAACGTTATAGACGTATATAATGTTACCACCGAAAAGTAGGTGCCGACACGCCACGAATGTTGTAAAATATTACATACGAGGTGTTAGGTTGCCTTAGGTTAGGGCACATATCGTTATAGACGTACATAATGTTCCCACCGAGAAGTAGAGGCCGACACGCCACGAATGCTGCGAAATATTACATCCGAGATGTTATGTTGCCTTCGGTTAGGACATATAACGTTATATACGTACATAATGTTGCCAGCGAGAAGTAGAGGCCGACACGCCACGAATGTTGTGAAATATTACATCCGAGATGTTAGGTTTGCTTAGGTTAGGACATATAACGTTACATACGTACATAATGTTCCCACAAAGAAGTAGGGGCCAACACGCAAGGAATGTTGTAAAATATTACATCCGAGATGTTAGGTTGCCTTAGGTTAGGACATATAACGTTATAGACGTATATAATGTTACCACCGAAAAGTAGGTGCCGACGCGCAAGGAATGCTGTAAAATATTACATCCGAGATGTTATGTTCCCTTAGGATACGACATATAACGTTATATACGTACATAATGTTCCCACCAAGAAGTAGGGGCTGACACGCCACGAATGTTGTAGAATATAACGTCCGAGATGTTAGGTTGCCCTAGGATAGGATATATAACGTTATAGACGTATATAATGTTCCCACCGAGCAGTATGCGCCGACAAGCAAGGAATGTTGGAAAATATTACATCCGAGATGTTAGGTTGCCTTACGTTAGGATATATAACGTTATAGACGTACATAATGTTCCCACCGAGAAGTAAAGGCCTACACGCCACGAATGTTGTAAGATATTACATACGAGGTGTTAGTTTGCCTTAGGTTAGGGCACATAACGTTATAGACGTGCATAATGTTCCCACCGAGAAGTAGAGGCCTACACGCCACGAATGTTGTAAAATATTACATACGAAGTGTTAGGTTGCCTTAGGTTAGGGCACATAACATTATAGATGTACATAATGTTCCCACCGAGAAGTAGGGGCCGACACGCAAGGAATGTTGTAAAATATTACATCCGAGATGTTAGGTTGCCTTAGGTTAGGATATATAACATTATAGACGTACATAATGTTCCCACCGAGCAGTATGCGCCGACAAGCAAGGAATGTTGGAAAATATTACATCCGAGATGTTAGGTTGCCTTACGTTAGGATATATAACGTTATAGACGTACATAATGTTCCCACCGAGAAGTAGAGGCCTACACGCCACGAATGTTGTAAAATATTACATACGAGGTGTTAGGTTGCCTTAGGTTAGGGCACATAACGTTATAGACGTGCATAATGTTCCCACCGAGAAGTAGAGGCCTACACGCCACGAATGTTGTAAAATATTACATTCGAGGTGTTAGGTTGCCTTAGGTTAGGGCACATAACATTATAGATGTACATAATGTTCCCACCGAGAAGTAGGGGCCGACACGCAAGGAATGTTGTAAAATATTACATCCGAGATGTTAGTTTGCCTTAGGTTAGGATATATAACATTATAGACGTACATAATGTTCCCACCGAGCAGTATGCGCCGACAAGCAAGGAATGTTGGAAAATATTACATCCGAGATGTTAGGTTGCCTTACGTTAGGATATATAACGTTATAGACGTACATAATGTTCCCACCGAGAAGTAGAGGCCTACACGCCACGAATGTTGTAAAATATTACATACGAGGTGTTAGGTTGCCTTAGGTTAGGGCACATAACGTTATAGACGTGCATAATGTTCCCACCGAGAAGTAGAGGCCTACACGCAACGAATGTTGTAAAATATTACATCCGAGATGTTAGGTTGCCTTAGGTTAGGATATATAACGTTATAGCTGCACATAATGTTCCCACCGAGAAGTAGAGGCCGACATGCCACGAATGTTGTAAAATATCACGTCCGAGATGTTATGTTGCCTTCGGTTAGGATATATAACGTTATAGAAGTGTATAATGTTCCCACGGATAAGTAGGAGCCGACACGCAAGTAATGTTGTAAAATATTACATCCGAGATGTTAGGTTGCCTTAGGTTAGTATATATAAGGCTATAGACGTATATAATATTCTCACGGAGCAGTATGCGCCGACAGGCAAGGAATGTTGTAAAATATTACATCCGAGATGTTAGGCTGCCTTAGGTTAGGACATATTACGTTGTAGCTGCACATAATGTTCCCACCGAGATGTAGTGGCCGACACGCCACGAATGTTGTTAAATATTACATCCGAGGTGTTAGGTTGCCTTAGGTTAGGACATATAACGTTATGAGCCGTATATAATGTTCCCACCGAGAAGTAGGGGCCGACACGAAAGGAATGTTGTAAAATATTACATCCGAGATGTTAGGTTGCCCTAGGATAGAACATATAACGTTATAGCCGTATATAATGTTACCACCGAAAAGTAGGTGCCGACACGCCACGAATATTGTAAAATATTACATACGAGATGTTAGGTTGCCTTAGAATAGGACATATAACGTTATAGACGTGCATAATGTTCCCACCGAGAAGTAGGGGCCGACACGCAAGGAATGTTGTAAAATATTACATCCGAGATGTTAGGTTGCCTTAGGTTAGGATATATAACATTATAGACGTACATAATGTTCCCACCGAGCAGTATGCGCCGACATGCAAGGAATGTTGGAAAATATTACATCCGAGATGTTAGGTTGCCTTACGTTAGGATATATAACGTTATAGACGTACATAATGTTCCCACCGAGAAGTAGAGGCCTGCACGCCACGAATGTTGTAAAATATTACATACGAGGTGTTAGGTTGCCTTAGGTTAGGGCACATAACGTTATAGACGTGCATAATGTTCCCACCGAGAAGTAGAGGCCTACACGCCACGAATGTTGTAAAATATTACATACGAGGTGTTAGGTTGCCTTAGGTTAGGGCACATAACATTATAGATGTACATAATGTTCCCACCGAGAAGCAGGGGCCGACACGCAAGGAATGTTGTAAAATATTACATCCGAGATGTTAGGTTGCCTTAGCTTGGGATATATAACATTATAGACGTACATAATGTTCCCACCGAGCAGTATGCGCCGACAAGCAAGGAATGTTGGAAAATATTACATCCGAGATGTTAGGTTGCCTTACGTTAGGATATATAACGTTATAGCTGCACATAATGTTCCCACCGAGAAGTAGAGGCCGACACGCCACGAATGTTGTAAAATATCACGTCCGAGATGTTATGTTGCCTTCGGTTGGGATATATAACGTTATAGAAGTATATAATGTTCCCACGGATAAGTAGGCCCCGACACGCAAGGAATGTTGTAAAATATTACATACGAGGTGTTAGGTTGCCTTAGGTTAGGACATATACCGTTATAGACGTACATAATGTACCCAAGGAGAAGTAGAGGCCGACACGCAAGGAATGCTGTAAAATATTACATCCGAGATGTTAGGTTGCCTTAGGTTAGGATATATAACGTTATAGCTGCACATAATGTTCCCACCGAGAAGTAGAGGCCGACACGCCACGAATGTTGTAAAATATCACGTCCGAGATGTTATGTTGCCTTCGGTTAGGACATATAACGTTATATACGTACATAGTGTTGCCACCGAGAAGTAGAGGCCGACACGTCACGAATGTTGTGAAATATTACATCCGAGATGTTAGGTTTGCTTAGGTTAGGACATATAACGTTACATACGTACATAATGTTCCCACAAAGAAGTAGGGGCCAACACGCAAGGAATGTCGTAAAATATTACATCCGAGATGTTAGGTTGCCTTAGGTTAGGACATATAACGTTATAGACGTATATAATGTTACCACCGAAAAGTAGGTGCCGACGCGCAAGGAATGCTGTAAAATATTACATCCGAGAGGTTAGGTTCCCTTAGGATAGGACATATAACGTTATATACGTACATAATGTTCCCACCAAGAAGTAGGGGCCGACACGCCACGAATGTTGTAGAATATAACGTCCGAGATGTTATGTTGCCTTCGGTTAGGATATATAACGTTATAGAAGTGTATAATGTTCCCACGGATAAGTAGGAGCCGACACGCAAGTAATGTTGTAAAATATTACATCCGAGATGTTAGGTTGCCTTAGGTTAGTATATATAAGGTTATAGACGTATATAATATTCCCACGGAGCAGTATGCGCCGACACGCAAGGAATGTTGTAAAATATTACATCCGAGATGTTAGGCTGCCTTAGGTTAGGACATATTACGTTGTAGCTGCACATAATGTTCCCACCGAGATGTAGTGGCCGACACGCCACGAATGTTGTTAAATATTACATCCGAGGTGTTAGGTTGCCTTAGGTTAGGACATATAACGTTATGAGCCGTATATAATGTTCCCACCGAGAAGTAGGGGCCGACACGAAAGGAATGTTGTAAAATATTACATCCGAGATGTTAGGTTGCCCTAGGATAGAACATATAACGTTATAGCCGTATATAATGTTACCACCGAAAAGTAGGTGCCGACACGCCACGAATATTGTAAAATATTACATACCAGGTGTTAGGTTGCCTTAGGATAGGACATATAACGTTATAGACGTGCATAATGTTCCCACCGAGAAGTAGGGGCCGACACGCAAGGAATGTTGTAAAATATTACATCCGAGATGTTAGGTTGCCCTAGAATAGGACATATAACGTTATAGACGTATATAATGTTACCACCGAAAAGTAGGTGCCGACACGCCACGAATGTTGTAAAATATTACATACGAGGTGTTAGGTTGCCTTAGGTTAGGGCACATATCGTTATAGACGTACATAATGTTCCCACCGAGAAGTAGAGGCCGACACGCCACGAATGCTGCGAAATATTACATCCGAGATGTTATGTTGCCTTCGGTTAGGACATATAACGTTATATACGTACATAATGTTGCCAGCGAGAAGTAGAGGCCGACACGCCACGAATGTTGTGAAATATTACATCCGAGATGTTAGGTTTGCTTAGGTTAGGACATATAACGTTACATACGTACATAATGTTCCCACAAAGAAGTAGGGGCCAACACGCAAGGAATGTTGTAAAATATTACATCCGAGATGTTAGGTTGCCTTAGGTTAGGACATATAACGTTATAGACGTATATAATGTTACCACCGAAAAGTAGGTGCCGACGCGCAAGGAATGCTGTAAAATATTACATCCGAGATGTTATGTTCCCTTAGGATACGACATATAACGTTATATACGTACATAATGTTCCCACCAAGAAGTAGGGGCTGACACGCCACGAATGTTGTAGAATATAACGTCCGAGATGTTAGGTTGCCCTAGGATAGGATATATAACGTTATAGACGTATATAATGTTCCCACCGAGCAGTATGCGCCGACAAGCAAGGAATGTTGGAAAATATTACATCCGAGATGTTAGGTTGCCTTACGTTAGGATATATAACGTTATAGACGTACATAATGTTCCCACCGAGAAGTAAAGGCCTACACGCCACGAATGTTGTAAGATATTACATACGAGGTGTTAGTTTGCCTTAGGTTAGGGCACATAACGTTATAGACGTGCATAATGTTCCCACCGAGAAGTAGAGGCCTACACGCCACGAATGTTGTAAAATATTACATACGAAGTGTTAGGTTGCCTTAGGTTAGGGCACATAACATTATAGATGTACATAATGTTCCCACCGAGAAGTAGGGGCCGACACGCAAGGAATGTTGTAAAATATTACATCCGAGATGTTAGGTTGCCTTAGGTTAGGATATATAACATTATAGACGTACATAATGTTCCCACCGAGCAGTATGCGCCGACAAGCAAGGAATGTTGGAAAATATTACATCCGAGATGTTAGGTTGCCTTACGTTAGGATATATAACGTTATAGACGTACATAATGTTCCCACCGAGAAGTAGAGGCCTACACGCCACGAATGTTGTAAAATATTACATACGAGGTGTTAGGTTGCCTTAGGTTAGGGCACATAACGTTATAGACGTGCATAATGTTCCCACCGAGAAGTAGAGGCCTACACGCCACGAATGTTGTAAAATATTACATTCGAGGTGTTAGGTTGCCTTAGGTTAGGGCACATAACATTATAGATGTACATAATGTTCCCACCGAGAAGTAGGGGCCGACACGCAAGGAATGTTGTAAAATATTACATCCGAGATGTTAGTTTGCCTTAGGTTAGGATATATAACATTATAGACGTACATAATGTTCCCACCGAGCAGTATGCGCCGACAAGCAAGGAATGTTGGAAAATATTACATCCGAGATGTTAGGTTGCCTTACGTTAGGATATATAACGTTATAGACGTACATAATGTTCCCACCGAGAAGTAGAGGCCTACACGCCACGAATGTTGTAAAATATTACATACGAGGTGTTAGGTTGCCTTAGGTTAGGGCACATAACGTTATAGACGTGCATAATGTTCCCACCGAGAAGTAGAGGCCTACACGCAACGAATGTTGTAAAATATTACATCCGAGATGTTAGGTTGCCTTAGGTTAGGATATATAACGTTATAGCTGCACATAATGTTCCCACCGAGAAGTAGAGGCCGACATGCCACGAATGTTGTAAAATATCACGTCCGAGATGTTATGTTGCCTTCGGTTAGGATATATAACGTTATAGAAGTGTATAATGTTCCCACGGATAAGTAGGAGCCGACACGCAAGTAATGTTGTAAAATATTACATCCGAGATGTTAGGTTGCCTTAGGTTAGTATATATAAGGCTATAGACGTATATAATATTCTCACGGAGCAGTATGCGCCGACAGGCAAGGAATGTTGTAAAATATTACATCCGAGATGTTAGGCTGCCTTAGGTTAGGACATATTACGTTGTAGCTGCACATAATGTTCCCACCGAGATGTAGTGGCCGACACGCCACGAATGTTGTTAAATATTACATCCGAGGTGTTAGGTTGCCTTAGGTTAGGACATATAACGTTATGAGCCGTATATAATGTTCCCACCGAGAAGTAGGGGCCGACACGAAAGGAATGTTGTAAAATATTACATCCGAGATGTTAGGTTGCCCTAGGATAGAACATATAACGTTATAGCCGTATATAATGTTACCACCGAAAAGTAGGTGCCGACACGCCACGAATATTGTAAAATATTACATACGAGATGTTAGGTTGCCTTAGAATAGGACATATAACGTTATAGACGTGCATAATGTTCCCACCGAGAAGTAGGGGCCGACACGCAAGGAATGTTGTAAAATATTACATCCGAGATGTTAGGTTGCCTTAGGTTAGGATATATAACATTATAGACGTACATAATGTTCCCACCGAGCAGTATGCGCCGACATGCAAGGAATGTTGGAAAATATTACATCCGAGATGTTAGGTTGCCTTACGTTAGGATATATAACGTTATAGACGTACATAATGTTCCCACCGAGAAGTAGAGGCCTGCACGCCACGAATGTTGTAAAATATTACATACGAGGTGTTAGGTTGCCTTAGGTTAGGGCACATAACGTTATAGACGTGCATAATGTTCCCACCGAGAAGTAGAGGCCTACACGCCACGAATGTTGTAAAATATTACATACGAGGTGTTAGGTTGCCTTAGGTTAGGGCACATAACATTATAGATGTACATAATGTTCCCACCGAGAAGCAGGGGCCGACACGCAAGGAATGTTGTAAAATATTACATCCGAGATGTTAGGTTGCCTTAGCTTGGGATATATAACATTATAGACGTACATAATGTTCCCACCGAGCAGTATGCGCCGACAAGCAAGGAATGTTGGAAAATATTACATCCGAGATGTTAGGTTGCCTTACGTTAGGATATATAACGTTATAGCTGCACATAATGTTCCCACCGAGAAGTAGAGGCCGACACGCCACGAATGTTGTAAAATATCACGTCCGAGATGTTATGTTGCCTTCGGTTGGGATATATAACGTTATAGAAGTATATAATGTTCCCACGGATAAGTAGGCCCCGACACGCAAGGAATGTTGTAAAATATTACATACGAGGTGTTAGGTTGCCTTAGGTTAGGACATATACCGTTATAGACGTACATAATGTACCCAAGGAGAAGTAGAGGCCGACACGCAAGGAATGCTGTAAAATATTACATCCGAGATGTTAGGTTGCCTTAGGTTAGGATATATAACGTTATAGCTGCACATAATGTTCCCACCGAGAAGTAGAGGCCGACACGCCACGAATGTTGTAAAATATCACGTCCGAGATGTTATGTTGCCTTCGGTTAGGACATATAACGTTATATACGTACATAGTGTTGCCACCGAGAAGTAGAGGCCGACACGTCACGAATGTTGTGAAATATTACATCCGAGATGTTAGGTTTGCTTAGGTTAGGACATATAACGTTACATACGTACATAATGTTCCCACAAAGAAGTAGGGGCCAACACGCAAGGAATGTCGTAAAATATTACATCCGAGATGTTAGGTTGCCTTAGGTTAGGACATATAACGTTATAGACGTATATAATGTTACCACCGAAAAGTAGGTGCCGACGCGCAAGGAATGCTGTAAAATATTACATCCGAGAGGTTAGGTTCCCTTAGGATAGGACATATAACGTTATATACGTACATAATGTTCCCACCAAGAAGTAGGGGCCGACACGCCACGAATGTTGTAGAATATAACGTCCGAGATGTTATGTTGCCTTCGGTTAGGATATATAACGTTATAGAAGTGTATAATGTTCCCACGGATAAGTAGGAGCCGACACGCAAGTAATGTTGTAAAATATTACATCCGAGATGTTAGGTTGCCTTAGGTTAGTATATATAAGGTTATAGACGTATATAATATTCCCACGGAGCAGTATGCGCCGACACGCAAGGAATGTTGTAAAATATTACATCCGAGATGTTAGGCTGCCTTAGGTTAGGACATATTACGTTGTAGCTGCACATAATGTTCCCACCGAGATGTAGTGGCCGACACGCCACGAATGTTGTTAAATATTACATCCGAGGTGTTAGGTTGCCTTAGGTTAGGACATATAACGTTATGAGCCGTATATAATGTTCCCACCGAGAAGTAGGGGCCGACACGAAAGGAATGTTGTAAAATATTACATCCGAGATGTTAGGTTGCCCTAGGATAGAACATATAACGTTATAGCCGTATATAATGTTACCACCGAAAAGTAGGTGCCGACACGCCACGAATATTGTAAAATATTACATACCAGGTGTTAGGTTGCCTTAGGATAGGACATATAACGTTATAGACGTGCATAATGTTCCCACCGAGAAGTAGGGGCCGACACGCAAGGAATGTTGTAAAATATTACATCCGAGATGTTAGGTTGCCCTAGAATAGGACATATAACGTTATAGACGTATATAATGTTACCACCGAAAAGTAGGTGCCGACACGCCACGAATGTTGTAAAATATTACATACGAGGTGTTAGGTTGCCTTAGGTTAGGGCACATATCGTTATAGACGTACATAATGTTCCCACCGAGAAGTAGAGGCCGACACGCCACGAATGCTGCGAAATATTACATCCGAGATGTTATGTTGCCTTCGGTTAGGACATATAACGTTATATACGTACATAATGTTGCCAGCGAGAAGTAGAGGCCGACACGCCACGAATGTTGTGAAATATTACATCCGAGATGTTAGGTTTGCTTAGGTTAGGACATATAACGTTACATACGTACATAATGTTCCCACAAAGAAGTAGGGGCCAACACGCAAGGAATGTTGTAAAATATTACATCCGAGATGTTAGGTTGCCTTAGGTTAGGACATATAACGTTATAGACGTATATAATGTTACCACCGAAAAGTAGGTGCCGACGCGCAAGGAATGCTGTAAAATATTACATCCGAGATGTTATGTTCCCTTAGGATACGACATATAACGTTATATACGTACATAATGTTCCCACCAAGAAGTAGGGGCTGACACGCCACGAATGTTGTAGAATATAACGTCCGAGATGTTAGGTTGCCCTAGGATAGGATATATAACGTTATAGACGTATATAATGTTCCCACCGAGCAGTATGCGCCGACAAGCAAGGAATGTTGGAAAATATTACATCCGAGATGTTAGGTTGCCTTACGTTAGGATATATAACGTTATAGACGTACATAATGTTCCCACCGAGAAGTAAAGGCCTACACGCCACGAATGTTGTAAGATATTACATACGAGGTGTTAGTTTGCCTTAGGTTAGGGCACATAACGTTATAGACGTGCATAATGTTCCCACCGAGAAGTAGAGGCCTACACGCCACGAATGTTGTAAAATATTACATACGAGGTGTTAGGTTGCCTTAGGTTAGGGCACATAACATTATAGATGTACATAATGTTCCCACCGAGAAGTAGGGGCCGACACGCAAGGAATGTTGTAAAATATTACATCCGAGATGTTAGGTTGCCTTAGGTCAGGATATATAACATTATAGACGTACATAATGTTCCCACCGAGCAGTATGCGCCGACAAGCAAGGAATGTTGGAAAATATTACATCCGAGATGTTAGGTTGCCTTACGTTAGGATATATAACGTTATAGACGTACATAATGTTCCCACCGAGAAGTAGAGGCCTACACGCCACGAATGTTGTAAAATATTACATACGAGGTGTTAGGTTGCCTTAGGTTAGGGCACATAACGTTATAGACGTGCATAATGTTCCCACCGAGAAGTAGAGGCCTACACGCCACGAATGTTGTAAAATATTACATTCGAGGTGTTAGGTTGCCTTAGGTTAGGGCACATAACATTATAGATGTACATAATGTTCCCACCGAGAAGTAGGGGCCGACACGCAAGGAATGTTGTAAAATATTACATCCGAGATGTTAGTTTGCCTTAGGTTAGGATATATAACATTATAGACGTACATAATGTTCCCACCGAGCAGTATGCGCCGACAAGCAAGGAATGTTGGAAAATATTACATCCGAGATGTTAGGTTGCCTTACGTTAGGATATATAACGTTATAGACGTACATAATGTTCCCACCGAGAAGTAGAGGCCTACACGCCACGAATGTTGTAAAATATTACATACGAGGTGTTAGGTTGCCTTAGGTTAGGGCACATAACGTTATAGACGTGCATAATGTTCCCACCGAGAAGTAGAGGCCTACACGCAACGAATGTTGTAAAATATTACATCCGAGATGTTAGGTTGCCTTAGGTTAGGATATATAACGTTATAGCTGCACATAATGTTCCCACCGAGAAGTAGAGGCCGACATGCCACGAATGTTGTAAAATATCACGTCCGAGATGTTATGTTGCCTTCGGTTAGGATATATAACGTTATAGAAGTGTATAATGTTCCCACGGATAAGTAGGAGCCGACACGCAAGTAATGTTGTAAAATATTACATCCGAGATGTTAGGTTGCCTTAGGTTAGTATATATAAGGCTATAGACGTATATAATATTCTCACGGAGCAGTATGCGCCGACAGGCAAGGAATGTTGTAAAATATTACATCCGAGATGTTAGGCTGCCTTAGGTTAGGACATATTACGTTGTAGCTGCACATAATGTTCCCACCGAGATGTAGTGGCCGACACGCCACGAATGTTGTTAAATATTACATCCGAGCTGTTAGGTTGCCTTAGGTTAGGACATATATCGTTATGAGCCGTATATAATGTTACCACCGAAAAGTAGGTGCCGACACGCCACGAATATTGTAAAATATTACATACGAGATGTTAGGTTGCCTTAGGATAGGACATATAACGTTATAGACGTGCATAATGTTCCCACCGAGAAGTAGGGGCCGACACGCAAGGAATGTTGTAAAATATTACATCCGAGATGTTAGGTTGCCCTAGGATAGGACATATAACATTATAGACGTATATAATGTTACCACCGAAAAGTAGGTGCCGACGCGCAAGAAATGCTGTAAAATATTACATCCGAGATGTTATGTTGCCTTCGGTTGTGATATATAACGTTATAGAAGTATATAATGTTCCCACGGATAAGTAGGCCCCGACACGCAAGGAATGTTGTAAAATATTACATACGAGGTGTTAGGTTGCCTTAGGTTAGGACATATACAGTTATAGACGTACATAATGTACCCACCGAGAAGTAGAGGCCGACACGCAAGGAATGTTGTAAAATATTACATCCGAGATGTTAGGTTGCCTTAGGTTAGGATATATAACGTTATAGCTGCACATAATGTTCCCACCGAGAAGTAGAGGCCGACACGCCACGAATGTTGTAAAATATCACGTCCGAGATGTTATGTTGCCTTAGGTTAGGGCACATAACATTATAGACGTACATAATGTTCCCACCGAGAAGTAGGGGCCGACACGCAAGGAATGTTGTAAAATATTACATCCGAGATGTTAGGTTGCCTTAGGTTAGGATATATAACATTATAGACGTACATAATGTTCCCACCGAGCAGTATGCGCCGACAAGCAAGGAATGTTGGAAAATATTACATCCGAGATGTTAGGTTGCCTTACGTTAGGATATATAACGTTATAGACGTATATAATGTTCCCACCGAGAAGTAAAGGCCTACACGCCACGAATGTTGTAAGATATTACATACGAGGTGTTAGTTTGCCTTAGGTTAGGGCACATAACGTTATAGACGTGCATAATGTTCCCACCGAGAAGTAGAGGCCTACACGCCACGAATGTTGTAAAATATTACATACGAGGTGTTAGGTTGCCTTAGGTTAGGACACATAACATTATAGATGTACATAATGTTCCCACCGAGAAGTAGGGGCCGACACGCAAGGAATGTTGTAAAATATTACATCCGAGATGTTAGGTTGCCTTAGCTTAGGATATATAACATTATAGACGTGCATAATGTTCCCACCGAGCAGTATGCGCCGACAAGCAAGGAATGTTGGAAAATATTACATCCGAGATGTTACGTTGCCTTACGTTAGGATATATAACGTTATAGACGTACATAATGTTCCCACCGAGAAGTAGAGGCCTAAACGCCACGAATGTTGTAAAATATTACATACGAGGTGTTAGGTTGCCTTAGGTTAGGGCACATAACGTTATAGACGTGCATAATGTTCCCACCGAGAAGTAGAGGCCTACACGCCACGAATGTTGTAAAATATTACATCCGAGATGTTAGGTTGCCTTAGGTTAGGATATATAACGTTATAGCTGCACATAATGTTCCCACCGAGAAGTAGAGGCCGACACGCCACGAATGTTGTAAAATATCACGTCCGAGATGTTATGTTGCCTTCGGTTAGGATATATAACGTTATAGAAGTGTATAATGTTCCCACGGATAAGTAGGAGCCGACACGCAAGTAATGTTGTAAAATATTACATCCGAGATGTTAGGTTGCCTTAGGTTAGTATATATAAGGCTATAGACGTATATAATATTCCCACGGAGCAGTATGCGCCGACAGGCAAGGAATGTTGTAAAATATTACATCCGAGATGTTAGGCTGCCTTAGGTTAGGACATATTACGTTGTAGCTGCACATAATGTTCCCACCGAGATGTAGTGGCCGACACGCCACGAATGTTGTTAAATATTACATCCGAGCTGTTAGGTTGCCTTAGGTTAGGACATATATCGTTATGAGCCGTATATAATGTTACCACCGAAAAGTAGGTGCCGACACGCCACGAATATTGTAAAATATTACATACGAGATGTTAGGTTGCCTTAGGATAGGACATATAACGTTATAGACGTGCATAATGTTCCCACCGAGAAGTAGGGGCCGACACGCAAGGAATGTTGTAAAATATTACATCCGAGATGTTAGGTTGCCCTAGGATAGGACATATAACATTATAGACGTATATAATGTTACCACCGAAAAGTAGGTGCCGACGCGCAAGAAATGCTGTAAAATATTACATCCGAGATGTTATGTTGCCTTCGGTTGTGATATATAACGTTATAGAAGTATATAATGTTCCCACGGATAAGTAGGCCCCGACACGCAAGGAATGTTGTAAAATATTACATACGAGGTGTTAGGTTGCCTTAGGTTAGGACATATACAGTTATAGACGTACATAATGTACCCACCGAGAAGTAGAGGCCGACACGCAAGGAATGTTGTAAAATATTACATCCGAGATGTTAGGTTGCCTTAGGTTAGGATATATAACGTTATAGCTGCACATAATGTTCCCACCGAGAAGTAGAGGCCGACACGCCACGAATGTTGTAAAATATCACGTCCGAGATGTTATGTTGCCTTAGGATAGGGCACATAACATTATAGACGTACATAATGTTCCCACCGAGAAGTAGGGGCCGACACGCAAGGAATGTTGTAAAATATTACATCCGAGATGTTAGGTTGCCTTACGTTAGGATATATAACGTTATAGACGTGCATAATGTTCCCACCGAGAAGTAGAGGCCTACACGCCACGAATGTTGTAAAATATTACATCCGAGATGTTAGGTTGCCTTAGGTTAGGATATATAACGTTATAGCTGCACATAATGTTCCCACCGAGAAGTAGAGGCCGACACGCCACGAATGTTGTAAAATATCACGTCCGAGATGTTATGTTGCCTTCGGTTAGGATATATAACGTTATAGAAGTGTATAATGTTCCCACGGATAAGTAGGAGCCGACACGCAAGTAATGTTGTAAAATATTACATCCGAGATGTTAGGTTGCCTTAGGTTAGTATATATAAGGTTATAGACGTATATAATATTCCCACGGAGCAGTATGCGCCGACACGCAAGGAATGTTGTAAAATATTACATCCGAGATGTTAGGCTGCCTTAGGTTAGGACATATTACGTTGTAGCTGCACATAATGTTCCCACCGAGATGTAGTGGCCGACACGCCACGAATGTTGTTAAATATTACATCCGATGTGTTAGGTTGCCTTAGGTTAGGACATATAACGTTATAGCCGTATATAATGTTACCACCGAAAAGTAGGTGCCGACACGCCACGAATATTGTAAAATATTACATACGAGATGTTAGGTTGCCTTAGGATAGGACATATAACGTTATAGACGTGCATAATGTTCCCACCGAGAAGTAGGGGCCGACACGCAAGGAATGTTGTAAAATATTACATCCGAGATGTTAGGTTGCCCTAGGATAGGACATATAACGTTATAGACGTATATAATGTTACCACCGAAAAGTAGGTGCCGACGCGCAAGAAATGCTGTAAAATATTACATCCGAGATGTTATGTTGCCTTCGGTTGGGATATATAACGTTATAGAAGTATATAATGTTCCCACGGATAAGTAGGCCCCGACACGCAAGGAATGTTGTAAAATATTACATACGAGGTGTTAGGTTGCCTTAGGTTAGGACATATACCGTTATAGACGTACATAATGTACCCAAGGAGAAGTAGAGGCCGAAACGCAAGGAATGCTGTAAAATATTACATCCGAGATGTTAGGTTGCCTTAGGTTAGGATATATAACGTTATAGCTGCACATAATGTTCCCACCGAGAAGTAGAGGCCGACACGCCACGAATGTTGTAAAATATCACGTCCGAGATGTTATGTTGCCTTCGGTTAGGACATATAACGTTATATACGTACATAGTGTTGCCACCGAGAAGTAGAGGCCGACACGCCACGAATGTTGTGAAATATTACATCCGAGATGTTAGGTTTGCTTAGGTTAGGACATATAACGTTACATACGTACATAATGTTCCCACAAAGAAGTAGGGGCCAACACGCAAGGAATGTCGTAAAATATTACATCCGAGATGTTAGGTTGCCTTAGGTTAGGACATATAACGTTATAGACGTATATAATGTTACCACCGAAAAGTAGGTGCCGACGCGCAAGGAATGCTGTAAAATATTACATCCGAGAGGTTAGGTTCCCTTAGGATAGGACATATAACGTTATATACGTACATAATGTTCCCACCAAGAAGTAGGGGCCGACACGCCACGAATGTTGTAGAATATAACGTCCGAGATGTTATGTTGCCTTCGGTTAGGATATATAACGTTATAGAAGTGTATAATGTTCCCACGGATAAGTAGGAGCCGACACGCAAGTAATGTTGTAAAATATTACATCCGAGATGTTAGGTTGCCTTAGGTTAGTATATATAAGGTTATAGACGTATATAATATTCCCACGGAGCAGTATGCGCCGACACGCAAGGAATGTTGTAAAATATTACATCCGAGATGTTAGGCTGCCTTAGGTTAGGACATATTACGTTGTAGCTGCACATAATGTTCCCACCGAGATGTAGTGGCCGACACGCCACGAATGTTGTTAAATATTACATCCGAGGTGTTAGGTTGCCTTAGGTTAGGACATATAACGTTATGAGCCGTATATAATGTTCCCACCGAGAAGTAGGGGCCGACACGAAAGGAATGTTGTAAAATATTACATCCGAGATGTTAGGTTGCCCTAGGATAGAACATATAACGTTATAGCCGTATATAATGTTACCACCGAAAAGTAGGTGCCGACACGCCACGAATATTGTAAAATATTACATACCAGGTGTTAGGTTGCCTTAGGATAGGACATATAACGTTATAGACGTGCATAATGTTCCCACCGAGAAGTAGGGGCCGACACGCAAGGAATGTTGTAAAATATTACATCCGAGATGTTAGGTTGCCCTAGAATAGGACATATAACGTTATAGACGTATATAATGTTACCACCGAAAAGTAGGTGCCGACACGCCACAAATGTTGTAAAATATTACATACGAGGTGTTAGGTTGCCTTAGGTTAGGGCACATATCGTTATAGACGTACATAATGTTCCCACCGCGAAGTAGAGGCCGACACGCCACGAATGCTGCGAAATATTACATCCGAGATGTTATGTTGCCTTCGGTTAGGACATATAACGTTATATACGTACATAATGTTGCCAGCGAGAAGTAGAGGCCGACACGCCACGAATGTTGTGAAATATTACATCCGAGATGTTAGGTTTGCTTAGGTTAGGACATATAACGTTACATACGTACATAATGTTCCCACAAAGAAGTAGGGGCCAACACGCAAGGAATGTTGTAAAATATTACATCCGAGATGTTAGGTTGCCTTAGGTTAGGACATATAACGTTATAGACGTATATAATGTTACCACCGAAAAGTAGGTGCCGACGCGCAAGGAATGCTGTAAAATATTACATCCGAGATGTTATGTTCTCTTAGGATACGACATATAACGTTATATACGTACATAATGTTCCCACCAAGAAGTAGGGGCTGACACGCCACGAATGTTGTAGAATATAACGTCCGAGATGTTAGGTTGCCCTAGGATAGGATCTATAACGTTATAGACGTATATAATGTTCCCACCGAGAAGTAGGTGCCGACACGCAAGGAATGTTGGAAAATATTACATCCGAGATGTTAGGTTGCCTTACGTTAGGATATATACCGTTATAGACGTACATAATGTTCCCACCGAAAAGTAGAGGCCTACACGCCACGAATGTTGTAAAATATTACATACGAGGTGTTAGGTTGCCTTAGGTTAGGGCACATAACGTTATAGACGTACATAATGTTCCCACCGAGAAGTAGAGGCCGACACGCCACGAATGTTGTGAAATATTACGTCCGAGATGTTAGGTTTGCTTAGGTTAGGACATATAACGTTATATACGTACATAATGTTCCCACCAAGAAGTAGGGGCCGACACGCAAGGAATGTTGTAAAATATTACATCCGAGATGTTAGGTTGCCTTAGGTTAGAATATATAACGTTATAGACGTACATAATGTTCCCACAGAGCAGTATGCGCCGACACGCAAGGAATGTTGTAAAATATTACATCCGAGATGTTAGGCTGCCTTAGGTTAGGACATATTACGTTGTAGCTGCACATAATGTTCCCACCGAAAAGTAGGTGCCGACACGCCACGAATGTTGTAAAATATTACATACGAGGTGTTAGGTTGCCTTAGGTTAGGACATATAACGTTATAGACGTGCATAATGTTCCCACCGAGAAGTAGAGGCCTACACGCCACGAATGCTGTAAAATATTACATACGAGGTGTTAGGTTGCCTTAGGTTAGGGCACATATCGTTATAGACGTACATAATGTTCCCACCGAGAAGTAGAGGCCGACACGCCACGAATGTTGTGAAATATTACATCCGAGATGTTAGGTTTGCTTAGGTTAGGACATATCACGTTATATACGTACATAATGTTGCCACCGAGAAGTAGAGGCCGACACGCCACGAATGTTGTGAAATATTACATACGAGGTGTTAGGTTGCCATAGGATAGGACATATAACGTTATATACGTACATAATGTTCCCACCAAGAAATAGGGGCCGACACGCAAGGAATGTTGTAAAATATTACATACGAGGTGTTAGGTTGCCTTAGGTTAGGGCACATAACGTTATAGACGTACATAATGTTCCCACCGAGATGTAGTAGCCGACACGCCACGAATGTTGTGAAATATTACATCCGAGATGTTAGGTTGCCCTAGGATAGAACATATAACGTTATAGCCGTATATAATGTTACCACCGAAAAGTAGGTGCCGACACGCCACGAATATTGTAAAATATTACATACGAGGTGTTAGGTTGCCTTAGGATAGGACATATAACGTTATAGACGTACATAATGTTCCCACCGAGAAGTAGAGGCCGACACGACACGAATATTGTGAAATATTACATCCGAGATGTTAGGTTTGCTTAGGTTAGGACATATAACGTTATATACGTACATAATGTTCCCACCGAGAAGTAGAGGCCGACACGCCACGAATGTTGTAAAATATCACGTCCGAGATGTTATGTTGCCTTTGGTTAGGACATATAACGTTATATACGTACATAGTGTTGCCACCGAGAAGTAGAGGCCGACACGCCACGAATGTTGTGAAATATTACATCCGAGATGTTAGGTTTGCTTAGGGTAGGACATATAACGTTACATACGTACATAATGTTCCCACAAAGAAGTAGGGGCCAACACGCAAGGAATGTTGTAAAATATTACATCCGAGATGTTAGGTTGCCTTAGGTTAGGACATATAACGTTATAGACGTATATAATGTTACCACCGAAAAGTAGGTGCCGACGCGCAAGGAATGCTGTAAAATATTACATCCGAGATGTTAGGTTCCCTTAGGATAGGACATATAACGTTATATACGTACATAATGTTCCCACCAAGAAGTAGGGGCCGACACGCCACGAATGTTGTAGAATATAACGTCCGAGATGTTATGTTGCCTTCGGTTAGGATATATAACGTTATAGAAGTGTATAATGTTCCCACGGATAAGTAGGAGCCGACACGCAAGTAATGTTGTAAAATATTACATCCGAGATGTTAGGTTGCCTTAGGTTAGTATATATAAGGTTATAGACGTATATAATATTCCCACGGTGCAGTATGCGCCGACACGCAAGGAATGTTGTAAAATATTACATCCGAGATGTTAGGCTGCCTTAGGTAAGGACATATTACGTTGTAGCTGCACATAATGTTCCCACCGAGATGTAGTGGCCGACACGCCACGAATGTTGTTAAATATTACATCCGAGGTGTTAGGTTGCCTTAGGTTAGGACATATAACGTTATGAGCCGTATATAATGTTCCCACCGAGAAGTAGGGGCCGACACGAAAGGAATGTTGTAAAATATTACATCCGAGATGTTAGGTTGCCCTAGGATAGAACATATAACGTTATAGCCGTATATAATGTTACCACCGAAAAGTAGGTGCCGACACGCCACGAATATTGTAAAATATTACATACGAGTTGTTAGGTTGCCTTAGGATAGGACATATAACGTTATAGACGTGCATAATGTTCCCACCGAGAAGTAGGGGCCGACACGCAAGGAATGTTGTAAAATATTACATACGAGGTGTTAGGTTGCCTTAGGTTAGGGCACATAACGTTATAGACGTACATAATGTTCCCACCGAGAAGTAGAGGCCGACACGCCACGAATGTTGTGAAATATTACGTCCGAGATGTTAGGTTTGCTTAGGTTAGGACATATAACGTTATATACGTACATAATGTTGCCACCGAGAAGTAGAGGCCGACACGCCACGAATGTTGTGAAATATTACATCCGAGATGTTAGGTTGCCCTAGGTTAGGGCACATAACGTTATAGACGTATATAATATTCCCACCGAGAAGTAGAGGCCGACACGCCACGAATGTTGTGAAATATTACATCCGAGATGTTAGGTTTGCTTAGGGTAGGACATATAACTTTATATACGTACACAATGTTCCCACCAAGAAGAAGGGGCCGACACGCAAGGAATGTTGTAAAATATTACATCCGAGATGTTAGGTTGCCCTAGGATAGAACATATAACGTTATAGACGCACATAATGTTCCCACCGAGAAGTAGGTGCCGACACGCAAGGAATGTTGGAAAATATTACATCCGAGATGTTAGGTTGCCATACGTTAGGATATATAACGTTATAGAAGTACATAATGTTCCCACCGAGAAGTAGGGACCGACACGCAAGGAATGTTGTAAAATATTACATCCGAGATGTTAGGTTGCCTTAGGTTAGGATATATAACGTTATAGACGTACATAATGTTCCCACGGATGAGTAGGCGGTCGACACGTAACGAATGTTGTTAAATATTGTGTCCGAGATATCAGGTTGCATTAGATTAGGACATATAACGTTATATACGCACATAACGTTCCCACCAAGGAGTAGGGGTCGACACGTAACAAATGTTGTTAAATATTGTGTCCGAGATATCAGGTTGCATTAGGTTAGGACATATAACGTTATATGCGTACATAATGTTCCCACCGAGAAGTAGGTGCCGACATGAATGGAATGTTGTAAAATATTGCATCCGATATGTTAGGTGGCCTTAGGTTAGGACATATAATGTGTTAGCCGTACATAATGTTCCCACCGAGAAGTAGGTGCCGACACGCAAGGAATGTTGGAAAATATTACATCCGAGATGTTAGGTTTCCTTACGTTAGGACATATAACGTTATAGACGCACATAATGTTCCCACCGAGATGTAGGTGCCGACACGCAAGGAATGTTGGAAAATATTAAATCCGAGATGTTAGGTTGCCTTACGTTAGGATATGTAACGTTATAGAAGTACATAATGTTCCCACCGAGAAGTAGGGGCCGACACGCCACGAATGTTGTAAAATATTACATACGAGGTGTTAGGTTGCCTTGGGTTAGGACATATTACGTTATAGCTGCACATAATGTTCCCACCGAGAAGAAGTGGCCGACACGGGACGAATGTTGTTAAATATTACATCCGAGGTGTTAGGTTGCCTTAGGTTAGGACATATAACCTTATAAGCGTACATAATGTTCCCACCGAGAAGTAGGCGCCGACACGCCACGAATGTTGTAAAATATTACATCCGAGATGTTAGGTTGCCTTAGGTTAGGACATATTACGTTATAGCTGCACATAATGTTCCCACCGAGAAGAAGTGGCCGACACGGGACGAATGTTGTTAAATATTACATCCGAGGTGTTAGGTTGCCTTAGGTTAGGACATATAACCTTATAAGCGTACATAATGTTCCCACCGAGAAGTAGGCGCCGACACGCCACGAATGTTGTAAAATATTACATCCGAGATGTTAGGTTGCCCTAGGATAGGACATATAACGTTATAGAAGTACATAATGTTCCCACCGAGAAGTAGGGGCCGACACGCCACGAATGTTGTAAAATATTACATACGAGGTGTTAGGTTGCCTTAGGTTAGGACATATAACGTTATAGACGTGCATAATGTTCCCACCGAGAAGTAGAGGCCTACACGCCACGAATGTTGTAAAATATCACGTCCGAGATGTTATGTTGCCTTCGGTTAGGACATATAACGTTATAGAAGTGTATAATGTTCCCACGGATAAGTAGGCGACTACACGTAAGTAATGTTGTAAAATATTACATCCGAGATGTTAGGTTGCCTTAGGTTAGTATGTATAAGGTTATAGACGTATATAATATTCCCACGGAGCAGTATGCGCCGACACGCAAGGAATGTTGTGAAATATTACATCCGAGATATTAGGTTTGCTTAGGTTAGGACATATAACGTTATATACGTACATAATGTTCCCACCAGAAAGTAGGGGCCGACACGCAAGGAATGTTGTAAAATATTACATACGAGGAGTTAGGTTGCCTTAGGTTAGGACACATAACGTTATAGACGTACATAATGTTCCCACCGAGAAGTAGAGGCCGACACGCCACGAATGTTGTGAAATACTACATTGGAGTTGTTAGGTTGCCTTAGGTTAGAATGTATAACGGTATAGTCGTACATAATGTTCCCACCAAGAAGTAGGGGCCGACACGCAAGGAATGTTGTAAAATATTACATCCGAGATGTTAGATTGCCTTAGGTTAGGGCATATAACGTTATAGTGGTACATAATGTTCCCACCGAGGAGTAGGGGTCGACACGTAACGAATGTTGTTAAATATTGTGTCCGAGATATCAGGTTGCATTAGGTTAGGACATGTAACGTTGTATACGTACATAATGTTCCCACCGAGAAGTAGGTGCCGACACGAATGGAATGTTGTAATATATTGCGTCCGAGATGTTAGGTTTGCTTAGGTTAGTACATATAACGTTATATACGTACATAATGTTCCCACCAAGAAGTAGGGGCCGACACGCAAGGAATGTTGTGAAATATTACATCCGGGATGTTAGGTTGCCTTAGGTTAGGATATATAACGTTATAGACGTACATAATGTTCCCACCGAGAAGTAGGGGCCGACACGCAAGGAATCTTGTAAAATATTACATCCGAAATGTTAGGTTGCCCTAGGATAGGACATATGACGTTATAGACGTATATAATGTTACCACCGAAAAGTTGGTGCCGACACGCAAGGAATGCTGTAAAATATTACATCCGAGATGTTAGGTTGCCTTAGGATAGGATATATAACGTTATAGAAGTACATAATGTTCCCACCGAGAAGTAGGGGCGGACACGAATGGAATGTTGTTAAATATGACATCCGAGGTGTTAGGTTGCCTTAGGTTAGGACATATAACGTTATAGCCGTTCATAATGTTCCCACCGAGAAGTAGGGGCCGACACGCAAGGAATGTTGTAAAATATTACATCCGAGATGTTAGGTTGCCCTAGGATAGGACATATATTGTTATAGACGTATATAATGTTCCCACCGGGAAGTAGGCGCCGACACGCCACGAATGTTGTAAAATATTACATCCGAGATGTTATGTTGCCCTAGGATAGGACATATAACGTTATAGGAGTACATAATGTTCCCACCGAGAAGTAGGTGCCAGCACGAATGGAATGTTGTAAAATATTGCATCCGAGATGTTAGGTGGCCTTACGTTAGGACATATAATGTTATAGCCGTATATAATGTTCCCACCGAGGAGTAGGCGCCGAAACGCAAGGAATGTTGTAAAATATTACATCCGAGACGTTAGGTTGCCTTAGGTTAGGACACATAACGTTATAGACGTACATAATGTTCCCACCGAGAAGTAGAGGCCGACACGCCACGAATGTTGTGAAATATTACATTCGAGATGTTAGGTTGCCTTAGGTTAGGACGTATAACGTTATATACGTACATAAAGTTCCCACCAAGAAGTAGGGGCCGACACGCAAGGAATGTTGTAAAATATTACATCCGGGATGTTAGGTTGCCTTAGGTTACGATATATAACGTTATAGACGTACATAATGTTCGCACCGAGAAGTAGGGGCCGACACGCAAGGAATGTTGTAAAATATTACATCCGAAATGTTAGGTTGCCCTAGGATAGGACATATAACGTTATAGACGTATATAATGTTACCACCGAAAAGTAGGTGCCGACACGCAATGAATTCTGTAAAATATTACATCCGAGGTGTTAGGTTGTCTTCGGTTAGGACATAGAACGTTATATCCGTACATAATGTTCCCACCGAGAAGTAGGGGCCGACACGCCACAAATGTTGTAAAATATTCCATCCGAGTTGTTACGTTGCCTTAGGTTAGGATGTATAACGGTATAGTCGTACATAATGTTCCCACCAAGAGGTAGGGGCCGACACGCAAGGAATGTTGTAAAATATTACATCCGAGATGTTAGATTGCCTTAGGTTAGGACATATAACGTTATAGACGTACATAATGTTCCCACCGAGGAGTAGGGGTCGACACGTAACGAATGTTGTTAAATATTGTGTCCGAGATATCAGGTTGCATTAGGTTAGGACATGTAACGTTGTATACGTACATAATGTTCCCACCGAGAAGTAGGTGCCGACACGAATGGAATGTTGTAATATATTGCGTCCGAGATGTTAGGTGGCCTTAGGTTAGGACATATAATGTTATAGCCGTACATAATGTTCCCACCGAGAAGTAGGCGCCGACAAGCAAGGAATGTTGTAAAATATTACATCCGATATGTTAGGTTGCCTTATGTTAGGATATATAAAGTTCTAGACGTATATACTATTCTCACGGAGCAGTATGCGCCGACACGCAAGGAATGTTGTAAAATATTACATCCGAGATGTTAGGTTTCCCTAGGATAGGACATATAACGTTATAGACGTATATAATGTTACCACCGAAAAGTAGTTGCCGACACTCAAGGAATGCTGTAAAATATTACATCCGAGATGTTAGGTTTGCTTAGGTTAGGACACATAACGTTATAGACGTACATAATGTTCCCACCGAGAAGCAGAGGCCGACACGCCACGAATGTTGTTAAATATTGCGTCCGAGATGTTAGGTGGCCTTAGGTTAGGACATATAATGTTATAGCCGTACATAATGTTCCCACCGAGAAGTAGGGGCCGACACGCAAGGAATGTTGTAAAATATTACATCCGGGATGTTAGGTTGCCTTAGGTTACGATATATAACGTTATAGACGTACATAATGTTCGCACCGAGAAGTAGGGGCCGACACGCAAGGAATGTTGTAAAATATTACATCCGAAATGTTAGGTTGCCCTAGGATAGGACATATAACGTTATAGACGTATATAATGTTACCACCGAAAAGTAGGTGCCGACACGCAAGGAATTCTGTAAAATATTACATCCGAGGTGTTAGGTTGTCTTCGGTTAGGACATAGAACGTTATATCCGTACATAATGTTCCCACCGAGAAGTAGGGGCCGACACGCCACAAATGTTGTAAAATTATCCATCCGAGTTGTTACGTTGCCTTAGGTTAGGATGTATAACGGTATAGTCGTACATAATGTTCCCACCAAGAGGTAGGGGCCGACACGCAAGGAATGTTGTAAAATATTACATCCGAGATGTTAGATTGCCTTAGGTTAGGACATATAACGTTATAGACGTACATAATGTTCCCACCGAGGAGTAGGGGTCGACACGTAACGAATGTTGTTAAATATTGTGTCCGAGATATCAGGTTGCATTAGGTTAGGACATGTAACGTTGTATACGTACATAATGTTCCCACCGAGAAGTAGGTGCCGACACGAATGGAATGTTGTAATATATTGCGTCCGAGATGTTAGGTGGCCTTAGGTTAGAACATATAATGTTATAGCCGTACATAATGTTCCCACCGAGAAGTAGGCGCCGACAAGCAAGGAATGTTGTAAAATATTACATCCGATATGTTAGGTTGCCTTATGTTAGGATATATAAAGTTCTAGACGTATATACTATTCTCACGGAGCAGTATGCGCCGACACGCAAGGAATGTTGTAAAATATTACATCCGAGATGTTAGGTTTCCCTAGGATAGGACATATAACGTTATAGACGTATATAATGTTACCACCGAAAAGTAGTTGCCGACACTCAAGGAATGCTGTAAAATATTACATCCGAGATGTTAGGTTTGCTTAGGTTAGGACACATAACGTTATAGACGTACATAATGTTCCCACCGAGAAGCAGAGGCCGACACGCCACGAATTTTGTTAAATATTGCGTCCGAGATGTTAGGTGGCCTTAGGTTAGGACATATAATGTTATAGCCGTACATAATGTTCCCACTGAGAAGTAGGGGCCGACACGCAAGGAATACTGTAAAATATTACATCCGAGATGTTAGGTTGTCTTAGGATAGGATATATAACGTTATAGAAGTACATAATGTTCCCACCGAGAAGTAGGGGCCGACTCGCCACGAATGTTGTAAAATATTACATACGAGGTGTTAGGTTGCCTTAGGTTAGGACACATAACGTTATAGACGTACATAATGTTCCCACCGAGAAGTAGAGGCCGACACGCCACGAATGTTATGAAATATTACATTCGAGATGTTAGGTTGTCTTAGGTTAGGACGTATAACGTTATATACGTACATAATGTTCCCACCAAGAAGTAGGGGCCGACACGCAAGGAATGTTGTAAAATATTACATCCGGGATGTTAGGTTGCCTTAGGTTACGATATATAACGTTATAGACGTACATAATGTTCGCACCGAGAAGTAGGGGCGGACACGCAAGGAATGTTGTAAAATATTACATCCGAAATGTTAGGTTGCCCTAGGATAGGACATATAACGTTATAGACGTATATAATGTTACCACCGAAAAGTAGGTGCCGACACGCAAGGAATGTTGTAAAATATTACATCCGGGATGTTAGGTTGCCTTAGGTTACGATATATAACGTTATATCCGTACATAATGTTCCCACCGAGAAGTAGGGGCCGACACGCCACAAATGTTGTAAAATATTCCATCCGAGATGTTAGGTTGCCTTAGGTTAGGACGTATAACGTTATAGAAGTACATAATGTTCCCACCGAGAAGCAGGGGCCGACACGCCACGAATGTTGTAAAATATTACATACGAGGAGTTAGGTTGCCTTAGATTAGGACACATAGCGTTATAGACGTACATAATGTTCCCACCGAGAAGTAGAGGCCGACACGCCACGAATGTTGTGAAATACTACATTCCAGTTGTTAGGTTGCCTTAGGTTAGGATGTATAACGGTATAGTCGTACATAATGTTCCCACCAAGAAGTAGGGGCCGACACGCAAGGAATGTTGTAAAATATTACATCCGAGATGTTAGATTGCCTTAGGTTAGGACATATAACGTTATAGACGTACATAATGTTCCCACCGAGGAGTAGGGGTCGACACGTAACGAATGTTGTTAAATATTGTGTCCGAGATATCAGGTTGCATTAGGTTAGGACATGTAACGTTGTATACGTACATAATGTTCCCACCGAGAAGTAGGTGCCGACACGAATGGAATGTTGTACTATATTGCGTCTGAGATGTTAGGTGGCCTTAGGTTAGAACATATAATGTTATAGCCGTACATAATGTTCCCACCGAGAAGTAGGCGCCGACAAGCAAGGAATGTTGTAAAATATTACATCCGATATGTTAGGTTGCCTTATGTTAGGATATATAAAGTTCTAGACGTATATACTATTCTCACGGAGCAGTATGCGCCGACACGCAAGGAATGTTGTAAAATATTACATCCGAGATGTTAGGTTGCCTTAGGTTAGGACATATTACGTTATAGCTGCACATAATGTTCCCACCGAGAAGAAGTGGCCGACACGCCACGAATGTTGTTAAATATTACATCCGAGGTGTTAGGTTGCCTTAGGTTAGGACATATAACGTTATATCCGTACATAATGTTCCCACCGAGAAGTAGGTGCCGACACGAATGGAATGTTGTAAAATATTGCGTCCGAGATGTTAGGTGGCCTTAGGTTAGGACATATAATGTTATAGCCGTACGTAATGTTCCCACCGCGAAGTAGGTGCCGACGCGAATGGAATGTTGTAAAATATTACATCCGAGATGTTAGGTTGCCTTAGGTTAGGACATATTACGTTATAGCTGCACATAATGTTCCCACCGTGGAGTAGGGGTCGACACGTAACGAATGTTGTTAAATATTGTGTCCGAGATATCAGGTTCCATTAGGTTAGGACATATAACCTTATATACGTACATAATGTTCCCACCGAGATGTAGGTGCCGACACGCATCGTATGTTCTAAAATATTGCGTCTGAAATGTTAGGTTGCCTTAGGCTAGGACATATTACGTTATAGCTGCACATAATGATCCCACCGAGAAGTAGAGGCCGACACGCAAGGGATGTTTTAAAATATTACATCCGAGATGTTAGGTTGACTTATGTTAGGATATATAAAGTTGTAGATGTATATAATATTCCCACGGAGCAGTATGCGTCGACACGCAAGGAATGTTGTAAAATATTACATCCGAGACGTTAGGTTGCCTTAGGCTAGGACATATTACGTTATAGCTGCACATAATGTTCCCACCGAGGAGTAGGGGTCGACACGTAACGAATGTTATTAAATATGGTGTCCGAGATGTTAGCTTGCCTTAGGTTAGGACGTATTACGTTATAGTCGTACATAATGTTCCCACCAAGAAGTAGGGGCCGACACGCCACGAATGTTGTAAAATATTACATACGAGGTATTAGGTTGCCTTAGGTTAGGATATATAACGTTATAGACGTATATAATGTTCCCACGGAGAAGTAGGCGCCGACACGCAAGGAATGTTGTAAAATATTACGTCCGATAAGTTAGGTTGCCTTAGGTTAGGACATATAACGTCATAATTATTATGTATTACATCCGAGTTGTTAGGTTGCCTTAGGTTAGGGCATATAACGTTATAGACGTACATAATTTTCGCACCGAGAAGTAGGTGCCGACACGCCACGAATGTTGTAAAATATTGCGTCCGAGATGTTAGGTTGCATTAGGTTAGGACATATTACGTTATAGCTGCACGTAATGTTCCCACCGAGAAGAAGTGGCCGACACGCCACGAATGTTGTTAAATATTACATCCGAGGTGTTAGGTTTCCTTAGGTTAGGACATATAACGTTATATCCGTACATAATGTTCCCACCGAGAAGTAGGCGCCGACACGCCACGAATGTTGTAAAATATTACATCCGAGATGTTAGGTTGCCCTAGGATAGGACATATAACGTTATAGACGTACATAATGTTCCCGCCAGGAAGTAGGGGCCGACACGCAAGGAATGTTGTAAAATATTACATCCGAGATGTTAGGTTGCCTTAGGTTAGGACGTATAACGTTATAGAAGTACATAATGTTCCCACCGAGAAGCAGGGGCCGACACGCCACGAATGTTGTAAAATATTACATACGAGGAGTTAGGTTGCCTTAGGTTAGGACACATAGCGTTATAGACATACATAATGTTCCCACCGAGAAGTAGAGACCGACACGCCACGAATGTTGTGAAATACTACATTCGAGTTGTTAGGTTGCCTTAGGTTAGGATGTATAACGGTATAGTCGTACATAATGTTCCCACCAAGAAGTAGGGGCCGACACGCAAGGAATGTTGTAAAATATTACATCCGAGATGTTAGATTGCCTTAGGTTAGTACATATAACGTTATAGACGTACATAATGTTCCCACCGAGGAGTAGGTGTCGACACGTAACGAATGTTGTTAAATATTGTGTCCGAGATATCAGGTTGCATTAGGTTAGGACATGTAACGTTGTATACGTACATAATGTTCCCACCGGGAAGTAGGTGCCGACACGAATGGAATGTTGTAATATATTGCGTCCGAGATGTTAGGTGGCCTTAGGTTAGGACATATAACGTTATAGCCGTACATAATGTTCCCACCGAGAAGTAGGGGCCGACACGCAAGGAATGTTGTAAAATATTACATCCGAGATGTTAGGTTGCCTTAGCATAGGACATATAACGTTATAGACGTACATAATGTCACCACCGAAAAGTAGGTGCCGACACGGAAGGAATACTGTAAGATATTACATCCGAGATGTTAGGTTGTCTTAGGATAGGATATATAACGTTATAGAAGTACATAATGTTCCCACCGAGAAGTAGGGGCCGACTCGCCACGAATGTTGTAAAATATTACATACGAGGTGTTAGGTTGCCTTAGGTTAGGATATATAACGTTATAGACGTATATAATGTTCCCACCGAGAAGTAGGCGCCGACACGCAGGGAATGTTGTAAAATATTACGTCCGATAAGTTAGGTGGCCTTAGGTTAGGACATATAACGTCATAATTATTATGTATTACATCCGAGTTGTTAGGTTGCCTTAGGTTAGGGCATATAACGTTATAGACGTACATAATTTTCGCACCGAGAAGTAGGTGCCGAAACGCCACGAATGTTGTAAAATATTGCGTCCGAGATGTTAGGTTGCCTTAGGTTAGGACATATTACGTTATAGCTGCACATAATGTTCCCACCGAGAAGAAGTGGCCGACACGCCACGAATGTTGTTAAATATTACATCCGAGGTGTTAGGTTGCCTTAGGTTAGGACATATAACGTTATATCCGTACATAATGTTCCCACCGAGAAGTAGGCGCCGACACGCCACGAATGTTGTAAAATATTACATCCGAGATGTTATGTTGCCCTAGGATAGGACATATAACGTTATAGACGTACATAATGTTCCCACCGAGAAGTAGGTGCCGACACGCAAGGAATGTTGTAAAATATCACGTCCGAGATGTCAAATTGCCTTAGGTTAGGACATATAACGTTATAGACGTACATAATGTTCCCACCGAGGAGTAGGGGTCGACACGTAACGAATGTTCTTAAATATTGTGTCCGAGATATCAGGTTGCATTAGGTTAGGACATATAACGTTATATACGTACATAATGTTCCCACCGAGGAGTAGGGGTCGACACGTAACGAATGTTCTTAAATATTGTGTCCGAGATATCAGGTTGCATTAGGTTAGGACATATAACGTTATATACGTACATAATGTTCCCACCGAGAAGTAGAGGCCGACACGCAAGGAATGTTGTAAAATATTACATCCGAGATGTTAGATTGCCTTAGGTTAGGATATATAAAGTTATAGACGTATATAATATTCCCACGGAGCAGTATGCGTCGACACGCAAGGAATGTTGTAAAATATTACATCCGAGATGTTAGGTGGCCTTAGGTTAGGACATATAATGTTATAGCCGTATATAATGTTCCCACCGAGGAGTAGGCGCCGACACGCAAGGAATGTTGTAAAATATTACATCCGAGATGTCAGGTTGCCTTGTGTTAGGATATATAAAGTTCTAGACGTATATAATATTCTCACGGAGCAGTATGCGCCGAAACGCAAGGATTGTTGTAAAATATTACATCCGAGATGTTAGGTTGCCTTACGTTAGGACATATTACGTTATAGCTGCACATAATGTTCCCACCGTGGAGTAGGGGTCGACACGTAACGAATGTTGTTAAATATTGTGTCCGAGATATCAGGTTGCATTAGGTTAGGACATATAACCTTATATACGTACATAATGTTCCCACCGAGAAGTAGGTGCCGACACGCATGGAATGTTGTAAAATATTACATCCGAGATGTTAGGTTGCCCTAGGATAGGACATATAACGTTATAAACGTATATAATGCTACCACCGAAAAGTAGGTGCCGACACGCAAGGAATGCTGTAAAGTATTACATCCGAGGTGTTAGGTTGTCTTCGGTTAGGACATAGAATGTTATATCCGTACATAATGTTCCCACCGAGAGGTAGGGGCCGACACGCAAGGAATTCTGTAAAATATTACATCCGAGGTGTTAGGTTGTCTTCGGTTAGGACATAGAACGTTATATCCGTACATAATGTTCCCACCGAGAAGTAGGGGCCGACACGCCACAAATGTTGTAAAATATTCCATCCGAGTTGTTACGTTGCCTTAGGTTAGGATGTATAACGGTATAGTCGTACATAATGTTCCCACCAAGAAGTAGGGGCCGACACGCAAGGAATGTTGTAAAATATTACATCCGAGATGTTAGATTGCCTTAGGTTAGGACATATAACGTTATAGACGTACATAATGTTCCCACCGAGGAGTAGGGGTCGACACGTAACGAATGTTGTTAAATATTGTGTCCGAGATATCAGGATGCATTAGGTTAGGACATGTAACGTTGTATACGTACATAATGTTCCCACCGAGAAGTAGGTGCCGACACAAATGGAATGTTGTAATATATTGCGTCCGAGATGTTAGGTGGCCTTAGGTTAGAACATATAATGTTATAGCCGTACATAATGTTCCCACCGAGAAGTAGGCGCCGACAAGCAAGGAATGTTGTAAAATATTACATCCGATATGTTAGGTTGCCTTATGTTAGGATATATAAAGTTCTAGACGTATATACTATTCTCACGGAGCAGTATGCGCCGACACGCAAGGAATGTTGTAAAATATTACATCCGAGATGTTAGGTTTCCCTAGGATAGGACATATAACGTTATAGACGTATATAATGTTACCACCGAAAAGTAGGTGCCGACACTCAAGGAATGCTGTAAAATATTACATCCGAGATGTTAGGTTTGCTTAGGTTAGGACACATAACGTTATAGACGTACATAATGTTCCCACCGAGAAGCAGAGGCCGACACGCCACGAATGTTGTGAAATACTACATTCGAGTTGTTAGGTGGCCTTAGGTTAGGACATATAATGTTATAGCCGTACATAATGTTCCCACCGAGAAGTAGGGGCCGACACGCAAGGAATACTGTAAAATATTACATCCGAGATGTTAGGTTGTCTTAGGATAGGATATATAACGTTATAGAAGTACATAATGTTCCCACCGAGAAGTAGGGGCCGACTCGCCACGAATGTTGTAAAATATTACATACGAGGTGTTAGGTTGCCTTAGGTTAGGACACATAACGTTATAGACGTACATAATGTTCCCACCGAGAAGTAGAGGCCGACACGCCACGAATGTTGTGAAATATTACATTCGAGATGTTAGGTTGCCTTAGGTTAGGACGTATAACGTTATATACGTACATAATGTTCCCACCAAGAAGTAGGGGCCGACACGCAAGGAATGTTGTAAAATATTACATCCGATATGTTAGGTTGCCCTAGGATAGGACATATAACGTTATAGACGTATATAATGTTACCACCGAAAAGTAGGTGCCGACACGCAAGGAATTCTGTAAAATATTACATCCGAGGTGTTAGGTTGTCTTCGGTTAGGACATAGAACGTTATATCCGTACATAATGTTCCCACCGAGAAGTAGGGGCCGACACGCCACAAATGTTGTAAAATATTCCATCCGAGATGTTAGGTTGCCTTAGGCTAGGACGTATAACGTTATAGAAGTACATAATGTTCCCACCGAGAAGCAGGGGCCGACACGCCACGAATATTGTTAAATATTACATCCGAGGTGTTAGGTTGCCTTAGGTTAGGACATATAACGTTATATACGTACATAATGTTCCGACCGAGGAGTAGGGGTCGACACGTAACGAATGTTATTAAATATGGTGTCCGAGATGTTAGCTTGCCTTAGGTTAGGACGTATAACGTTATAGTCGTACATAATGTTCCCACCAAGAAGTAGGGGCCGACACGCCACGAATGTCGTAAAATATTACATACGAGGTGTTAGGTTGCCTTAGGTTAGGATATATAACGTTATAGACGTATATAATGTTCCCACCGAGAAGTAGGCGCCGACACGCAGGGAATGTTGTAAAATATTACGTCCGATAAGTTAGGTGGCCTTAGGTTAGGACATATAACGTCATAATTATTATGTATTACATCCGAGTTGTTAGGTTGCCTTAGGTTAGGGCATATAACGTTATAGACGTACATAATTTTCGCACCGAGAAGTAGGTGCCGACACGCCACGAATGTTGTAAAATATTGCGTCCGAGATGTTAGGTTGCCTTAGGTTAGGACATATTACGTTATAGCTGCACATAATGTTCCCACCGAAAAGAAGTGGCCGACACGCCACGAATGTTGTTAAATATTACATCCGAGGTGTTAGGTTGCCTTAGGTTAGGACATATAACGTTATATCCGTACATAATGTTCCCACCGAGAACTAGGCGCCGACACGCCACGAATGTTGTAAAATATTACATCCGAGATGTTAGGTTGCCCTAGGATAGGACATATAACGTTATAGACGTACATAATGTTCCCACCGAGAAGTAGGTGCCGACACGCAAGGAATGTTGTAAAATATCACGTCCGAGATGTCAAATTGCCTTAGGTTAGGACATATAACGTTATTGACGTACATAATGTTCCCACCGAGGAGTAGGGGTCGACACGTAACGAATGTTCTTAAATATTGTGTCCGAGATATCAGGTTGCATTAGGTTAGGACATATAACGTTATATACGTACATAATGTTCCCACCGAGGAGTAGGGGTCGACACGTAACGAATGTTCTTAAATATTGTGTCCGAGATATCAGGTTGCATTAGGTTAGGACATATAACGTTATATACGTACATAATGTTCCCACCGAGAAGTAGAGGCCGACACGCAAGGAATGTTGTAAAATATTACATCCGAGATGTTAGATTGCCTTAGGTTAGGATATATAAAGTTATAGACGTATATAATATTCCCACGGAGCAGTATGCGTCGACACGCAAGGAATGTTGTAAAATATTACATCCGAGATGTTAGGTGGCCTTAGGTTAGGACATATAATGTTATAGCCGTATATAATGTTCCCACCGAGGAGTAGGCGCCGACACGCAAGGAATGTTGTATAATATTACATCCGAGATGTCAGGTTGCCTTATGTTAGGATATATAAAGTTCTAGACGTATATAATATTCTCACGGAGCAGTATGCGCCGAAACGCAAGGATTGTTGTAAAATATTACATCCGAGATGTTAGGTTGCCTTACGTTAGGACATATTACGTTATAGCTGCACATAATGTTCCCACCGTGGAGTAGGGGTCGACACGTAACGAATGTTGTTAAATATTGTGTCCGAGATATCAGGTTGCATTAGGTTAGGACATATAACCTTATATACGTACATAATGTTCCCACCGAGAAGTAGGTGCCGACACGAATGGAATGTTGTAAAATATTGCGTCCGAGATTTTAGGTGGCCTTAGGTTAGGACATATAATGTTATAGCCGTACATATTGTTCCCACCGCGAAGTAGGTGCCGACGCGAATGGAATGTTGTAAAATATTACATCCGAGATGTTAGGTTGCCTTTGGTTAGGACATATTACGTTATAGCTGCACATAATGTTCCCACCGAGGAGTAGGGGTCGACACGTAACGAATGTTCTTAAATATTGTGTCCGAGATATCAGGTTGCATTAGGTTAGGACATATAACGTTATATACGTACATAATGTTCCCACCGAGAAGTAGGTGCCGACACGCATGGAATGTTGTAAAATATTGCGTCCGAGATGTTAGGTTGCCTTAGGCTAGGACATATTACGTTATAGCTGCACATAATGTTCCCACCGAGAAGTAGAGGCCTACACGCCACGAATGTTGTAAAATATTACATCCGAAATGTTAGGTTGCCCTAGGATAGGACATATAACGTTATAGACGTATATAATGTTACCACCGAAAAGTAGGTGCCGACACGCAAGGAATGCTGTAAAATATAACATCCGAGGTGTTAGGTTGTCTTCGGTTAGGACATAGAATGTTATATCCGTACATAATGTTCCCAGCGAGAAGTAGGGGCCGACACGCCACAAATGGTGTAAAATATTACATCCGAGATGTTAGGTTGCCTTAGCTTAGGACGTATAACGTTATAGAAGTATATAATGTTCCCACCGGGAAGTAGGCGCCGACACGACACGAATGTTGTAAAATATTACATCCGACATGTTAGGTTGCCTTAGGTTAGGATATATAAAGTTATAGACGTATATAATATTCCCACGGAGCAGTATGCGTCGACACGCCACGAATGTTGTAAAATATTACATCCGAGACGTTAGGTTGCCTTAGGTTAGGACATATTACGTTATAGCTGCACATAATGTTCCCACCGAGAAGTAGAGGCCTACACGCCACGAATGTTGCAAAATATTACATCCGAAATGTTAGGTTGCCCTAGGATAGGACATATAACGTTATAGACGTATATAATGCTACCACCGAAAAGTAGGTGCCGACACGCAAGGAATGCTGTAAAATATTACATCCGAGGTTTTAGGTTGTCTTCGGTTAGGACATAGAACGTTATATACGTACATAATGTTCCCACCGAGAAGTAGGGGCCGACACGACACAAATGTTGTAAAATATTACATCCGAGATGCTAGGTTGCCTTAGGTTAGGACGTATAACGTTATAGAAGTATACAATGTTCCCACCGAGAAGTAGGCTCCGACACGCCACGAATGTTGTAAAATATTACATCCGAGATGTTAGGTTGCCCTAGGATAGGACATATAACGTTATAGACGTACATAATGTTCCCACCGAAAAGTAGGTGCCGACACGCAAGGAATGTTGTAAAATATTACATCCGAGATGTTAGGTTGCCTTAGGTTAGGATATATAACATTATAGACGTACATAATATTCCCACCGAGGAGTAGGGGTCGACACGTATCGAATGTTGTTAAATATTGTGTCCGAGATATCAGGTTTCATTAGGTTAGGACATGTAACGTTATATACGTACATAATGTTCCCACCGAGAAGTAGGCGCCGACACGCAAGGAATGTTGTAAAATATTACATCCGAGATGTTAGGTTGCCTTAGGTTAGGATATATAATATTATAGACGTACATAATGTTCCCACCGAGGAGTAGGGGTCGACACGTAACGAATGTTGTTAAATATTGTGTCCGAGATATCAGGTTGCATTAGGTTAGGACATATAACGTTATATACGTACATAATGTTCCCACCGAGAAGTAGGTGCCGACACGAATGGAATGTTGTAAAATATTGCGTCCGAGATGTTAGGTGGCCTTAAGATAGGACATATAATGTTATAGCCGTACATAATGTTCCCACCAGGAAGTAGGTGCCGACACGAATGAAATTTTGTAAAATATTACAGCCGAGATGTTAGGTTGCCTTAGGTTAGGACATATTACGTTATAGCTGCACATAATGTTCCCACCGAGAAGAAGTGGCCGACACGCCACGAATGTTGTTAAATATTACATCCGAGGTGTCAGGTTGCCTTAGGTTAGGACATATAACGTTATATCCGTACATAATGTTCCCACCGAGAAGTAGGCGCCGACACGGCACGAATGTTGTAAAATATTACATCCGAGATGTTAGGTTGCCCTAGGATAGGACATATAACGTTATAAACGTATATAATGCTACCACCGAAAAGTAGGTGCCGACACGCAAGGAATGCTGTAAAATATTACATCCGAGGTGTTAGGTTGTCTTCGGTTAGGACATAGAATGTTATATCCGTACATAATGTTCCCACCGAGAGGTAGGGGCCGACACGCAAGGAATGTTGTAAAATATTACATCCGGGATGTTAGGTTGCCTTAGGTTACGATATATAACGTTATAGTCGTACATAATGTTCGCACCGAGAAGTAGGGGCCGACACGCAAGGAATGTTGTAAAATATTACATCCGAAATGTTAGGTTGCCCTAGGATAGGACATATAACGTTATAGACGTATATAATGTTACCACCGAAAAGTAGGTGCCAACACGCAAGGAATTCTGTAAAATATTACATCCGAGGTGTTAGGTTGCCTTACGTTAGGACATATAACGTTATAGACGTACATAATGTTCCCACCCAGGAGTAGGGGTCGACACGTAACGAATGTTGTTAAATATTGTGTCCGAGATATCAGGTTGCATTAGGTTAGGACATATAACGTTATATACGTACATAATGTTCCCACCGAGAAGTAGGTGCCGACACGAATGGAATGTTTTAAAATATTGCGTCCGAAATGTTAGGTTGCCTTAGGTTAGGACATATAATGTTATAGCCGTACATAATGTTCCCACCGAGAAGTAGGTGCCGACACGCATGGAATGTTGTAAAATATTGCGTCCGAGATGTTAGGTTGCCTTAGGCTAGGACATATTACGTTATAGCTGCGCATAATGTTCCCACTGAGAAGTAGAGGCCGACACGCAAGGAATGTTGTAAAATAATACATCCGAGATGTTAGGTTGCCTTAGGTTAGGATATATAACGTTATATACGTACATAATGTTCCAACCGAGAAGTAGGTGCCGACACGAATGGAATGTTGTAAAATATTACATTCGAGACGTTAGGTTGCCTTAGGTTAGGACATATAATGTTATAGCCGTACATAATGTTCCCACCGAGAAGTAGGCGCCGACACGCCACGAATGTTGTAAAATAATACATCCGAGATGTTAGGTTGCCCTAGGATAGGACATATAACGTTATAGACGTATATAATGTTACCACCGAAAAGTAGGTGCCGACACGCAAGGAATGCTGTAAAATATTACATCCGAGGTGTTAGGTTGTCTTCGGTTAGGACATAGAATGTTATATCCGTACATAATGTTCCCACCGAGAGGTAGGGGCCGACACGCAAGGAATGTTATAAAATATTACATCCGAGATGTTAGGTTGCCCTAGGATAGGACATATAACGTTATAGACGTACATAATGTTACCACCGAAAAGTAGGTGCCGACACACAAGGAATGCTGTAAAATATTACATCCGAAATGTTAGGTTGCCTTAGGATAGGATATACAACGTTATAGAAGTACATAATGTTCCCACCGAGAAGCAGGGGCCGACACGCCGCGAATGTTGTAAAATATTACATACGAGGTGTTAGGTTGCCTTGGGTTAGGACATATAACGTTATAGACGTACACAATGTTCCCACCGAGAAGTAGGGGCCGACACGCAAGGAATGTTATAAAATACTACATCCGAGATGTTAGGTTGCCCTAGGATAGGACATATAACGTTATAGACGTATATAATGTTACCACCGAAAAGTAGGTGCCGACACGCAAGGAATGCTGTAAAATATTACATCCGAAATGTTAGGTTGCCTTAGGATAAGATATATAACGTTATAGAAGTACATAATGTTCCCACCGAGGCGTAGGGGCCGACACGCCACGAATGTTGTAATATATTACATACGAGGTGTTAGGTTGCCTTAGGTTAGGACATATAACGTTATAGACGTACATAATGTTCCCACCGAAAAGTAGGTGCCGACACGCAAGGAATGTTGTAAAATATTACTACCGAGATGTTAGATTGCCTTAGGTTAGGACATATAACGTTATAGACGTACATAATGTTCCCACCGAGGAGTAGGGGTCGACACGCAAGGAATGTTACAAAATATTACATCCGAGATGTTAGGTTGCCCTAGGATAGGACATATAACGTTATATACGTACATAATGTTCCCACCAAGAAGTAGGGGCCGACACGCAAGGAATGTTGTAAAATATTACATCCGAGATGTTAGGTTGCCTTAGGTTAGGATATATAACATTATAGACGTACATAATGTACCCACCGAGGAGTAGGGGTCGACACGTAACGAATGTTGTTAAATATTGTGTCCGAGATATCAGGTTGCATTAGGTTAGGACATATAACGTTATATACGTACATAATGTTCCCACCGAGAAGTAGGTGCCGACACGCATGGAATGTTGTAAAATATTGCGTCCGAGATGTTAGGTTGCCTTAGGCTAGGACATATTACGTTATAGCTGCACATAATGTTCCCACCAAGAAGTAGAGGCCGACACGCAAGGAATGTTGTAAAATATTACATCCGAGATGTTAGGTTGCCTTAGGTTAGGATATATAAAGTTATAGACGTATATAATATTCCCACGGAGCAGTATGCGTCGACACGCAAGGAATGTTGTAAAATATTACATCCGAGACGTTAGGTTGCCTTAGGTTAGGACATATTACGTTATAGCTGCACATAATGTTCCCACCGAGAAGTAGAGGCCTACACGCCACGAATGTTGTGAAATATTACATTCGAGATGTTAGGTTTGCTTAGGTTAGTACATATAACGTTATATACGTACATAATGTGCCCACCAAGAAGTAGGGGCCGACACGCAAGGAATGTTATAAAATACTACATCCGAGATGTTAGGTTGCCGTAGGATAGGACATATAACGTTATAGACGTATATAATGTTACCACCGAAAAGTAGGTGCCGACACGCAAGGAATTTTGTAAAATATTACTACCGAGATGTTAGATTGCCTTAGGTTAGGACATATTACGTTATAGCTGCTCATAATGTTCCCACCGAAAAGTAGGTGCCGACACGAATGGAATGTTTTAAAATATTGCGTCCGAAATGTTAGGTTGCCTTAGGTTAGGACGTATAATGTTATAGCCGTACATAATGTTCCCACCGAGAAGTAGGCGTCGACACGCAAGGAATGTTGTAAAATATTACATCCGAGATGTTAGGTTGCCTTATGTTAGGATATATAATGTTCTGGACGTATATAATATTCTCACGGAGCAGTATGCGCCGACAAGCAAGGATTGTTGTAAAATATTACATCCGAGATGTTAGGTTGCCTTAGGTTAGGACGTATTACGTCATAGCTGCACATAATGTTCCCACCGAGAAGTAGTGGCCGACACGCCACGAATGTTGTTAAATATTACATCCGAGATGTTAGGTTGCCTTAGGTAAGGACATATAACGTTATCGCCGTACATAATGTTCCCACCGAGAAGTAGGGGCCGACACGCAAGGAATGTTATAAAATATTACATCCGAGATGTTAGGTTGCCCTAGGATAGGACATATAACGTTATATACGTACATAATTTTCCCACCAAGAAGTACGGGCCGACACGCAAGGAATGTTGTAAAATATTACATCCGAGATGTTAGGTTGCCTGAGGTTAGGATATATAACATTATAGACGTACATAATGTACCCACCGAGGAGTAGGGGTCGACACGTAACGAATGTTGTTAAATATTGTGTCCGAGATATCAGGTTGCATTAGGTTAGGACATATAACGTTATATACGTACATAATGTTCCCACCGATAAGTAGGTGCCGACACGCATGGAATGTTGTAAAATATTGCGTCCGAGATGTTAGGTTGCCTTAGGCTAGGACATATTACGTTATAGCTGCACATAATGTTCCCACCGAGAAGTAGAGGCCGACACGCAAGGAATGTTGTAAAATATTACATCCGAGATGTTAGGTTGCCTTAGGTTAGGATATATAACGTTATATACGTACATAATGTTCCCACCGAGAAGTAGGTGCCGACACGCAAGGAATGTTGTAAAATATTACATCCGAGACGTTAGGTTGCCTTAGGTTAGGACATATTACGTTATAGCTGCACATAATGTTCCCACCGAGAAGTAGAGGCCTACACGCCACGAATGTTGTGAAATATTACATTCGAGATGTTAGGTTTGCTTAGGTTAGTACATATAACGTTATATACGTACATAATGTGCCCACCAAGAAGTAGGGGCCGACACGCAAGGAATGTTATAAAATACTACATCCGAGATGTTAGGTTGCCCTAGGATAGGACATATAACGTTATAGACGTATATAATGTTACCACCGAAAAGTAGGTGCCGACACGCAAGGAATTTTGTAAAATATTACTACCGAGATGTTAGATTGCCTTAGGTTAGGACATATTACGTTATAGCTGCTCATAATCTTCCCACCGAAAAGTAGGTGCCGACACGCAAGGAATGCTGTAAAATATTACATACGAGGTGTTAGGTTGCCTTAGGTTAGGACATATAACGTTATAGACGTACACAATGTTCCCACCGAGAAGTAGAGGCCTACACGCCACGAATGTTGTAAAATATTACATACGAGGTGTTAGGTTGCCTTAGGTTAGGACACACAACGTTATAGACGTTTATAATGTTACCACCTAGAAGTAGGGGCTGAAACGCCAGGAATGTTGTCAAATATTACATACGAGTTGTTAGGATGCCTTATGTTAGGATATACAACGCTATATAGAAGTATATAATGTTCCCACGGAGTAGTATGCGCCGACACGCAAGGATGTTTGTAAAAAATCACGTCCGAGATGTTATGTTGCCTTAGGTTAGGATATATAACGTTATAGAAGTATATAGTCTTCCCACGGAGACGTAGGTGCGGACACGCAAGGAATGTTGTAAAATGTTACATTCGAGATGTTAGGTTTGCTTAGGTTAGTACATGTAACGTTATATACGTATATAATGTGCCCACCAAGAAGTAGGGGCCGACACGCAAGGAATGTTATAAAATACTACATCCGAGATGTTAGGTTGCCCTAGGATAGGACATATAACGTTATAGACGTATATAATGTTACCACCGAAAAGTAGGTGCCGACACGCAAGGAATGCTGTAAAATATTACATCCGAGATGTTAGGTTGCCTTAGGATAAGATATATAACGTTATAGAAGTACATAATGTTCCCACCGAGAAGTAGGGGCCGACACGCCACGAATGTTGTTATATATTACATACGAGGTGTTAGGTTGCCTTAGGTTAGGACATATAACGTTATAGACGTACATAATGTTCCCACCGAGGAGTAGTGGTCGACACGTAACGAATGTTGTTAAATATTGTGTCCGAGATATCAGGTTGCATTAGGTTAGGACATATAATGTTATATACGTACATAATGTTCCCACCGAGAAGTAGGTGCCGACACGAATGGAATGTTTTAAAATATTGCGTCCGAAATGTTAGGTTGCCTTAGGTTAGGACGTATAATGTTATAGCCGTACATAATGTTCCCACCGAGAAGTAGGCGTCGACACGCAAGGAATGTTGTAAAATATTACATCCGAGATGTTAGGTTGCCTTATGTTAGGATATATAATGTTCTGGACGTATATAATATTCTCACGGAGCAGTATGCGCCGACAAGCAAGGATTGTTGTAAAATATTACATCCGAGATGTTAGGTTGCCTTAGGTTAGGACGTATTACGTCATAGCTGCACATAATGTTCCCACCGAGAAGTAGTGGCCGACACGCCACGAATGTTGTTAAATATTACATCCGAGATGTTAGGTTGCCTTAGGTAAGGACATATAACGTTATCGCCGTACATAATGTTCCCACCGAGAAGTAGGGGCCGACACGCAAGGAATGTTATAAAATATTACATCCGAGATGTTAGGTTGCCCTAGGATAGGACATATAACGTTATATACGTACATAATTTTCCCACCAAGAAGTACGGGCCGACACGCAAGGAATGTTGTAAAATATTACATCCGAGATGTTAGGTTGCCTTAGGTTAGGATATATAACATTATAGACGTACATAATGTACCCACCGAGGAGTAGGGGTCGACACGTAACGAATGTTGTTAAATATTGTGTCCGAGATATCAGGTTGCATTAGGTTAGGACATATAACGTTATATACGTACATAATGTTCCCACCGATAAGTAGGTGCCGACACGCATGGAATGTTGTAAAATATTGCGTCCGAGATGTTAGGTTGCCTTAGGCTAGGACATATTACGTTATAGCTGCACATAATGTTCCCACCGAGAAGTAGAGGCCGACACGCAAGGAATGTTGTAAAATATTACATCCGAGATGTTAGGTTGCCTTAGGTTAGGATATATAACGTTATATACGTACATAATGTTCCCACCGAGAAGTAGGTGCCGACACGAATGGAATGTTGTAAAATATTACATCCGAGACGTTAGGTTGCCTTAGGTTAGGACATATAATTTTATAGCCGTACATAATGTTCCCACCGAGAAGTAGGCGCCAACACGCCACGAATGTTGTAAAATAATACATCCGAGATGTTAGGTTGCCCTAGGATAGGACACATAACGTTATAGACGTATATAATGTTACCACCGAAAAGTAGGTGCCGACACGCAAGGAATGCTGTAAAATATTACATCCGAGGTGTTAAGTTGTCTTCGGTTAGGACGTAGAATGTTATATCCGTACATAATGTTCCCACCGAGAGGTAGGGGCCGACACGCAAGGAATGTTATAAAATATTACATCCGAGATGTTAGGTTGCCCTAGGATAGGACATATAACGTTATAGACGTATATAATGTTACCACCGAGAAGTAGGGGCCGACACGCAAGGAATGTTGTAAAATATTACATCCGAGATGTTAGATTGCCTTAGGTTAGGACATATAACGTTATAGACGTACATAATGTTCCCACCGAGGAGTGGGGGTCGACACGTAACGAATGTTGTTAAATATTGTGTCCGAGATATCAGGTTGCATTAGGTTAGGACATGTAACGTTGTATACGTACATAATGTTCCCACCGAGAAGTAGGTGCCGACACGAATGGAATGTTGTAATATATTGCGTCCGAGATGTTAGGTGGCCTTAGGTTAGAACATATAATGTTATAGCCGTACATAATGTTACCACCGAAAAGTTGGTGCCGACACGCAAGGAATGCTGTAAAATATTACATCCGAGATGTCAGGTTATCTTAGGTTAGGACGTATAACGTTATAGTCGTACATAATGTTCCCGCCAAGAAGTAGGGGCCGACACGCAAGGAATGTTGTAAAATATTACATCCGAGATGTTAGATTGCCTTAGGTTAGGACATATAACGTTATAGACGTACATAATGTTCCCACCGAGAACTAGAGGCCGACACGCCACGAATGTTGTGAAATATTACATCCGAGATGTAAGGTTTGCTTATGTTAGGACATACAACGTTATATACGTACATAATGTTCCCATCGAGAAGTGGAGGCCGACACGCCACGAATGTTGTGAAATATTACATTCGAGATGTTAGGTTTGCTTAGGTTAGTACATGTAACGTTATATACGTACATAATGTGCCCACCAAGAAGTAGAGGCCGACACGCAAGGAATGTTATAAAATACTACATCCGATTTGTTAGGTTGCCCTAGGATAGGACATATAACGTTATAGACGTATATAATGTTACCACCGAAAAGTAGGTGCCGACACGCAAGGAATGCTGTAAAATATTACATCCGAGATGTTAGGTTTGCTTAGGTTAGGACATATAACGTTATATACGTACATAATGTACCCACCAGGAAGTAGGGGCCGACACGCAAGGAATGTTGTAAAATATTACATCCGAGATGTTAGGTTGCCTTAGGTTAGGACATGTAACGTTGTATACGTACATAATGTTCCCAACGAGAAGTAGAGGCCGACACGCCACGAATGTTGTAAAATATTACATCCGAGATGTTAGGTTTGCTTAGGTTAGGACATATAACGTTACATACGTACATAATGTTCCCACCGAGAAGTGGAGGCCGACACGCCACGAATGTTGTGAAATATTACATTCGAGATGTTAGGTTGCCTTAGGTTAGGATGTATAACGGTATAGTCGTACATAATGTTCCCACCAAGAAGTAGGGGCCGACACGCAAGGAATGTTGTAAAATATTACATCCGAGATGTTAGGTTGCCCTAGGATAGGACATATAACGTTATAGACGTATATAATGTTACTACCGAAAAGTAGGTGCCGACACGGAAGGAATACGGTAAAATATTACATCCGAGATGTTAGGTTGTCTTAGGATAGGATATATAACTTTATAGAAGTACATAATGTTCCCACCGAGAAGTAGGGGCGGACACGAATGGAATGTTGTTAAATATGACATCCGAGGTGTTAGGTTGCCTTAGGTTAGGACATATAACGTTATAGCCGTACATAATATTCCCACCGAGAAATAGGGGCCGACACGCAAGGAATGTTGTAAAATATTACATATGAGGAGTTAGGTTGCCTTAGGTTAGGACACATAACGTTATAGACGTACATAATGTTCCCACCGAGAAGTAGAGGCCGACACGCCACGAATGTTGTGAAATACTACATTGGAGTTGTTAGGTTGCCTTAGGTTAGGATGTATAACGGTATAGTCGTACATAATGTTCCCACCAAGAAGTAGGGGCCGACACGCAAGGAATGTTGTAAAATATTACATCCGAGATGTTAGGTTGCCTTAGGTTAGGACGTATAACGTTATAGAAGTACATAATGTTCCCACCGAGAAGTAGGGGACGACACGCCACGAATGTTGTAAAATATTACATACGAGGAGTTAGATTGCGTTAGGTTAGGACATATAACGTTATAGACGTACATAATGTTCCCACCGAGGAGTAGGGGTCGACACGTAACGAATGTTGTTAAATATTGTGTCCGAGATATCAGGTTGCCTTAGGTTAGGACGTATAACGTTATATACGTACATAATGTTCCCACCGTGAAGTAGGTGCCAGCACGAATGGAATGTTGTAAAATATTACATCCGAGATGTTAAGTTGCCTAAGGTTAGGATATATAAAGTTATAGACGTATATAATATTCCCACGGAGCAGTATGCGTCGACACGCAAGGAATGTTGTAAAATATTACATCCGAGACGTTAGGGTGCCTTAGGTTAGGACATATTATGTTATAGCTGCACATAATGTTCCCACCGAGAAGTAGAGGCCTACACGCCACGAATGTTGTAAAATATTACATCCGAAACGTTAGGTTGCCCTAGGATAGGACACATAACGTTATAGACGTACATAATGTTCCCACCGAGAAGTACGGGCCGACACGCAAGGAATGTTGTGAAATACTACATTGGAGTTGTTAGGTTGCCTTAGGTTAGGATGTATAACGGTATAGTCGTACATAATGTTCCCACCAAGAAGTAGGGGCCGACACGCAAGGAATGTTGTAAAATATTACATCCGAGATGTTAGATTGCCTTAGGTTAGGACATATAACGTTATAGACGTACATAATGTTCCCACCGAGGAGTAGGGGTCGACACGTAACGAATGTTGTTAAATATTGTGTCCGAGATATCAGGTTGCATTACGTTAGGACATGTAACGTTGTATACGTACATAATGTTCCCACCGAGAAGTAGGTGCCGACACGAATGGAATGTTGTAATATATTGCGTCCGAGATGTTAGGTGGCCTTAGGTTAGAACATATAATGTTATAGCCGTACATAATGTTCCCACCGAGAAGTAGGCGCCGACAAGCAAGGAATGTTGTAAAATATTATATCCGATATGTTAGGTTGCCTTATGTTAGGATATATAAAGTTCCAGACGTATATACTATTCTCACGGAGCAGTATGCGCCGACACGCAAGGAATGTTGTAAAATATTACATCCGAGATGTTAGGTTTCCCTAGGATAGGACATATAACGTTATAGACGTATATAATGTTACCACCGAAAAGTAGGTGCCGACACTCAAGGAATGCTGTAAAATATTACATCCGAGATGTTAGGTTTGCTTAGGTTAGGACATATAACGTTATATACGTACATAATGTTCCCACCAAGAAGTAGGGGCCGACACGCAAGGAATGTTGTGAAATATTACATCCGGGATGTTAGGTTGCCTTAGGTTAGGATATATAACGTTATAGACGTACATAATGTTCCCACCGAGAAGTAGGGGCCGACACGCAAGGAATCTTGTAAAATATTACATCCGAAATGTTAGGTTGCCCTAGGATAGGACATATAACGTTATAGACGTATATAATGATACCACCGAAAAGTTGGTGCCGACACGCAAGGAATGCTGTAAAATATTACATCCGAGATGTTAGGTTGCCCTAGGATAGGACATATAACGTTATAGACGTATATAATGTTACCACCGAGAAGTAGGGGCCGACACGCAAGGAATGTTGTAAAATATTACATCCGAGATGTTAGATTGCCTTAGTTTAGGACATATAACGTTACAGACGTACATAATGTTCCCACCGAGGAGTGGGGGTCGACACGTAACGAATGTTGTTAAATATTGTGTCCGAGATATCAGGTTGCATTAGGTTAGGACATGTAACGTTGTATACGTACATAATGTTCCCACCGAGAAGTAGGTGCCGACACGAATGGAATGTTGTAATATATTGCGTCCGAGATGTTAGGTGGCCTTAGGTTAGAACATATAATGTTATAGCCGTACATAATGTTACCACCGAAAAGTTGGTGCCGACACGCAAGGAATGCTGTAAAATATTACATCCGAGATGTCAGGTTATCTTAGGTTAGGACGTATAACGTTATAGTCGTACATAATGTTCCCACCAAGAAGTAGGGGCCGACACGCAAGGAATGTTGCAAAATATTACATCCGAGATGTTAGATTGCCTTAGGTTAGGACATATAACGTTATAGACGTACATAATGTTCCCACCGAGAACTAGAGGCCGACACGCCACGAATGTTGTGAAATATTACATCCGAGATGTAAGGTTTGCTTAGGTTAGGACATACAACGTTATATACGTACATAATGTTCCCATCGAGAAGTGGAGGCCGACACGCCACGAATGTTGTGAAATATTACATTCGAGATGTTAGGTTTGCTTAGGTTAGTACATGTAACGTTATATACGTACATAATGTGCCCACCAAGAAGTAGAGGCCGACACGCAAGGAATGTTATAAAATACTACATCCGATTTGTTAGGTTGCCCTAGGATAGGACATATAACGTTATAGACGTATATAATGTTACCACCGAAAAGTAGGTGCCGACACGCAAGGAATGCTGTAAAATATTACATCCGAGATGTTAGGTTTGCTTAGGTTAGGACATATAACGTTATATACGTACATAATGTACCCACCAGGAAGTAGGGGCCGACACGCAAGGAATGTTGTAAAATATTACATCCGAGATGTTAGGTTGCCTTAGGTTAGGACGTATAACGTTATAGAAGTACATAATGTTCCCACCGAGAAGTAGGGGCGGACACGAATTGAATGTTGTTAAATATGACATCCGAGGAGTTAGGTTGCCTTAGGTTAGGACATATAACGTTATAGCCGTACATAATGTTCCCACCGAGAAATAGGGGCCGACACGCAAGGAATGTTGTAAAATATTACATCCGAGATGTTAGGTTGCCCTAGGATAGGACATACATCGTTATAGACGTATATAATGTTCCCACCGGGAAGTAGGCGCCGACACGCCACGAGTGTTGTAAAATATTACATCCGAGATGTTATGTTGCCCTAGGATAGGACATATAACTTTATAGAAGTACATAATGTTCCCACCGAGAAGTAGGGGCCGACACGACACGAATGTTGGGAAATATTACATACGAGTTGTTAGGTTGCCTTAGGTTAGGACACATAACGTTATAGACGTACATAATGTTCCCACCGAGAAGTAGAGGCCGACACGCCACGAATGTTGTTAAATATTGCGTCCGAGATGTTAGGTGGCCTTAGGTTAGGACATATAACGTTATACCCGTACATAATGTTCCCACCAAGAAGTAGGGGCCGACACGCAAGGAATGTTGTAAAATATTACATCCGAGATGTTAGGTTGCCTTAGGTTAGGACGTATAACGTTATAGAAGTACATAATGTTCCCACCGAGAAGTAGGGGACGACACGCCACGAATGTTGTAAAATATTACATACGAGGAGTTAGATTGCGTTATGTTAGGACATATAACGTTATAGACGTACATAATGTTCCCACCGAGGAGTAGGGGTCGACACGTAACGAATGTTGTTAAATATTGTGTCCGAGATATCAGGTTGCCTTAGGTTAGGACGTATAACGTTATATACGTACATAATGTTCCCACCGTGAAGTAGGTGCCAGCACGAATGGAATGTTGTAAAATATTACATCCGAGATGTTAGGTTGCCTAAGGTTAGGATATATAAAGTTATAGACGTATATAATATTCCCACGGAGCAGTATGCGTCGACACGCAAGGAATGTTGTAAAATATTACATCCGAGACGTTAGGGTGCCTTAGGTTAGGACATATTATGTTATAGCTGCACATAATGTTCCCACCGAGAAGTAGAGGCCTACACGCCACGAATGTTGTAAAATATTACATCCGAAACGTTAGGTTGCCTTAGGTTAGGACACATAACGTTATAGACGTACATAATGTTCCCACCGAGAAGTAGAGGCCGACACGCCACGAATGTTGTGAAATACTACATTGGAGTTGTTAGGTTGCCTTAGGTTAGGATGTATAACGGTATAGTCGTACCTAATGTTCCCACCAAGAAGTAGGGGCCGACACGCAAGGAATGTTGTAAAATATTACATCCGAAATGTTAGATTGCCTTAGGTTAGGACATATAACGTTATAGACGTACACAATGTTCCCACCGAGGAGTAGGGGTCGACACGTAACGAATGTTGTTAAATATTGTGTCCGAGATATCAGGTTGCATTAGGTTAGGACATGTAACGTTGTATACGTACATAATGTTCCCACCGAGAAGTAGGTGCCGACACGAATGGAATGTTGTAATATATTGCGTCCGAGATGTTAGGTGGCCTTAGGTTAGAACATATAATGTTATAGCCGTACATAATGTTCCCACCGAGAAGTAGGCGCCGACAAGCAAGGAATGTTGTAAAATATTACATCCGGTATGTTAGGTTGCCTTATGTTAGGATATATAAAGTTCTAGACGTATATACTATTCTCACGGAGCAGTATGCGCCGACACGCAAGGAATGTTGTAAAATATTACATCCGAGATGTTAGGTTTCCCTAGGGTAGGACATATAACGTATATAATGTTACCACCGAAAAGTAGGTGCCGACACTCAAGGAATGCTGTAAAATATTACATCCGAGATGTTAGGTTTGCTTAGGTTAGGACATATAACGTTATATACGTACATAATGTTCCCACCAAGAAGTAGGGGCCGACACGCAAGGAATGTTGTGAAATATTACATCCGGGATGTTAGGTTGCCTTAGGTTAGGATATATAACGTTATAGACGTACATAATGTTCCCACCTAGAAGTAGGGGCCGACACGCAAGGAATCTTGTAAAATATTACATCCGAAATGTTAGGTTGCCCTAGGATAGGACATATAACGTTATAGACGTATATAATGATACCACCGAAAAGTTGGTGCCGACACGCAAGGAATGCTGTAAAATATTACATCCGAGATGTTAGGTTGCCTTAGGTTAGGACACATAACGTTATAGACGTACATAATGTTCCCACCGAGAAGTAGAGGCCGACACGCCACGAATGTTGTTAAATATTGCGTCCGAGATGTTAGGTGGCCTTAGGTTAGGACATATAATGTTATAGCCGTACATAATGTTCCCACCGAGAAGTAGGGGCCGACACGCAAGGAATGTTGTAAAATATTACATCCGAGATGTTAGGTTGCCCTAGGATAGGACATATAACGTTATAGACGTATATAATGTTACTACCGAAAAGTAGGTGCCGACACGGAAGGAATACGGTAAAATATTACATCCGAGATGTTGGGTTGTCTTAGGATAGGATATATAACGTTATAGAAGTACATAATGTTCCCACCGAGAAGTAGGGGCCGACTCGCCACGAATGTTGTAAAATATTACATACGAGGTGTTAGGTTGCCTTAGGTTAGGACACATAACGTTATAGACGTACATAATGTTCCCACCGAGAAGTAAAGGCCGACACGCAAGGAATGTTGTTAAATATTGCGTCCGAGATGTTAGGTGGCCTTAGGTTAGGACGTATAACGTTATAGTCGTACATAATGTTCCCACCAAGAAGTAGGGGCCGACACGCCACGAATGTTGTAAAATATTACATACGAGGTGTTAGGTTGCCTTAGGTTAGGACATATAACGTTATATACGTACATAATGTTCCCACCGTGAAGTAGGTGCCAGCACGAATGGAATGTTGTAAAATATTACATCCGAGATGTTAGGTTGCCTTAGGTTAGGATATATAAAGTTATAGACGTATATAATATTCCCACGGAGCAGTATGCGTCGACACGCATGGAATGTTGTAAAATATTACATCCGAGACGTTAGGGTGCCTTAGGTTAGGACATATTATGTTATAGCTGCACATAATGTTCCCACCGAGAAGTAGAGGCCTACACGCCACGAATGTTGTAAAATATTACATCCGAAACGTTAGGTTGCGCTAGGATAGGACATATAACGTTATAGACGTATATAATGTTACCACCGAAAAGTAGGTGCCGACACGCAAGGAATTCTGTAAAATATTACATCCGAGGTGTTAGGTTGTCTTCGGTTAGGACATAGAACGTTATATCCGTACATAATGTTCCCACCGAGAAGTAGGGGCCGACACGCCACAAATGTTGTAAAATATTCCATCCGAGATGTTAGGTTGCCTTAGGTTAGGACACATAACGTTATAGACGTACATAATGTTCCCACCGAGAAGTAGAGGCCGACACGCAAGGAATGTTGTAAAATATTACATCCGAGATGTTAGGTTGCCCTAGGATAGGACATGTAACGTTATAGACGTATATAATGTTACCACCGAAAAGTAGGTGCCGACACGCAAGGAATGCTGTAAAATATTACATCCGAGATGTTAGGTTGTCTTAGGATAGGATATATAACGTTATAGAAGTACATAATGTTCCCAACGAGAAGTAGAGGCCTACATGCCACGAATGTTGTAAAATATTACATACGAGGTGTTTGGTTGCCTTAGGTTAGGACACATAACGTTATAGACGTACATAATGTTCCCACCGAGAACTAGAGGCCGACACGCCACGAATGTTGTGAAATATTACATCCGAGATGTTAGGTTTGCTTAGGTTAGGACATACAACGTTATATACGTACATAATGTTCCCACCAGGAAGTAGGGGCCGACACGCAAGGAATGTTGTAAAATATTACATCCGAAATGTTAGGTTGCCTTAGGTTAGGACGTATAACGTTATAGAAGTACATAATGTTCCCACCGAGAAGTAGGGGCCGACACGCCACGAATGTTGTAAAATATTACATACGAGGAGTTAGGTTGCCTTAGGTTAGGACACATAACGTTATAGACGTACATAACGTTCCCACCGAGAAGTAGAGGCCGACACGCCACGAATGTTGTGAAATACTACATTCGAGATGTTAGGTTGCCTTAGGTTAGGATGTATAACGGTATAGTCGTACATAATGTTCCCACCAAGAAGTAGGGGCCGACACGCAAGGAATGTTGTAAAATATTACATCCGATATGTTAGGTTGCCTTATGTTAGGATATATAAAGTTCTAGACGTATATACTATTCTCACGGAGCAGTATGCGCCGACACGCAAGGAATGTTGTAAAATATTACATCCGAGATGTTAGGTTTCCCTAGGATAGGACATATAACGCTATAGACGTATATAATGTTACCACCGAAAAGTAGGTGCCGACACTCAAGGAATGCTGTAAAATATTACATCCGAGATGTTAGGTTTGCTTAGGTTAGGACATATAACGTTATATACGTACATAATGTTCCCACCAAGAAGTAGGGGCCGACACGCAAGGAATGTTGTGAAATATTACATCCGGGATGTTAGGTTGCCTTAGGTTAGGATATATAACGTTATAGACGTACATAATGTTCCCACCGAGAAGTAGGGGCCGACACGCAAGGAATCTTGTAAAATATTACATCCGAAATGTTAGGTTGCCCTAGGATAGGACATATAACGTTATAGACGTATATAATGATACCACCGAAAAGTTGGTGCCGACACGCAAGGAATGCTGTAAAATATTACATCCGAGATGTTAGGTTGCCTTAGGATAGGATATATAACGTTATAGAAGTACATAATGTTCCCACCGAGAAGTAGGGGCGGACACGAATTGAATGTTGTTAAATATGACATCCGAGGTGTTAGGTTGCCTTAGGTTAGGACATATAACGTTATAGCCGTACATAATGTTCCCACCGAGAAATAGGGGCCGACACGCAAGGAATGTTGTAAAATATTACATCCGAGATGTTAGGTTGCCCTAGGATAGGACATATAACGTTATAGACGTATATAATGTTACTACCGAAAAGTAGGTGCCGACACGGAAGGAATACGGCAAAATATTACATCCGAGATGTTAGGTTGTCTTAGGATAGGATATATAACGTTATATCCGTACATAACGTTCCCACCGAGAAGTAGGGGCCGACTCGCCACGAATGTTGTAAAATATTACATCCGAGATGTTAGCTTGCCTTAGGTTAGGACGTATAACGTTATAGTCGTACATAATGTTCCCACCAAGAAATAGGGGCCGACACGCCACGAATGTTGTAAAATATTACATACGAGGTGTTAGGTTGCCTTAGGTTAGGACATATAACGTTATATACGTACATAATGTTCCCACCGTGAAGTAGGTGCCAGCACGAATGGAATGTTGTAAAATATTACATCCGAGATGTTAGGTTGCCTTAGGTTAGGATATATAAAGTTATAGACGTATATAATATTCCCACGGAACAGTATGCGTCGACACGCAAGGAATGTTGTAAAATATTACATCCGAGACGTTAGGTTGCCTTAGGTTAGGACATATTATGTTATAGCTGCACATAATGTTCCCACCGAGAAGTAGAGGCCTACACGCCACGAATGTTGTAAAATATTACATCCGAAACGTTAGGTTGCCCTAGGATAGGACATATAACGTTATAGACGTATATAATGTTACCACCGAAAAGTAGGTGCCGACACGCAAGGAATTCTGTAAAATATTACATCCGAGGTGTTAGGTTGTCTTCGGTTAGGACATAGAACGTTATATCCGTACATAATGTTCCCACCGAAAAGTAGGGGCCGACACGCCACAAATGTTGTAAAATGTTCCATCCGAGATGTTAGGTTGCCTTAGGTTAGGACACATAACGTTATAGACGTACATAATGTTCCCACCGAGAAGTAAAGGCCGACACGCAAGGAATGTTGTTAAATATTGCGTCCGAGATGTTAGGTGGCCTTAGGTTAGGACGTATAACGTTATAGTCGTACATAATGTTCCCACCAAGAAGTAGGGGCCGACACGCCACGAATGTTGTAAAATATTACATACGAGGTGTTAGGTTGCCTTAGGTTAGGACATATAACGTTATATACGTACATAATGTTCCCACCGTGAAGTAGGTGCCAGCACGAATGGAATGTTGTAAAATATTACATCCGAGATGTTAGGTTGCCTTAGGTTAGGATATATAAAGTTATAGACGTATATAATATTCCCACGGAGCAGTATGCGTCGACACGCAAGGAATGTTGTAAAATATTACATCCGAGACGTTAGGGTGCCTTAGGTTAGGACATATTACGTTATAGCTGCACATAATGTTCCCACCGAGAAGTAGAGGCCTACACGCCACGAATGTTGTAAAATATTACATCCGAAACGTTAGGTTGCCCTAGGATAGGACATAGAACGTTATATCCGTACATAATGTTCCCACCGAGAAGTAGGGGCCGACACGCCACAAATGTTGTAAAATATTCCATGCGAGATGTTAGGTTGCCTTAGGTTAGGACACATAACGTTATAGACGTACATAATGTTCCCACCGAAAAGTAGGTGCCGACACGCAAGGAATGCTGTAAAATATTACATCCGAGATGTTAGGTTGTCTTAGGATAGGATATATAACGTTATAGAAGTACATAATGTTCCCAACGAGAAGTAGAGGCCTACGTGCCACGAATGTTGTAAAATATTACATACGAGGTGTTTAGTTGCCTTAGGTTAGGACACATAACGTTATAGACGTACATAATGTTCCCACCGAGAACTAGAGGCCGACACGCCACGAATGTTGTGAAATATTACATCCGAGATGTTAGGTTTGCTTAGGTTAGGACATACAACGTTATATACGTACGTAATGTTCCCACCAGGAAGTAGGGGCCGACACGCAAGGAATGTTGTAAAATATTACATCCGAGATGTTAGGTTGCCTTAGGTTAGGACGTATAACGTTATAGAAGTACATAATGTTCCCACCGAGAAGTAGGGGCCGACACGCCACGAATGTTGTAAAATATTACATACGAGGAGTTAGGTTGCCTTAGGTTAGGATACATAACGTTATAGACGTACATAATGTTCCCGCCGAGAAGTAGAGGCCTACACGCCACGAATGTTGTAAAATATTACATCCGAAACGTTAGGTTGCCCTAGGATAGGACATAGAACGTTATATCCGTACATAATGTTCCCACCGAGAAGTAGGGGCCGACACGCCACAAATGTTGTAAAATATTCCATCCGAGATGTTAGGTTGCCTTAGGTTAGGACACATAACGTTATAGACGTACATAATGTTCCCACCGAGAAGTAGGCGCCGACAAGCAAGGAATGTTGTAAAATATTACATCCGATATGTTAGGTTGCCTTATGTTAGGATATATAAAGTTCTAGACGTATATACTATTCTCACGGAGCAGTATGCGCCGACACGCAAGGAATGTTGTAAAATATTACATCCGAGATGTTAGGTTTCCCTAGGATAGGACATATAACGTTATAGACGTATATAATGTTACCACCGAAAAGTAGGTGCCGACACTCAAGGAACGCTGTAAAATATTACATCCGAGATGTAAGGTTTGCTTAGGTTAGGACATATAACGTTATATACGTACATAATGTTCCCACCAAGAAGTAGGGGCCGACACGCAAGGAATGTTGTGAAATATTACATCCGGGATGTTAGGTTGCCTTAGGTTAGGATATATAACGTTATAGACGTACATAATGTTCCCACCGAGAAGTAGGGGCCGACACGCAAGGAATCTTCTAAAATATTATATCCGAAATGTTAGGTTGCCCTAGGATAGGACATATAACGTTATAGACGTATATAATGTTACCACCGAAAAGTTGGTGACGACACGCAAGGAATGCTGTAAACTATTACATCCGAGATGTTAGGTTGCCTTAGGATAGGATATATAACGTTATAGAAGTACATAATGTTCCCACCGAGAAGTAGGGGCCGACACGACACGAATGTTGTGAAATATTACATACGAGTTGTTAGGTTGCCTTAGGTTAGGACACATAACGTTATAGACGTACATAATGTTCCCACCGAGAAGTAGAGGCCGACACGCCACGAATGTTATTAAGTATTGCGTCCGAGATGTTAGGTGGCCTTAGGTTAGGACATATAATGTTATAGCCGTACATAATGTTCCCACCGAGAAGTAGGGGCCGACACGCAAGGAATCTTCTAAAATATTATATCCGAAATGTTAGGTTGCCCTAGGATAGGACATATAACGTTATAGACGTATATAATGTTACCACCGAAAAGTTGGTGACGACACGCAAGGAATGCTGTAAACTATTACATCCGAGATGTTAGGTTGCCTTAGGATAGGATATATAACGTTATAGAAGTACATAATGTTCCCACCGAGAAGTAGGGGCCGACACGACACGAATGTTGTGAAATATTACATACGAGTTGTTAGGTTGCCTTAGGTTAGGACACATAACGTTATAGACGTACATAATGTTCCCACCGAGAAGTAGAGGCCGACACGCCACGAATGTTATTAAGTATTGCGTCCGAGATGTTAGGTGGCCTTAGGTTAGGACATATAATGTTATAGCCGTACATAATGTTCCCACCGAGAAGTAGGGGCCGACACGCAAGGAATGTTGTAAAATATTACATCCGAGATGTTAGGTTGCCCTAGGATAGGACATATAACGTTATAGACGTATATAATGTTACCACCGAAAAGTAGGTGCCGACACGGAAGGAATACGGTAAAATATTACATCCGAGATGTTAGGTTGTCTTAGGATAGGATATATAACGTTATAGAAGTACATAATGTTCCCACCGAGAAGTAGGGGCCGACTCGCCACGAATGTAGTAAAATATTACATACGAGATGTTAGGTTGCCTTAGGTTAGGACACATAACGTTATAGACGTACATAATGTTCCCACCGAGAAGTAGAGGCCGACACGCCACGAATGTGGTGAAATATTACATTCGAGATGTTAGGTTGCCTTAGGTTAGGACGTATAACGTTATAGACGTACATAATGTTCCCACCGAGAAGTAGGTGCCGACACGCAAGGAATGTTGTAAAATATCACGTCCGAGATGTTAAATTGCCTTAGGTTAGGACATATAACGTTATAGACGTACATAATGTTCCCACCGAGAAGTAGGGGCCGACACGACACAAATGTTGTAAAATATTACATCCGAGATGTTAGCTTGCCTTAGGTTAGGACGTATAACGTTATAGTCGTACATAATGTTCCCACCAAGAAGTAGGGGCCGACACGCCACGAATGTTGTAAAATATCACATACGAGGTGTTAGGTTGCCTTATGTTAGGATATATAAAGTTCTAGACGTATATAATATTCGCACGGAGCAGTATGCGCCGAAACGCAAGGAATGTTGTAAAATATTACATCCGAGATGTTAGGTTGCCTTAGGTTAGGACATATTACGTTATAGCTGCACATAATGTTCCCACCGTGGAGTAGGGGTCGACACGTAACGAATGTTGTTAAATATTGTGTCCGAGATATCAGGTTGCGTTAGGTTAGGACATATAACGTTATATACGTACATAATGTTCCCACCGAGAAGTAGGTGCCGACACGCATGGTATGTTGTAAAATATTGCGTCTGAGATGTTAGGTTGCCTTAGGCTAGGACATATTACGTTATAGCTGCACATAATGATCCCACCGAGAAGTAGAGGCCGACACGCAAGGAATGTTTTAAAATATTACATCCGAGATGTTAGGTTGCCTTATGTTAGGATATATAAAGTTATAGACGTATATAATATTCCCACGGAGCAGTATGCGTCGACACGCAAGGAATGTTGTAAAATATTACATCCGAGACGTTAGGTTGCCCTAGGATAGGACATATAACGTTATAGACGTACATAATGTTCCCACCGAGGAGTAGGGGTCGACACGTAACGAATGTTGTTAAATATTGTGTCCGAGATATTAGGTTGCATTAGGTTAGGACATATAACGTTATATACGTACATAATGTTCCCACCGAGAAGTAGGTGCCGACACGCATGGTATGTTGTAAAATATTGCGTCTGAGATGTTAGGTTGCCTTAGGCTAGGACATATTACGTTATAGCTGCACATAATGATCCCACCGAGAAGTAGAGGCCGACACGCAAGGAATGTTTTAAAATATTACATCCGAGATGTTAGGTTGCCTTATGTTAGGATATATAAAGTTATAGACGTATATAATATTCCCACGGAGCAGTATGCGTCGACACGCAAGGAATGTTGTAAAATATTACATCCGAGACGTTAGGTTGCCCTAGGATAGGACATATAACGTTATAGACGTACATAATGTTCCCACCGAGGAGTAGGGATCGACACGTAACCAATGTTGTTAAATATTGTGTCCGAGATATCAGGTTGCATTAGGTTAGGACATATAACGTTATATAGGTACATAATGTTCCCACCGAGAAGTAGGTGCCGACACGAATGGAATGTTGTAAAATATTGCGTCCGATACGTTAGGTGGCCTGAAATTAGGACATATAATGTTATAGCCGTACATAATGTTCCCACCGAGAAGTAGGCGCCGACACGCAAGGAATGTTGTAAAATATTACATCCGAGATGTTAGGTTGCCTTAGGTTAGGATATATAACATTATAGACGTACATAATGTTCCCACCGAGAAGTAGGGGCGGACACGAATTGAATGTTGTTAAATATGACATCCGAGGTGTTAGGTTGCCTTAGGTTAGGACATATAACGTTATAGCCGTACATAATGTTCCCACCGAGAAATAGGGGCCGACACGCAAGGAATGTTGTAAAATATTACATCCGAGATGTTAGGTTGCCCTAGGATAGGACATATAACGTTATAGACGTATATAATGTTACTACCGAGAAGTAGGTGCCGACACGGAAGGAATACGGTAAAATATTACATCCGAGATGTTAGGTTGTCTTAGGATAGGATATATAACGTTATAGAAGTACATAACGTTCCCACCGAGAAGTAGGGGCCGACTCGCCACGAATGTTGTAAAATATTACATACGAGGTGTTAGGTTGCCTTAGGTTAGGACACATAACGTTATAGACGTACATAATGTTCCCACCGAGAAGTAGAGGCCGACACGCAACGAATGTTGTTAAATATTGCGTCCGAGATGTTAGGTGGCCTTAGGTTAGGACATATAATGCTATAGCCGTACATAATGTTCCCACCGAGAAGTAGGGGCCGACACGCAAGGAATGTTGTAAAATATTACATCCGGGGTGTTAGGTTGCCTTAGGTTAGGATATATAACGTTATAGACGTACATAATGTTCCCACCGAGAAGTAGGGGCCGACACGCAAGGAATGTTGTAAAATATTACATCCGAAATGTTAGGTTGCCCTAGGATCGGAGATATAACGTTATAGACGTATATAATGTTACCACCGAAAAGTTGGTGCCGACACGCAAGGAATGCTGTAAAATATTACATCCGAGATGTTCGGTTGTCTTCGGTTAGGACATAGAACGTTATATCCGTACATAATGTTCCCACCGAGAAGTAGGGGCCGACACGCCACAAATGTTGTAAAATATTACATCCGAGATGTTAGCTTGCCTTAGGTTAGGACGTATAACGTTATAGTCGTACATAATGTTCCCACCAAGAAATAGGGGCCGACACGCCACGAATGTTGTAAAATATTACATACGAGGTGTTAGGTTGCCTTAGGTTAGGACATATAACGTTATATACGTACATAATGTTCCCACCGTGAAGTAGGTGCCAGCACGAATGGAATGTTGTAAAATATTACATCCGAGATGTTAGGTTGCCTTAGGTTAGGATATATAAAGTTATAGACGTATATAATATTCCCACGGAACAGTATGCGTCGACACGCAAGGAATGTTGTAAAATATTACATCCGAGACGTTAGGTTGCCTTAGGTTAGGACATATTATGTTATAGCTGCACATAATGTTCCCACCGAGAAGTAGAGGCCTACACGCCACGAATGTTGTAAAATATTACATTCGAAACGTTAGGTTGCCCTAGGATAGGACATATAACGTTATAGACGTATATAATGTTACCACCGAAAAGTAGGTGCCGACACGCAAGGAATTCTGTAAAATATTACATCCGAGGTGTTAGGTTGTCTTCGGTTAGGACATAGAACGTTATATCCGTACATAATGTTCCCACCGAAAAGTAGGGGCCGACACGCCACAAATGTTGTAAAATGTTCCATCCGAGATGTTAGGTTGCCTTAGGTTAGGACACATAACGTTATAGACGTACATAATGTTCCCACCGAGAAGTAAAGGCCGACACGCAAGGAATGTTGTTAAATATTGCGTCCGAGATGTTAGGTGGCCTTAGGTTAGGACGTATAACGTTATAGTCGTACATAATGTTCCCACCAAGAAGTAGGGGCCGACACGCCACGAATGTTGTAAAATATTACATACGAGGTGTTAGGTTGCCTTAGGTTAGGACATATAACGTTATATACGTACATAATGTTCCCACCGTGAAGTAGGTGCCAGCACGAATGGAATGTTGTAAAATATTACATCCGAGATGTTAGGTTGCCTTAGGTTAGGATATATAAAGTTATAGACGTATATAATATTCCCACGGAGCAGTATGCGTCGACACGCAAGGAATGTTGTAAAATATTACATCCGAGACGTTAGGGTGCCTTAGGTTAGGACATATTACGTTATAGCTGCACATAATGTTCCCACCGAGAAGTAGAGGCCTACACGCCACGAATGTTTTAAAATATTACATCCGAAACGTTAGGTTGCCCTAGGATAGGACATAGAACGTTATATCCGTACATAATGTTCCCACCGAGAAGTAGGGGCCGACACGCCACAAATGTTGTAAAATATTCCATGCGAGATGTTAGGTTGCCTTAGGTTAGGACACATAACGTTATAGACGTACATAATGTTCCCACCGAGAAGTAGAGGCCGACACGCAAGGAATGTTGTAAAATATTACATCCGAGATGTTAGGTTGCCCTAGGATAGGACATGTAACGTTATAGACGTATATAATGTTACCACCGAAAAGTAGGTGCCGACACGCAAGGAATGCTGTAAAATATTACATCCGAGATGTTAGGTTGTCTTAGGATAGGATATATAACGTTATAGAAGTACATAATGTTCCCAACGAGAAGTAGAGGCCTACGTGCCACGAATGTTGTAAAATATTACATACGAGGTGTTTGGTTGCCTTAGGTTAGGACACATAACGTTATAGACGTACATAATGTTCCCACCGAGAACTAGAGGCCGACACGCCACGAATGTTGTGAAATATTACATCCGAGATGTTAGGTGTGCTTAGGTTAGGACATACAACGTTATATACGTACGTAATGTTCCCACCAGGAAGTAGGGGCCGACACGCAAGGAATGTTGTAAAATATTACATCCGAGATGTTAGGTTGCCTTAGGTTAGGACGTATAACGTTATAGAAGTACATAATGTTCCCACCGAGAAGTAGGGGCCGACACGCCACGAATGTTGTAAAATATTACATACGAGGAGTTAGGTTGCCTTAGGTTAGGATACATAACCTTATAGACGTACATAATGTTCCCGCCGAGAAGTAGAGGCCTACACGCCACGAATGTTGTAAAATATTACATCCGAAACGTTAGGTTGCCCTAGGATAGGACATAGAACGTTATATCCGTACATAATGTTCCCACCGAGAAGTAGGGGCCGACACGCCACAAATGTTGTAAAATATCACATACGAGGTGTTAGGTTGCCTTATGTTAGGATATATAAAGTTCTAGACGTATATAATATTCGCACGGAGCAGTATGCGCCGAAACGCAAGGAATGTTGTAAAATATTACATCCGAGATGTTAGGTTGCCTTAGGTTAGGATATATAAAGTTATAGACGTATATAATATTCCCACGGAGCAGTATGCGTCGACACGCAAGGAATGTTGTAAAATATTACATCCGAGACGTTAGGGTGCCTTAGGTTAGGACATATTACGTTATAGCTGCACATAATGTTCCCACCGAGAAGTAGAGGCCTACACGCCACGAATGTTTTAAAATATTACATCCGAAACGTTAGGTTGCCCTAGGATAGGACATAGAACGTTATATCCGTACATAATGTTCCCACCGAGAAGTAGGGGCCGACACGCCACAAATGTTGTAAAATATTCCATGCGAGATGTTAGGTTGCCTTAGGTTAGGACACATAACGTTATAGACGTACATAATGTTCCCACCGAGAAGTAGAGGCCGACACGCAAGGAATGTTGTAAAATATTACATCCGAGATGTTAGGTTGCCCTAGGATAGGACATGTAACGTTATAGACGTATATAATGTTACCACCGAAAAGTAGGTGCCGACACGCAAGGAATGCTGTAAAATATTACATCCGAGATGTTAGGTTGTCTTAGGATAGGATATATAACGTTATAGAAGTACATAATGTTCCCAACGAGAAGTAGAGGCCTACGTGCCACGAATGTTGTAAAATATTACATACGAGGTGTTTGGTTGCCTTAGGTTAGGACACATAACGTTATAGACGTACATAATGTTCCCACCGAGAACTAGAGGCCGACACGCCACGAATGTTGTGAAATATTACATCCGAGATGTTAGGTGTGCTTAGGTTAGGACATACAACGTTATATACGTACGTAATGTTCCCACCAGGAAGTAGGGGCCGACACGCAAGGAATGTTGTAAAATATTACATCCGAGATGTTAGGTTGCCTTAGGTTAGGACGTATAACGTTATAGAAGTACATAATGTTCCCACCGAGAAGTAGGGGCCGACACGCCACGAATGTTGTAAAATATTACATACGAGGAGTTAGGTTGCCTTAGGTTAGGATACATAACCTTATAGACGTACATAATGTTCCCGCCGAGAAGTAGAGGCCTACACGCCACGAATGTTGTAAAATATTACATCCGAAACGTTAGGTTGCCCTAGGATAGGACATAGAACGTTATATCCGTACATAATGTTCCCACCGAGAAGTAGGGGCCGACACGCCACAAATGTTGTAAAATATTCCATCCGAGATGTTAGGTTGCCTTAGGTTAGGACACATAACGTTATAGACGTACATAATGTTCCCACCGAGAAGTAGGCGCCGACAAGCAAGGAATGTTGTAAAATATTACATCCGATATGTTAGGTTGCCTTATGTTAGGATATATAAAGTTCTAGACGTATATACTATTCTCACGGAGCAGTATGCGCCGACACGCAAGGAATGTTGTAAAATATTACATCCGAGATGTTAGGTTTCCCTAGGATAGGACATATAACGTTATAGACGTATATAATGTTACCACCGAAAAGTAGGTGCCGACACTCAAGGAATGCTGTAAAATATTACATCCGAGATGTAAGGTTTGCTTAGGTTAGGACATATAACGTTATATACGTACATAATGTTCCCACCAAGAAGTAGGGGCCGACACGCAAGGAATGTTGTGAAATATTACATCCGGGATGTTAGGTTGCCTTAGGTTAGGATATATAACGTTATAGACGTACATAATGTTCCCACCGAGAAGTAGGGGCCGACACGCAAGGAATCTTCTAAAATATTATATCCGAAATGTTAGGTTGCCCTAGGATAGGACATATAACGTTATAGACGTATATAATGTTACCACCGAAAAGTTGGTGCCGACACGCAAGGAATGCTGTAAACTATTACATCCGAGATGTTAGGTTGCCTTAGGATAGGATATATAACGTTATAGAAGTACATAATGTTCCCACCGAGAAGTAGGGGCCGACACGACACGAATGTTGTGAAATATTACATACGAGTTGTTAGGTTGCCTTAGGTTAGGACACATAACGTTATAGACGTACATAATGTTCCCACCGAGAAGTAGAGGCCGACACGCCACGAATGTTATTAAATATTGCGTCCGAGATGTTAGGTGGCCTTAGGTTAGGACATATAATGTTATAGCCGTACATAATGTTCCCTCCGAGAAGTAGGGGCCGACGCGCAAGGAATGTTGTAAAATATTACATCCGAGATGTTAGGTTGCCCTAGGATAGGACATATAACGTTATAGACGTATATAATGTTACCACCGAAAAGTAGGTGCCGACACGGAAGGAATACGGTAAAATATTACATCCGAGATGTTAGGTTGTCTTAGGATAGGATATATAACGTTATAGAAGTACATAATGTTCCCACCGAGAAGTAGGGGCCGACTCGCCACGAATGTTGTAAAATATTACATACGAGGTGTTAGGTTGCCTTAGGTTAGGACACATAACGTTATAGACGTACATAATGTTCCCACCGAGAAGTAGAGGCCGACACGCCACGAATGTTGTGAAATATTACATTCGAGATGTTAGGTTGCCTTAGGTTAGGACGTATAACGTTATAGACGTACATAATGTTCCCACCGAGAAGTAGGTGCCGACACGCAAGGAATGTTGTAAAATATCACGTCCGAGATGTTAAATTGCCTTAGGTTAGGACATATAACGTTATAGACGTACATAATGTTCCCACCGAGAAGTAGGGGCCGACACGACACAAATGTTGTAAAATATTACATCCGAGATGTTAGCTTGCCTTAGGTTAGGACGTATAACGTTATAGTCGTACATAATGTTCCCACCAAGAAGTAGGGGCCGACACGCCACGAATGTTGTAAAATATCACATACGAGGTGTTAGGTTGCCTTATGTTAGGATATATAAAGTTCTAGACGTATATAATATTCGCACGGAGCAGTATGCGCCGAAACGCAAGGAATGTTGTAAAATATTACATCCGAGATGTTAGGTTGCCTTAGGTTAGGACATATTACGTTATAGCTGCACATAATGTTCCCACCGTGGAGTAGGGGTCGACACGTAACGAATGTTGTTAAATATTGTGTCCGAGATATCAGGTTGCGTTAGGTTAGGACATATAACGTTATATACGTACATAATGTTCCCACCGAGAAGTAGGTGCCGACACGCATGGTATGTTGTAAAATATTGCGTCTGAGATGTTAGGTTGCCTTAGGCTAGGACATATTACGTTATAGCTGCACATAATGATCCCACCGAGAAGTAGAGGCCGACACGCAAGGAATGTTTTAAAATATTACATCCGAGATGTTAGGTTGCCTTATGTTAGGATATATAAAGTTATAGACGTATATAATATTCCCACGGAGCAGTATGCGTCGACACGCAAGGAATGTTGTAAAATATTACATCCGAGACGTTAGGTTGCCTTAGGTTAGGATATATAACATTATAGACGTACATAATGTTCCCACCGACGAGTAGGGGTCGACACGTAACGAATGTTGTTAAATATTGTGTCCGAGATATCAGGTTGCATTAGGTTAGGACATATAACGTTATATACGTACATAATGTTCCCACCGAGAAGTAGGTGCCGACACGAATGGAATGTTGTAAAATATTGCGTCCGATACGTTAGGTGGCCTGAAATTAGGACATATAATGTTATAGCCGTACATAATGTTCCCACCGAGAAGTAGGCGCCGACACGCAAGGAATGTTGTAAAATATTACATCCGAGATGTTAGGTTGCCTTAGGTTAGGATATATAACATTATAGACGTACATAATGTTCCCACCGACGAGTAGGGGTCGACACGTAACGAATGTTGTTAAATATTGTGTCCGAGATATCAGGTTGCATTAGGTTAGGACATATAACGTTATATACGTACATAATGTTCCCACCAGGAAGTAGGTGCCGACACGAATGGAATTTTGTAAAATATTACAGCCGAGATGTTAGGTTGCCTTAGGTTAGGACATATTACGTTATAGCTGCACATAATGTTCCCACCGAGAAGAAGTGGCCAACACGCCACGAATGTTGTTAAATATTACATCCCAGGTGTCAGGTTGCCTTAGGTTAGGACATATAACGTTATATCCGTACATAATGTTCCCACCGAGAAGTAGGCGCCGACACGCCACGAATGTTGTAAAATATTACATCCGAGATGTTAGGTTGCCCTAGGATAGGACATATAACGTTATAGACGTACATAATGTTCCCACCGAGAAGTAGGTGCCGACACGCAAGGAATGTTATAAAATATCACGTCCGAGATGTTAAATTGCCTTAGGTTAGGACATATAACGTTATAGACGTACATAATGTTCCCACCGAGGAGTAGGGGTCAACACGTAACGAATGTTGTTAAATATTGTGTCCGAGATATCAGGTTGCTTTAGGTTAGGACATATAACGTTATATACGTACATAATGTTCCCACCGAGAAGTAGGTGCCGACATGCATGGAATGTTGTAAAATATTGCGTCCGAGATGTTAGGTTGCCTTAGGCTAGGACATATTACGTTATACCTGCACATAATGTTCCCACCGAGAAGTAGAGGCCGACACGGAAGGAATGTTGTAAAATATTACATCCGAGATGTTAGGTTGCCTTAGGTTAGGATATATAAAGTTATAGACGTATACAATATTCCCGCGGAGCAGTATGCGTCGACACGCAAGGAATGTTGTAAAATATTACATCCGAGACGTTAGGTTGCCTTAGGTGAGGGCATTTTACGTTATAGCTGCACATAATGTTCCCACCGAGAAGTAGAGGCCTACACGCCACGAATGTTGCAAAATATTACATCCGAGATGCTAGGTTGCCTTAGGTTAGGACGTATAACGTTATAGAAGTATATAATATTCCCACCGAGAAGTAGGCGCCGACACGCCACGAATGTTGTAAAATATTACATCCGAGATGTTAGGTTGCCCTAGGATAGGACATATAACGTTATAGACGTACATAATGTTCCCACCGAAAAGTAGGTGCCGACACGCAAGGAATGTTGTAAAATATTACATCCGAGATATTAGGTTGCCTTAGGTTAGTATATATAACATTATAGACGTACATAATGTTCCCACCGAGGAGTAGGGGTCGACACGTAACGAATGTTGTTAAATATTGTGTCCGAGATATCAGGTTGCACTAGGTTAGGACATATAACGTTATATACGTACATAATGTTCCCACCGAGAAGTAGGTGCCGACACGCATGGAATGTTGTAAAATATTGCGTCCGAGATGTTAGGTTGCCTTAGGCTAGGACATATTACGTTATAGCTGCACATAATGTTCCCACCGAGAAGTAGAGGCCGACAGGCAAGGAATGTTGTAAAATATTACATCCGAGATGTTAGGTTGCCTTAGGTTAGGATATATAAAGTTATAGACGTATATAATATTCCCAAGGAGCAGTATGCGTCGACACGCAAGGAATGTTGTAAAATATTACATCCGAGACGTTACGTTGCCTTAGGTTAGGACATATTACGTTATAGCTGCACATAATGTTCCCACCGAGAAGTAGAGGCCTACACGCCACGAATGTTGTAAAATATTACATCCGAAATGTTAGGTTGCCCTAGGATAGGACATATAACGTTATAGACGTATATAATGTTACCACCGAAAAGTAGGTGCCGACACGCAAGGAATGCTGTAAAATATTACATCCGAGGTGTTAGGTTGTCTTCGGTTAGGACATAGAATGTTATATCCGTACATAATGTTCCCGCCAGGAGGTAGGGGCCGACGCTCAAGGAATGCTGTAAAATATTACATCCGAGATGTTAGGTTGCCTTAGGATAGGATATACAACGTTATAGAAGTACATAATGTTCCCACCGAGAAGCAGGGGCCGACACGCCGCGAATGTTGTAAAATATTACATACGAGGTGTTAGGTTGCCTTAGGTTAGGACATATACCGTTATAGACGTACACAATGTTCCCACCGAGAAGTAGAGGCCTACACGCCACGAATGTTGTAAAATATTACATACGAGGTGTTAGGTTGCCTTAGGTTAGGACACACAACGTTATAGACGTACATAATGTTCCCACCGAGAAGTGGAGGCCGACACGCCACGAGTGTTGTGAAATATTACATTCGGGATGTTAGGTTTGCTTAGCTTAGTACATATAACGTTATATACGTACATTATGTGCCCACCAAGAAGTAGGCGCCGACACACAAGGAATGTTGTAAAATATGACATCCGAAATGTTAGGTTGCCTTAGGTTAGGATATATAACATTATAGACGTACATAATGTTCCCACCGAGGAGTAGGGGTCGACACGTAACGAATGTTGTTAAATATTGTGTCCGAGATATCAGGTTGCATTAGGTTAGGACATATAACGTTGTATACGTACATAATGTTCCCACCGAGAAGTAGGTGCCGACACGAATGGAATGTTGTAAAATATTGCGTCCGAGATGTTATGTTGCCTTCGGTTAAGATACATAACGTTACAGAAGTATATAATGTTCCCACGGATAAGTAGGCGCCGACACGCAAGGAATGTTGTAAAATATCACATCCGAGATGTTAGGTTGCCCTAGGATAGGACATATAACGTTATAGACGTCTATAATGTTACCACCGAAAAGTAGGTGCCGACACGCAAGGAATGCTGTAAAATATTACATCCGAGATGTTAGGTTGTATTAGGATAGGACATATAACGTTATATACGTACATAATGTTCCCACCAAGAAGTAGGGGCCGACACGCCACGAATGTTGTAGAATATAACGTCCGAGATGTTAGGTTACCCTAGGATAGGATATCTAACTTTATAGACGTATATAATTTTCCCACCGAAAAGTAGGTGCCGACACGCAAGTAATGTTGTAAAATATTACTTCCGAGATGTTAGATTGCCTTAGGTTAGGACATATAACGTTATAGACGTACATAATGTTCCCACCGAGGAGTAGGGGTCGACAAGCAAGGAATGTTATAAAATATTACATCCGAGATGTTAGGTTGCCCTAGGATAGGACATATAACGTTATAGACGTATATAATGTTACCACCGAAAAGTAGGTGCCGACACACAAGGAATGCTGTAAAATATTACATCCGAGATGTTAGGTTGCCTTAGGATAGGATATATAACGTTATAGAAGTACATAATGTTCCCACCGAGAAACAGGGGCCGACACGCAGCGAATGTTGTAAAATATTACATACGAGGTGTTAGGTTGCCTCAGGTTAGGACATATAACGTTATAGACGTACACAATGTTCCCACCGAGAAGTAGGGGCCTACAGGCCACGAATGTTGTAAAATATTACATATGAGGTGTTAGGTTGCCTTAGGTTAGGACACACAACGTTATAGACGTACATAATGTTCCCACCGAGAAGTGGAGGCCGACACGCCACGAATGTTGTAAAATATTACATCCGAAATGTTAGGTTGCCCTAGGATAGGACATATAACGTTATAGACGTATATAATGTTACCACCGAAAAGTAGGTGCCGACACGCAAGGAATGCTGTAAAATATTACATCCGAGGTGTTAGGTTGTCTTCGGTTAGGACATAGAATGTTATATCCGTACATAATGTTCCCGCCAGGAGGTAGGGGCCGACGCGCAAGGAATGCTGTAAAATATTACATCCGAAATGTTAGGTTGCCTTAGGATAGGATATACAACGTTATAGAAGTACATAATGTTCCCACCGAGAAGCAGGGGCCGACACGCCGCGAATGTTGTAAAATATTACATACGAGGTGTTAGGTTGCCTTAGGTTAGGACATATACCGTTATAGACGTACACAATGTTCCCACCGAGAAGTAGAGGCCTACACGCCACGAATGTTGTAAAATATTACATACGAGGTGTTAGGTTGCCTTAGGTTAGGACACACAACGTTATAGACGTACATAATGTTCCCACCGAGAAGTAGAGGCCGACACGCCACGAATGTTGTGAAATATTACATTCGGGATGTTAGGTTTGCTTAGCTTAGTACATATAACGTTATATACGTACATTATGTGCCCACCAAGAAGTAGGCGCCGACACGCAAGGAATGTTGTAAAATATGACATCCGAAATGTGAGGTTGCCTTAGGTTAGGATATATAACATTATAGACGTACATAATGTTCCCACCGAGGAGTAGGGGTCGACACGTAACGAATGTTGTTAAATATTGTGTCCGAGATATCAGGTTGCATTAGGTTAGGACATATAACGTTGTATACGTACATAATGTTCCCACCGAGAAGTAGGTGCCGACACGAATGGAATGTTGTAAAATATTGCGTCCGAGATGTTATGTTGCCTTCGGTTAAGATACATAACGTTACAGAAGTATATAATGTTCCCACGGATAAGTAGGCGCCGACACGCAAGGAATGTTGTAAAATATCACATCCGAGATGTTAGGTTGCCCTAGGATAGGACATATAACGTTATAGACGTATATAATGTTGCCACCGAAAAGTAGGTGCCGACACGCAAGGAATGCTGTAAAATATTACATCCGAGATGTTAGGTTGTATTAGGATAGGACATATAACGTTATATACGTACATAATGTTCCCACCAAGAAGTAGGGGCCGACACGCCACGAATGTTGTAGAATATAACGTCCGAGATGTTAGGTTACCCTAGGATAGGATATCTAACTTTATAGACGTATATAATTTTCCCACCGAAAAGTAGGTGCCGACACGCAAGTAATGTTGTAAAATATTACTTCCGAGATGTTAGATTGCCTTATGTTAGTACATATAACGTTATAGACGTACATAATGTTCCCACCGAGGAGTAGGGGTCGACAAGCAAGGAATGTTATAAAATATTACATCCGAGATGTTAGGTTGCCCTAGGATAGGACATATAACGTTATAGACGTATATAATGTTACCACCGAAAAGTAGGTGCCGACACACAAGGAATGCTGTAAAATATTACATCCGAGATGTTAGGTTGCCTTAGGATAGGATATATAACGTTATAGAAGTACATAATGTTCCCACCGAGAAACAGGGGCAGACACGCAGCGAATGTTATAAAATATTACATACGAGGTGTTAGGTTGCCTTAGGTTAGGACATATAACGTTATAGACGTACACAATGTTCCCACCGAGAAGTAGAGGCCTACACGCCACGAATGTTGTAAAATATTACATCCGAAATGTTAGGTTGCCCTAGGATAGGACATATAACGTTATAGACGTATATAATGTTACCACCGAAAAGTAGGTGCCGACACGCAAGGAATGCTGTAAAATATTACATCCGAGGTGTTAGGTTGTCTTCGGTTAGGACATAGAATGTTATATCCGTACATAATGTTCCCGCCAGGAGGTAGGGGCCGACGCTCAAGGAATGCTGTAAAATATTACATCCGAGATGTTAGGTTGCCTTAGGATAGGATATACAACGTTATAGAAGTACATAATGTTCCCACCGAGAAGCAGGGGCCGACACGCCGCGAATGTTGTAAAATATTACATACGAGGTGTTAGGTTGCCTTAGGTTAGGACATATACCGTTATAGACGTACACAATGTTCCCACCGAGAAGTAGAGGCCTACACGCCACGAATGTTGTAAAATATTACATACGAGGTGTTAGGTTGCCTTAGGTTAGGACACACAACGTTATAGACGTACATAATGTTCCCACCGAGAAGTGGAGGCCGACACGCCACGAGTGTTGTGAAATATTACATTCGGGATGTTAGGTTTGCTTAGCTTAGTACATATAACGTTATATACGTACATTATGTGCCCACCAAGAAGTAGGCGCCGACACACAAGGAATGTTGTAAAATATGACATCCGAAATGTTAGGTTGCCTTAGGTTAGGATATATAACATTATAGACGTACATTATGTTCCCACCGAGGAGTAGGGGTCGACACGTAACGAATGTTGTTAAATATTGTGTCCGAGATATCAGGTTGCATTAGGTTAGGACATATAACGTTGTATACGTACATAATGTTCCCACCGAGAAGTAGGTGCCGACACGAATGGAATGTTGTAAAATATTGCGTCCGAGATGTTATGTTGCCTTCGGTTAAGATACATAACGTTACAGAAGTATATAATGTTCCCACGGATAAGTAGGCGCCGACACGCAAGGAATGTTGTAAAATATCACATCCGAGATGTTAGGTTGCCCTAGGATAGGACATATAACGTTATAGACGTCTATAATGTTACCACCGAAAAGTAGGTGCCGACACGCAAGGAATGCTGTAAAATATTACATCCGAGATGTTAGGTTGTATTAGGATAGGACATATAACGTTATATACGTACATAATGTTCCCACCAAGAAGTAGGGGCCGACACGCCACGAATGTTGTAGAATATAACGTCCGAGATGTTAGGTTACCCTAGGATAGGATATCTAACTTTATAGACGTATATAATTTTCCCACCGAAAAGTAGGTGCCGACACGCAAGTAATGTTGTAAAATATTACTTCCGAGATGTTAGATTGCCTTAGGTTAGGACATATAACGTTATAGACGTACATAATGTTCCCACCGAGGAGTAGGGGTCGACAAGCAAGGAATGTTATAAAATATTACATCCGAGATGTTAGGTTGCCCTAGGATAGGACATATAACGTTATAGACGTATATAATGTTACCACCGAAAAGTAGGTGCCGACACACAAGGAATGCTGTAAAATATTACATCCGAGATGTTAGGTTGCCTTAGGATAGGATATATAACGTTATAGAAGTACATAATGTTCCCACCGAGAAACAGGGGCCGACACGCAGCGAATGTTGTAAAATATTACATACGAGGTGTTAGGTTGCCTCAGGTTAGGACATATAACGTTATAGACGTACACAATGTTCCCACCGAGAAGTAGGGGCCTACAGGCCACGAATGTTGTAAAATATTACATATGAGGTGTTAGGTTGCCTTAGGTTAGGACACACAACGTTATAGACGTACATAATGTTCCCACCGAGAAGTGGAGGCCGACACGCCACGAATGTTGTAAAATATTACATCCGAAATGTTAGGTTGCCCTAGGATAGGACATATAACGTTATAGACGTATATAATGTTACCACCGAAAAGTAGGTGCCGACACGCAAGGAATGCTGTAAAATATTACATCCGAGGTGTTAGGTTGTCTTCGGTTAGGACATAGAATGTTATATCCGTACATAATGTTCCCGCCAGGAGGTAGGGGCCGACGCGCAAGGAATGCTGTAAAATATTACATCCGAAATGTTAGGTTGCCTTAGGATAGGATATACAACGTTATAGAAGTACATAATGTTCCCACCGAGAAGCAGGGGCCGACACGCCGCGAATGTTGTAAAATATTACATACGAGGTGTTAGGTTGCCTTAGGTTAGGACATATACCGTTATAGACGTACACAATGTTCCCACCGAGAAGTAGAGGCCTACACGCCACGAATGTTGTAAAATATTACATACGAGGTGTTAGGTTGCCTTAGGTTAGGACACACAACGTTATAGACGTACATAATGTTCCCACCGAGAAGTAGAGGCCGACACGCCACGAATGTTGTGAAATATTACATTCGGGATGTTAGGTTTGCTTAGCTTAGTACATATAACGTTATATACGTACATTATGTGCCCACCAAGAAGTAGGCGCCGACACGCAAGGAATGTTGTAAAATATGACATCCGAAATGTGAGGTTGCCTTAGGTTAGGATATATAACATTATAGACGTACATAATGTTCCCACCGAGGAGTAGGGGTCGACACGTAACGAATGTTGTTAAATATTGTGTCCGAGATATCAGGTTGCATTAGGTTAGGACATATAACGTTGTATACGTACATAATGTTCCCACCGAGAAGTAGGTGCCGACACGAATGGAATGTTGTAAAATATTGCGTCCGAGATGTTATGTTGCCTTCGGTTAAGATACATAACGTTACAGAAGTATATAATGTTCCCACGGATAAGTAGGCGCCGACACGCAAGGAATGTTGTAAAATATCACATCCGAGATGTTAGGTTGCCCTAGGATAGGACATATAACGTTATAGACGTATATAATGTTGCCACCGAAAAGTAGGTGCCGACACGCAAGGAATGCTGTAAAATATTACATCCGAGATGTTAGGTTGTATTAGGATAGGACATATAACGTTATATACGTACATAATGTTCCCACCAAGAAGTAGGGGCCGACACGCCACGAATGTTGTAGAATATAACGTCCGAGATGTTAGGTTACCCTAGGATAGGATATCTAACTTTATAGACGTATATAATTTTCCCACCGAAAAGTAGGTGCCGACACGCAAGTAATGTTGTAAAATATTACTTCCGAGATGTTAGATTGCCTTATGTTAGTACATATAACGTTATAGACGTACATAATGTTCCCACCGAGGAGTAGGGGTCGACAAGCAAGGAATGTTATAAAATATTACATCCGAGATGTTAGGTTGCCCTAGGATAGGACATATAACGTTATAGACGTATATAATGTTACCACCGAAAAGTAGGTGCCGACACACAAGGAATGCTGTAAAATATTACATCCGAGATGTTAGGTTGCCTTAGGATAGGATATATAACGTTATAGAAGTACATAATGTTCCCACCGAGAAACAGGGGCAGACACGCAGCGAATGTTATAAAATATTACATACGAGGTGTTAGGTTGCCTTAGGTTAGGACATATAACGTTATAGACGTACACAATGTTCCCACCGAGAAGTAGAGGCCTACAGGCCACGAATGTTGTAAAATATTACATATGAGGTGCTAGGTTGCCTTAGGTTAGGACACACAACGTTATAGACGTACATAATGTTCCCACCGAGAAGTGGAGGCCGACACGCCACGAATGTTGTGAAATATTACATTCGAGATGTTAGGTTGCCCTAGGATAGGATATATAACGTTATAGACGTACATAATGTTCCCACCGAGAAGTAGGTGCCGACACGCAAGGAATGTTGTAAAATATCACGTCCGAGATGTTAGATTGCCTTAGGTTAGGACATATTACGTTATGGCTACACATAATGTTCCCACCGAGGAGTAGGGGTCGACACACAACGAATGTTGTTAAATATTGTGTCCGAGATATCAGGTTGCATTAGGTTAGGACATATAACGTTAGATACGTACATAATGTTCCCACCGAGAAGTAGGTGCCGACACGCATGGAATGTTGTAACATATTGCGTCTGAGATGTTAGGTTTCCTTAGGTTAGGACGTATAACGTTATAGAAGTACATAATGTTCCCAACGAGAAGTAGGGGCCGACACGCCACAAATGTTGTAAAATATTACATCCGAGATGTTAGCTTGCCTTAGGTTAGGACGTATAACTTTATAGTCGTACACAATGTTCCCACCAAGAAGTAGGGGCCGACACGCCACGAATGTTGTAAAATATCACATACGAGGTGTTAGGTTGCCTTATGTTAGGATATATAAAGTTCTAGACGTATATAATATTCGCACGGAGCAGTATGCGCCGAAACGCAAGGAATGTTGTAAAATATTACATCCGAGATGTTAGGTTGCCTTAGGTTAGGACATATTACGTTATAGCTGCACATAATGTTCCCACCGTGGAGTAGGGGTCGACACGTAACGAATGTTGTTAAATATTGTGTCCGAGATATCAGGTTGCGTTAGGTTAGGACATATAACGTTATATACGTACATAATGTTCCCACCGAGAAGTAGGTGCCGACACGCATGGTATGTTGTAAAATATTGCGTCTGAGATGTTAGGTTGCCTTAGGCTAGGACATATTACGTTATAGCTGCACATAATGATCCCACCGAGAAGTAGAGGCCGACACGCAAGGAATGTTTTAAAATATTACATCCGAGATGTTAGGTTGCCTTATGTTAGGATATATAAAGTTATAGACGTATATAATATTCCCACGGAGCAGTATGCGTCGACACGCAAGGAATGTTGTAAAATATTACATCCGAGACGTTAGGTTGCCCTAGGATAGGACATATAACGTTATAGACGTACATAATGTTCCCACCGAGGAGTAGGGGTCGACACGTAACGAATGTTGTTAAATATTGTGTCCGAGATATCAGGTTGCATTAGGTTAGGACATATAACGTTATATACGTACATAATGTTCCCACCAGGAAGAAGGTGCCGACACGAATGGAATTTTGTAAAATATTACAGCCGAGATGTTAGGTTGCCTTAGGTTAGGACATATTACGTTATAGCTGCACATAATGTTCCCACCGAGAAGAAGTGGCCGACACGCCACGAATGTTGTTAAATATTACATCCGAGGTGTCAGGTTGCCTTAGGTTAGGACATATAACGTTATATCCGTACATAATGTTCCCACCGAGAAGTAGGTGCCGACACGCAAGGAATGTTATAAAATATCACGTCCGAGATGTTAAATTGCCTTAGGTTAGGACATATAACGTTATAGACGTACATAATGTTCCCACCGAGGAGTAGGGGTCAACACGTAACGAATGTTGTTAAATATTGTGTCCGAGATATCAGGTTGCATTAGGTTAGGACATATAACGTTATATACGTACATAATGTTCCCACCGAGAAGTAGGTGCCGGCACGCATGGAATGTTGTAAAATATTGCGTCCGAGATGTTAGGTTGCCTTAGGCTAGGACATATTACGTTATAGCTGCACATAATGTTCCCACCGAGAAGTAGAGGCCGACACGGAAGGAATGTTGTAAAATATTACATCCGAGATGTTAGGTTGCCTTAGGTTAGGATATATAAAGTTATAGACGTATACAATATTCCCGCGGAGCAGTATGCGTCGACACGCAAGGAATGTTGTAAAATATTACATCCGAGACGTTAGGTTGCCTTAGGTGAGGGCATATTACGTTATAGCTGCACATAATGTTCCCACCGAGAAGTAGAGGCCTACACGCCACGAATGTTGTAAAACATTACGTCCGCAATGTTAGGTTGCCCTAGGATAGGACATATAACGTTATAGACGTATATAATGTTACCACCGAAAAGTAGGTGCCGGCACGCAAGGATTGCTGTAAAATATTACATCCGAGGTGTTAGGTTGTCTTCGGTTAGGACATAGAATGTTATATCCGTACATAAAGTTCACACCGAGAAGTAGGGGCCGACACGCCACAAATGTTGTAAAATATTACATCCGAGATGTTAGGTTGCCTTAGCTTAGGACGTATAACGTTATAGAAGTATATAATGTTCCCACCGGGAAGTAGGCGCCGACAGGCCACGAATGTTGTAAAATATTACATCCGAGATGTTAGGTTGCCTTAGGTTAGGGTATGTAAAGTTATAGACGTATATAATATTCCCACGGAGCAGTATGCGTCGACACGCCACGAATGTTGTAAAATATTACATCCGACACGTTAGGTTGCCTTAGGTTAGGACATATTACGTTATAGCTGCACATAATGTTCCCACCGAGAAGTAGAGGCCGACACGGAAGGAATGTTGTAAAATATTACATCCGAGATGTTAGGTTGCCTTAGGTTAGGATATATAAAGTTATAGACGTATACAATATTCCCGCGGAGCAGTATGCGTCGACACGCAAGGAATGTTGTAAAATATTACATCCGAGACGTTAGGTTGCCTTAGGTGAGGGCATATTACGTTATAGCTGCACATAATGTTCCCACCGAGAAGTAGAGGCCTACACGCCACGAATGTTGTAAAACATTACGTCCGCAATGTTAGGTTGCCCTAGGATAGGACATATAACGTTATAGACGTATATAATGTTACCACCGAAAAGTAGGTGCCGGCACGCAAGGATTGCTGTAAAATATTACATCCGAGGTGTTAGGTTGTCTTCGGTTAGGACATAGAATGTTATATCCGTACATAAAGTTCACACCGAGAAGTAGGGGCCGACACGCCACAAATGTTGTAAAATATTACATCCGAGATGTTAGGTTGCCTTAGCTTAGGACGTATAACGTTATAGAAGTATATAATGTTCCCACCGGGAAGTAGGCGCCGACAGGCCACGAATGTTGTAAAATATTACATCCGAGATGTTAGGTTGCCTTAGGTTAGGGTATGTAAAGTTATAGACGTATATAATATTCCCACGGAGCAGTATGCGTCGACACGCCACGAATGTTGTAAAATATCACATCCGAGACGTTAGGTTGCCTTAGGTTAGGACATATTACGTTATAGCTGCACATAATGTTCCCACCGAGAAGTAGAGGCCTACACGCCACGAATGTTGCAAAATATTACATACGAGGTGTTAGGTTGCCTTAGGTTAGGACATATACCGTTATAGACGTGCACAATGTTCCCACCGAAAAGTAGAGGCCTACACGCCACGAATGTTGTAAAATATTACATACGAGGTGTTAGGTTGCCTTAGGTTAGGACACACAACGTTATAGACGTACATAATGTTCCCACCGAGAAGTGGAGGCCGACACGCCACGAATGTTGTGAAATATTACATTCGGGATGTTAGGTTTGCTTAGCTTAGTACATATAACGTTATATACGTACATTATGTGCCCACCAAGAAGTAGGCGCCGACACGCAAGGAATGTTGTAAAATATGACATCCGAAATGTTAGGTTGCCTTAGGTTAGGATATATAACATTATAGACGTACATAATGTTCCCACCGAGGAGTAGGGGTCGACACGTAACGAATGTTGTTAAATATTGTGTCCGAGATATCAGGTTGCATTAGGTTAGGACATATAACGTTGTATACGTACATAATGTTCCCACCGAGAAGTAGGTGCCGACACGAATGGAATGTTGTAAAATATTGCGTCCGAGATGTTATGTTGCCTTCGGTTAAGATACATAACGTTACAGAAGTATATAATGTTCCCACGGATAAGTAGGCGCCGACACGCAAGGAATGTTGTAAAATATCACATCCGAGATGTTAGGTTGCCCTAGGATAGGACATATAACGTTATAGACGTATATAATGTTGCCACCGAAAAGTAGGTGCCGACACGCAAGGAATGCTGTAAAATATTACATCCGAGATGTTAGGTTGCCTTAGGATAGGATATATAACGTTATAGAAGTACATAATGTTCCCACCGAGAAACAGGGGCCGACACGCAGCGAATGTTGTAAAATATTACATACGAGGTGTTAGGTTGCCTTAGGTTAGGACATATAACGTTATAGACGTACACAATATTCCCACCGAGAAGTAGAGGCCTACAGGCCACGAATGTTGTAAAATATTACATATGAGGTGTTAGGTTGCCTTAGGTTAGGACACACAACGTTATAGACGTACATAATGTTCCCACCGAGAAGTGGAGGCTGACACGCCACGAATGTTGTGAAATATTACATTCGAGATGTTAGGTTTGCTTAGTGTTAGGTACACGTAGGCTATCCGCGTACTTCGAATATTGCACTAGGTGCCGTCTGAGATTCGAAGGACCACCCAATGATTTGGGACTGATGTTAGTGTTACGTAGCTGACTGATTCAGCTCTGAAAAACTTCTGAACTACTGTGTTGGACAGTTTATTTTCTGAACTCTACTGAACTCCTCTCTCTACTGTTCTGCTAACTATTCTGGTCTAACTGTACAAAAATCTCTTAATTTAAGTCCTGGCAGTCCCCACTATGGACCCTTCCCCCAAGTGGCGGGCCCATAAGGGAGGTGCCGAGTTTCCTAATTAACCAACCCCAAGTCATCCCCTTCCAGCTTGCCCGAAGCACGTTACATTTGGAAGCGGGGATGTTGCGAATGGTCACTGTTAGACGAAAGTTTGGCAACAGCGCAGAGATTCCGCCAGGTCAAGTTGAGCCCAACGGTACGGGTCTACGTATTATAGTCTTAAACATATTCTAATCCTAAGGATCCTTTGGAAGGTAACTTTATGGTAACCTTGGTGAAATTGCTGAGGCAAGACGAAACCCTAATAAATGAAATTACTTTAAGTGCCACATATTGGCTGCAGCCGGTCTGCTAAAACTGACAAAAGACGAAACTCTATACATGACTGACCGTACCATAAAGTCGCCCCTGCGTTGCTCCAAACACTTAGGTTAGTACATATAACGTTATATACGTACATAATGTGCCCACCAAGAAGTAGGGGCCGACACGCAAGGAATGTTATAAAATACTACATCCGAGATGTTAGGTTGCCCTAGGATAGGACATATAACGTTATAGACGCATATAATGTTACCACCGAAAAGTAGGTGCCGACACGCAAGGAATTTTGTAAAATATTACTACCGAGATGTTAGATTGCCTTAGGTTAGGACATATTACGTTATAGCTGCTCATAATGTTCCCACCGAGAAGTAGTGGCCGACACGCCACGAATGTTGTTAAATATTACATCCGAGGTGTTAGGTTGCCTTAGGTTAGGACATATAACGTTATAGCCGTACATAATGTTCCCACCAAGAAGTAGGGGCCGACACGCAAGGAATGTCGTAAAATATCACGTCAGAGATGTTATGTTGCCTTCGGTTAGGATATATAACGTTACAGAAGTTTATAATGTTCCCACGGATAAGTAGGCGCCGACACGCAAGGAGTGTTGTAAAATATTACGTCCGAGATGTTATGTTGCCTTCGGTTAGGATATATAACGTTACAGAAGTATATAATGTTCCCACGGATAAGTAGGCTCCGACACGCAAGGAATGTTGTAAAATATTACATCCGAGAAGTTAGGTGGCTTTAGGTTAGGACATATAATGTTATAGCCGTACATAATGTTCCCACCGAGAAGTAGGTGCCGACAAGAATGGAATGTTGTAAAATATTGCGTCCGAGATGTTAGGTGGCCTTAGGTTAGGACATATAATGTTATAGCCGTACATAATGTTCCCACCGCGAAGTAGGCGCCGACACGCAAGGAATGGTGTAAAATATTACATCCTAGAAGTTAGTTTGCCCTAGGATAGGACATATAACGTTATAGACGTATATAAAGTTACCACCGAAAAGTAGGTGCCGACACGCAAGGAATGCTGTAAAATATTACATCCGAGAAGTTAGGTGGCTTTAGGTTAGGACATATAATTTTATAGCCGTACATAATGTTCCCACCGAGAAGTAGGGGCCGACACGCAAGGAATGTTGTAAAATATTACATCCGAGATGTTAGGTTGCCCTAGGATAGGACATATAACGTTATAGACGTACATAATGTTCCCACCGAGGAGTAGGGGTCGACACTTAACGAATGTTGTTAAATATTGTGTCCGAGATATCAGGTTGCATTAGGTTAGGACATATAACGTTATATACGTACATAATGTTCCCACCAAGAAGTAGGGGCCGACACGCCACGAATGTTGTAGAATATAACGTCCGAGATGTTAGGTTACCCTAGGATAGGATATATAACTTTATAAGCGTATATAATGTTCCGACCAAATGTAGGTGCCGACACGCAAGGAATGTTGTAAAATATTACATCCGAGATGTTAAGTTGCCCTAGGATAGGACATATAACGTTATAGACGTATATAATGTTACCACCGAAAAGTAGGTGCCGACACGCAAGGAATGTTGTAAAATATCACGTACGAGATGTTATGTTGCCTTCGGTTAGGATACATAACGTTACAGAAGTATATAATGTTCCCACAGATAAGTAGGCGCCGACACGCAAGGAATGTTGTAAAATATTACACCCAAGATGTTAGGTTCCCTTAGGTAAGGATATATAACGTTATTGACGTATATAAATTTCCCACCGGGAAGTAGGGGCCGACATGCCAGGAATGTTGTAAAATATTACAACCGAGATGTTGGGTTACCTTAGGTTAGGATATACAACGTTATAGACGTATATAATGTCCCCACCTAGAACTGCGGGACGACACGCCACGTATGTTGTAAAATGTTACACGCCAGATGTTAGGTTCCCTTAGGTAAGGATATATAACGTTATAGACGTATATAATGTTCCCACAGAGAAGTAGCGGCTAACAAACCAGGAATGTTTTCAAATATTACATCCGAGATGTTAGGTTTCCTTACGTTAGGATATACAACGTTATAGACGTATATCATGTCCCCACCGAGATGTTGGCGCCGTCACGCCAGGAATGTTGTAAAATATTACATCCGACGTATGATGTTGCCTTAGGTCAGGATATATAACGTTATAGAAGTATATAATGTTCCCACCGAGTAGTAGGGACCGACATGCCAGGAATGCTCTAAAATATTTCATCCGAAATTTTAGGTTGCGTTAGGTTGGGGTATATAAAGTCATAGAGGTATATGATGTTCCCACCGAGAAGAAGGGGCCCACAAGCCAGGAATGTTGTAAGATGCTACACGCGATATGTTAGGTTCCGCTAGGTAAGTATATATAACGTTATAGACGTATATAAAGTTTGCACCGGGAAGTAGGGTCCGACACGCCACGAATGTTGTCAAATATTACTTCTGAGAAGCTAGGTTGCCTTAGGTTAGGATATACAACGTTATAGACGTATATAATGTCCCCACCGAGATGTTGGCGCCGTCACGCCAGGAATGTTGTAAAATATTACATCCGAGGTGTTAGGGTGCCTCAGGTTAGCATATATAACGTTAGTGACGTATATAATGTTCACACCGAGAAGTAGGGGCAGACACGCCAGGAATGTCGTAAAATATTACAACCGAGATGTTAGGTTGCCTTAGGTTGGGATACATAACCTTGTAGACGTATATAATGTTCCCACCGAGATGTGGGGGCCGACACGTCAGGCATGTTGTAAAATATTACATCCGAAACGTTAGGTTGCCTTAGGTTAGGATATATAACGTTATAGACGTATATAATGTTCCCACCGAGAACTGCGGGCCGTCACGCCAGGAATGTTGTAAATTATTACACCCGAGGTGTTAGGTTCCCTCTGGTAAGCATACATACCGTTATAGACGTATATAATGTTCCCACCGAGACGTAGGGTCCGACATGCCAGGAATGTTGTAAAATATAACATCCGAGATGTCAGGTTGCCATAGGTTAGGATATACAACGTCATAGACGTATATGATGTTCCCACCGAGATGTAGGGGCCGTCACGCCAGGAATGTTGTAAAATATTACACTCAAGATTTTAGGGTTTCTTAGGTTAGGATATACGACGTTATAGACGTACATAATGTTCCCACCGAGAAGTAGGGGCCGTCACGCCAGGAATGTTGTAAAATATTACATCCGAGGTGTTAGGATGCCTCAGGTTAGGATATATAACGTTATAGACGTATATAATGTTCCCACCGAGAAGTAGGGACCGACCTGCGAGGAATTTTCTAAAATATTTCATCCGAAATGTTAGGTTCCGTTAGGTTAGGATATACAACGTCATAGACGTACATGATGTTCCCTCCGAGAACTGCGGGCCGACACGTCAGGTATGTTGTAAAATGTTACACGCGAGATGTTAGGTTCCCTTAGGTAAGGATATATAGCGTCATAGACGTACATAAACTTCCCACCGGGAAGTAGGGGCCGACACGCCAGGAATGTTGTCAAATATTACTTCTGAGATGTTAGGTTGCCTTAGGATAGGATATACAACGTTATAGACGTATATAATGTCCCCACCTCGATGTAGGCGCCGACATGCCAGGAATGTTGTAAAATATTACATCCGAGGTATGAGGATGCCTCAGGTTAGGATATATAACGTTATAGACGTACATAATGTTGCCAACGAGATGTAGGGGCCGTCACGCCAGGAATGTTGTAAAATATTACATCCGAGGTGTTAGGTTGCCTCAAGTCAGCATATATAACGTTATTGACGTATATAATGTTCCCACCGAGATGTTGGCGCCGTCACGCCAGGAATGTTGTAAAATATTACATCCGAGGTGTTAGGGTGCCTCAGGTTAGCATATATAACGTTAGTGACGTATATAATGTTCCCATCGAGAAGTAGGGGCCGACACGCCAGGCATGTTGTAAAATATTAGATCGGAGATGTTAGGTTGCCTTAGGTTAGGATATATAATGTTATAGACGTATATGATGTTCCCACCGAGAAGTAGGGGCAGACACGCCAGGAATGTTGTAAAATATTACACCCGAGATGTTGGGTTCCCTCAGGTAAGGATATATACCGTTATAGACGTATATAATGTTCCCACCGAGAAGTAGGGGCCGACACGCCAGGCATGTTGTAAAATATTACATCCGAGGTTTTAGGATGCCTCAGGTTAGCATATATAACGTTATTGACGTATATATGTTCCCACCGAGAAGTAGGGGCCGACACGCCAGGCATGTTGTAAAATATTAGATCAGAGATGTTAGGTTTCCTTAGGTCAGGATATACAACGTCATAGACGTATATAATGTTCCCACCGAGAAGTAGGGGCCGACACGCCAGGCATGTTGTAAAATATTACATCCGAAATGTTAGGTTGCCTTAGATTAGGATATATAACGTCATAGAGGTATATGGTGTTCCCACCGAGAAGAAGGGGCCGACAAACCAGGAATGTTGTCAAATATTACGTCCGAGATGTTAGGTTTCCTTAGGTTAGGATATACAATGTTATAGACGTATATAATCTCCCCACCGAGATGTAGGCGCCGATACGCCAGGAATGTTGTAAAATATTACATCCGAGGTGTGATGTTGCCTTAGGTTAGGATATATAACGTTATAGAAGTATATAATGTTCCCACCGAGAAGTAGGGACCGACATGCCAGGAATGTTCTAAAATATTTCATCCTAAATGTTAGGTTGCCTTAGATTAGGATATATAACGTCATAGAGGTATATGGTGTTCCCACCGAGAAGAAGGGGCCGACAAACCAGGAATGTTGTCAAATATTACGTCCGAGGTGTTAGGTTTCCTTAGGTTAGGATATACAACGATATAGACGTATATAATGTCCCCACCGAGATGTAGGCGCCGTCACGGCAGGAATGTTGTAAAATATTACATCCGAGGTTATAGGATGCCTCAGGTTAGCATATATAACGTTATTGACGTATATAATGTTCCCACCGAGAAGTAGGGGCCGACACGCCAGGCATGTTGTAAAATATTACATCCGAGATGTTAGGTTGCCTTAGGTTAGGATATATAACGATATAGACGTATATGATGTTCCAACCGAGAAGGAGGGGCAGACACGCCAGGAATGCTGTAAAATATTACAACCGAGATTTTAGTTTTCCTTAGGTTAGGATATACAAAGTTATAGACGTATATAATGTCCCCACCGAGATGTAGGGGCCGACACGCCAGGAATGTTATAAAATATTATATCCGACGTGTTAGGTTGCCTTAGGTTGGGATATACAACGTTATAGACGTATATAATGTACCCACCAAATAGTAGGGACCGACATGCCAGGAATGTTGTAAAATAGTACATCCGAGATGTTAGGTAGCCTTAGGTTAGGATATACAACGTCATAGACGTATATAATGTTCCCACCGAGAAGTAGAGGCCGACACGCCAGGAATGTCGTAAAATATTACAACCGAGATGTTAGGTTGCCTTAGGTTGGGATACATAACGTTGTAGACGTATATAATGTTCCCACCAAGATGTAGGGGCCGACACGTCAGGCATGTTGTAAAATATTACATCCGAGATGTTAGGTTCCCTTAGGTTAGGATGTACAACGTTGTAGACGTATATAATGTTCCCACCGAGAAGTAGGGCACGACACGCCAGGAATATTGTGAAATATTACACTCAGGATTTTAGGGTTCCTTAGGTTAGGATATATAACGTTATAGACGTACATAATGTTCCCACCGAGAAGTAGAGGCCGACACGCCAGGAATGTCGTAAAATATTACTTCTGAGATGTTAGGTTGCCTTAGGATAGGATATAAAACGTTATAGACGTATATAATGTTCCCATCGAGAAGTAGGGGCCGACACGCCAGGCATGTTATAAAATATTAGATCGGAGATGCTAGGTTGCCTTAGGTTGGGATACATAACGTTGTAGACGTACATAATGTTCCCACCGAGATGTGGGGGCCGACACGTCAGGCATGTTGTAAAATATTACATCCGAAGCGTTAGGTTGGCTTAGGTTAGGATATATAACGTTATAGACGTATATAATGTTCCCACCGAGAACTGCGGGCCGTCACGCCAGGAATGTTGTAAAATATTACACCCGAGGTGTTAGGTTCCCTCTGGTAAGCATATATACCGTTATAGACGTATATAATGTTCCCACCGAGACGTAGGGTCCGACATGCCAGGAATGTTGTAAAATATTACATCCGAGATGTCAGGTTGCCATAGGTTAGGATATACAACGTCATAGACGTATATGATGTTCCCACCGAGATGTAGGGGCCGTCACGCCAGGAATGTTGTAAAATATTACACGCGAGATGTTAGGTTCCCTTAGGTAAGGATATATAGCGTTATAGACGTACATAAAGTTCCCACCGGGAAGTAGGGGCCGACACGCCAGGAATGTTGTCAAATATTACTTCTGAGATGTTAGGTTGCCTTAGGATAGGATATAAAACGTTATAGACGTATATAATGTCCCCACCGAGATGTAGGCGCCGACATGCCAGGAATGTTGTAAAATATTACATCCGAGGTATCAGGATGCCTCAGGTTAGGATATATAACGTTATAGACGTGTATAATGTTCCCAACGAGAAGTTGGGGCCGACACGCGAGGCATGTTGTAAAATATTACATCCGAGATGTTAGGTCCCCTTAGGTTAGGATATACAACGCTGTAGACGTATATAATGTTCCCACCGTGAAGTAGGGCACGACACGCCAGGAATGTTGTAAAATATTACACTCAAGAATTTAGGGTTCCTTAGGTTAGGATATATGACGTTATAGACGTACATAATGTTCCCACCGGGAAGTAGGGGCCGACACGCCAGGAATGTTGTCAAATATTACTTCTGAGATGTTAGGTTGCCTTAGGATAGGATATACAACGTTATAGACGTATATAATGTTCCCATCGAGAAGTAGGGGCCGACACGCCAGGCATGTTATAAAATATAAGATCGGAGATGCTAGGTTGCCTTAGGTTAGGATATATAATGTTATAGACGTACATAATGTTCCCACCAAGAAGTAGGGGCCGACACGCCACGAATGTTGTAATATATTACATCCGAGATGTTAGGTTGCCCTAGGATAGGACATATAACGTTATAGACGTACATAATGTTCCCACCGAGAAGTAGGTGCCGACACGCAAGGAATGTCGTAAAATATCACGTCAGAGATGTTATGTTGCCTTCGGTTAGGATATATAACGTTACAGAAGTATATAATGTTCCCACGGATAAGTAGGCGCCGACACGCAAGGAATGTTGTAAAATATTACGTCCGAGATGTTATGTTGCCTTCGGTTAGGATATATAACGTTACAGAAGTATATAATGTTCCCACGGATAAGTATGCTCCGACACGAAAGGAATGTTGTAAAATATTACATCCGAGAAGTTAGGTGGCTTTAGGTTAGGACATATAATGTTATAGCCGTACATAATGTTCCCACCGAGAAGTAGGTGCCGACAAGAATGGAATGTTGTTAAATATTGCGTCCGAGATGTTAGGTGGCCTTAGGTTAGGACATATAATGTTATAGCCGTACATAATGTTGCCACCGAGAAGTAGGCGCCGACACGCAAGGAATGGTGTAAAATATTACATCCGAGATGTTAGGTTGCCCTAGGATAGGACATATAACGTTATAGACGTATATAATGTTACCACCGAAAAGTAGGTGCCGACACGCAAGGAATGCTGTAAAATATTACATCCGAGAAGTTAGGTGGCTTCAGGTTAGGACATATAATGTTATAGCCGTACATAATGTTCCCACCGAGAAGTAGGGGCCGACACGCAAGGAATGTTGTAAAATATTACACCCAAGATGTTAGGTTCCCTTAGGTAAGGATATATAACGTTATTGACGTATATAAATTTCCCACCGGGAAGTAGGGGCCGACATGCCAGGAATGTTGTAAAATATTACAACCGAGATGTTGGGTTACCTTAGGTTAGGATATACAACGTTATAGACGTATATAATGTCCCCACCTAGAACTGCGGGACGACACGCCACGAATGTTGTAAAATGTTACACGCCAGATGTTAGGTTCCCTTAGGTAAGGATATATAACGTTATAGACGTATATAATGTTCCCACAGAGAAGTAGCGGCTAACAAACCAGGAATGTTTTCAAATATTACATCCGAGATGTTAGGTTTCCTTACGTTAGGATATACAACGTTATAGACGTATATAATGTCCCCACCGAGATGTTGGCGCTGTCACGCCAGGAATGTTGTAAAATATTACATCCGAGGAGTTAGGATGCCTCAGGTTAGCATATATTACGTTATTGACGTATATAATGTTCCCACGGAGAAGTAGGGGCCGACACGCCAGGCATGTTGTAATATATTACATCCGAGATGTTAGGTTGCCTTAGGTTAGAATATATAACGGCATAGACGTATATGATGTTCCCACCGAGAACTGCGGGCCGACACGCCAGGAATGTTGTAAAATATTACACTCGAGATGTTGGGTTTCCTTAGGTTAGGATATATAACGCTATAGACGAATATAATGCTCCCACCGAGAAGTAGGGGCCGACACGCCAGGAATGTCGTAAAATATTACAACCGAGATGTTGGGTTGGCTTAGGTAAGGATATATAACGTTATAGACGTATATAATGTTCCCACTGAGAAGTAGCGGCTAACAAACCAGGAATATTTTCAAATATTACATCCGAGATGTTAGGTTTCCTTACGTTAGGATATACAACGTTATAGACGTATATCATGTCCCCACCGAGATGTTGGCGCCGTCACGCCAGGAATGTTGTAAAATATTACATCCGACGTATGATGTTGCCTTAGGTCAGGATATATAACGTTATAGAAGTATATAATGTTCCCACCGAGTAGTAGGGACCGACATGCCAGGAATGCTCTAAAATATTTCATCCGAAATTTTAGGTTGCGTTAGGTTGGGGTATATAAAGTCATAGAGGTATATGATGTTCCCACCGAGAAGAAGGGGCCCACAAGCCAGGAATGTTGTAAAATGCTACACGCGATATGTTAGGTTCCGCTAGGTAAGTATATATAACGTTATAGACGTATATAAAGTTCGCACCGGGAAGTAGGGTCCGACACGCCATGAATGTTGTCAAATATTACTTCTGAGAAGCTAGGTTGCCTTAGGTTAGGATATACAACGTTATAGACGTATATAATGTCCCCACCGAGATGTTGGCGCCGTCACGCCAGGAATGTTGTAAAATATTACATCCGAGGTGTTAGGGTGCCTCAGGTTAGCATATATAACGTTAGTGACGTATATAATGTTCACACCGAGAAGTAGGGGCAGACACGCCAGGAATGTCTTAAAATATTACAACCGAGATGTTAGGTTGCCTTAGGTTGGGATACATAACCTTGTAGACGTATATAATGTTCCCACCGAGATGTGGGGGCCGACACGTCAGGCATGTTGTAAAATATTACATCCGAAACGTTAGGTTGCCTTAGGTTAGGATATATAACGTTATAGACGTATATAATGTTCCCACCGAGAACTGCGGGCCGTCACGCCAGGAATGTTGTAAATTATTACACCCGAGGTGTTAGGTTCCCTCTGGTAAGCATACATACCGTTATAGACGTATATAATGTTCCCACCGAGACGTAGGGTCCGACATGCCAGGAATGTTGTAAAATATTACATCCGAGATGTCAGGTTGCCATAGGCTAGGATATACAACGTCATAGACGTATATGATGTTCCCACCGAGATGTAGGGGCCGTCACGCCGGGAATGTTGTAAAATATTACACTCAAGATTTTAGGGTTTCTTAGGTTAGGATATATGACGTTATAGACGTACATAATGTTCCCACCGAGAAGTAGGGGCCGACACGCCAGGCATGTTGTAAAATATAAGATCGGAGATGTTAGGTTGCCTTAGGTTAGGATATATAACGTTATAGACGTGTATGATGTTCCCACCGAGAAGTAGGGGCAGACACGCCAGGAATATTGTAAAATATTACAACCGAGATGTTAGGTTTCCTTAGGTTAGGATATACAACGTTATAGACGTATATAATGTCCCCACCGAGATGTTGGCGCCGTCACGCCAGGAATGTTGTAAAATATTACATCCGAGGTGTTAGGGTGCCTCAGGTTAGCATATATAACGTTAGTGACGTATATAATGTTCCCATCGAGAAGTAGGGGCCGACACGCCAGGAATGTTGTAAAATATTAGATCGGAGATGTTAGGTTGCCTTAGGTTAGGATATATAATGTTATAGACGTATATGATGTTCCCACCGAGAAGTAGGGGCAGACACGCCAGGAATGTTGTAAAATATTACACCCGAGATGTTGGGTTCCCTCAGGTAAGGATATATACCGTTATAGACGTATATAATGTTCCCACCGAGAAGTAGGGGCCGACACGCCAGGCATGTTGTAAAATATTACATCCGAGGTTTTAGGATGCCTCAGGTTAGCATATATAACGTTATTGACGTATATATGTTCCCACCGAGAAGTAGGGGCCGACACGCCAGGCATGTTGTAAAATATTAGATCAGAGATGTTAGGTTTCCTTAGGTTAGGATATACAACGTCATAGACGTATATAATGTTCCCACCGAGAAGTAGGGGCCGACACGCCAGGCATGTTGTAAAATATAAGATCGGAGATGTTAGGTTGCCTTAGGTTAGGATATATAACGTTATAGACGTATATGATGTTCCAACCGAGAAGTAGGGGCAGACACGCCAGGAATGTTGTAAAATATTACACCTGAGATGTTAGGTTCCCTTAGGTAAGGATATGTAACGTTATAGACGTATATAATGTTCCCACTGAGATGTAGCGGCCAACAAGCCAGGAATGTTTTCCAATATTACATCCAAGATGTTAGGTTTCCCTACGTTAGGATATACAACGTTATAGATGTATATAATATCCCCAACGAGATGTTGGCGCCATCACGCCAGGAATGTTGTAAAATATTACATCCGAGGCGTTAGGATGCCTCAGGTTAGCATATAAAACGTTATTGACGTATATAATGTTCCCACCGAGAAGTAGGGGCCGACACGCCAGGCATGTTGTAAAATACTACAACCGAGATGTTAGGTTGCCTTAAGTTGGGATACATTACGTTATAGACGTATATAATGTTCCCACCGAGAAGTAGGGGCCCGACACGCCAGGCATGTTGTAAAATATTACACCTGAGATGTTAGGTTCCCTTAGGTAAGGATATGTAACGTTATAGACGTATATAATCTTCCCACTGAGATGTAGCGGCCAACAAGCCAGGAATGTTTTCCAATATTACATCCAAGATGTTAGGTTTCCCTACGTTAGGATATAAAACGTTATAGATGTATATAATATCCCCAACGAGATGTTGGCGCCATCACGCCAGGAATGTTGTAAAATATTACATCCGAGGCGTTAGGATGCCTCAGGTTAGCATATATAACGTTATTGACGTACATAATGTTACCACCGAGAAGTAGGGGCCGACACGAAAGGAATGTTGTAAAATATTACATCCGAGATGTTAGGTTGCCCTAGGATAGAACATATAACGTTATAGCCGTATATAATGTTACCACCGAAAAGTAGGTGCCGACACGCCACGAATATTGTAAAATATTACATACGAGGTGTTAGGTTGCCTTAGGATAGGACATATAACGTTATAGACGTGCATAATGTTCCCACCGAGAAGTAGGGGCCGACACGCCAGGAATGTTGTTAAATATTTCTTCTGAGATGTTAGGTTCCCTTAGGTTGGATATACAACGTTATAGACGTATATAATGTTCCCACCAAGAAGTAGGGACCGACACGCGAGGAATGTTCTAAAATATTACATCCGAGATGTTAGATTGCCTCATGTTAGCATATACAACGTCATTGACGTATATAATGTTCACACGGAGAAGTAGGGGCCGACACGCCAGGCATGTTGTAAAATATTTCATCCGAGATGTTAGATTGCCTTAGGTTAGGATACATATTGTTAAAGACGTATATGATGTTCCCACCGAGAAGTAGAGGCCGACACGCCACGAATGTTGTAAAATATTACATCCGAGATGTTAGGTTGCCCTAGGATAGAACATATAACGTTATAGACGCACATAATGTTACCACCGAGAAGTAGGTGCCGACACGCAAGGAATGCTGTAAAATATCACGTCCGAGATGTTATGTTGCCTTCGGTTAGGATATGTAACGTTATAGAAGTATATAATGTTCCCACGGATAAGTAGGCCGCGACACGCAAGGAATGTTGTAAAATATTACATACGAGGTGTTAGGTTGCCTTAGCTTAGGGCACATAACGTTATAGACGTACATAATGTTCCCACCGAGAAGTAGAGGCCGACTCGCCACGAATGTTGTGAAATATTACATCCGAGATGTTAGGTTTGCTTAGGTTAGGACATGTAACGTTATATACGTACATAATGTTCCCACCAAGAAGTAGGGGCCGACACGCAAGGAATGTTGTAAAATATTACATCCGAGATGTTAGGTTGCCTTAGGTTAGAATATATAACGTTATAGACGTACATAATGTTCCCACAGAGCAGTATGCGCCGACACGCAAGGAATGTTGTAAAATATTACATCCGAGATGTTAGGCTGCCTTAGGTTAGGACATATTACGTTGTAGCTGCACATAATGTTCCCACCGAAAAGTAGGTGTCGACACGCCACGAATGTTGTAAAATATTACATACGAGGTGTTAGGTTGCCTTAGGTTAGGACATATAACGTTATAGACGTGCATAATGTTCCCACCGAGAAGTAGAGGCCTACACGCCACGAATGTTTTAAAATATTACATACGAGGTGTTAGGTTGCCTTAGGTTAGGGCACATATCGTTATAGACGTACATAATGTTCCCACCGAGAAGTAGAGGCCGACACGCCACGAATGTTGTGAAATATTACATCCGACATGTTAGGTTTGCTTAGGTTAGGACATATCACGTTATATACGTACATAATGTTGCCACCGAGAAGTAGAGGCCGACACGCCACGAATGTTGTGAAATATTACATACGAGGTGTTAGGTTGCCATAGGATAGGACATATAACGTTATATACGTACATAATGTTCCCACCAAGAAATAGGGGCCGACACGCAAGGAATGTTGTAAAATATTACATACGAGGTGTTAGGTTGCCTTAGGTTAGGGCACATAACGTTATAGACGTACATAATGTTCCCACCGAGAAGTAGGGGCAGACACGCAAGGAATGTTGTAAAATATTACATCCGAGATGTTAGGTGGCCCTAGGATAGGACATATAACGTTATATACGTACATAATGTTCCCACCAAGAAGTAGGGGCCGACACGCCACGAATGTTGTAGAATATAACGTCCGAGATGTTATGTTGCCTTCGGTTAGGATATATAACGTTATAGAAGTGTATAATGTTCCCACGGATAAGTAGGAGCCGACACGCAAATAATGTTGTAAAATATTACATCCGAGATGTTAGGTTGCCTTAGGTTAGTATATATAAGGTTATAGACGTATATAATATTCCCACGGAGCAGTATGCGCCGACACGCAAGGAATGTTGTAAAATATTACATCCGAGATGTTAGGCTGCCTTAGGTTAGGACATATTACGTTGTAGCTGCACATAATGTTCCCACCGAGATGTAGTGGCCGACACGCCACGAATGTTGTTAAATATTACATCCGAGGTGTTAGGTTGCCTTAGGTTAGGACATATAACGTTATGAGCCGTATATAATGTTCCCACCGAGAAGTAGGGGCCGACACGAAAGGAATGTTGTAAAATATTACATCCGAGATGTTAGGTTGCCCTAGGATAGAACATATAACGTTATAGCCGTATATAATGTTACCACCGAAAAGTAGGTGCCGACACGCCACGAATATTGTAAAATATTACATACGAGGTGTTAGGTTGCCTTAGGATAGGACATATAACGTTATAGACGTGCATAATGTTCCCACCGAGAAGTAGGGGCCGACACGCAAGGAATGTTGTAAAATATTACATCCGAGATGTTAGGTTGCCCTAGGATAGGACATATAACGTTATAGACGTATATAATGTTACCACCGAAAAGTAGGTGCCGACACGCCACGAATGTTGTAAAATATTACAAACGAGGTGTTAGGTTGCCTTAGGTTAGGACATATAACGATATAGACGTGCATAATGTTCCCACCGAGGAGTAGAGGCCTACACGCCACGAATGTTGTAAAATATTACATACGAGGTGTTAGGTTGCCTTAGGTTAGGGCACATATCGTTATAGACGTACATAATGTTCCCACCGAGAAGTAGAGGCCGACACGACACGAATATTGTGAAATATTACATCCGAGATGTTAGGTTTGCTTAGGTTACGACATATAACGTTATATACGTACATAATGTTGCCACCGAGAAGTAGAGGCCGACACGCCACGAATGTTGTGAAATATTACATCCGAGATGTTAGGTTTGCTTAGGTTAGGACATATAACGTTACATACGTACATAATGTTCCCACAAAGAAGTAGGGGCCAACACGCAAGGAATGTTGTAAAATATTACATCCGAGATGTTAGGTTGCCTTAGGTTAGGACATATAACGTTATAGACGTATATAATGTTACCACCGAAAAGTAGGTGCCGACGCGCAAGGAATGCTGTAAAATATTACATCCGAGATGTTAGGTTCCCTTAGGATAGGATATATAACGTTATATACGTACATAGTGTTGCCACCGAGAAGTAGATGCCGACACGCCACGAATGTTGTGAAATATTACATCCGAGATGTTATGTTTGCTTAGGTTAGGACATATAACGTTACATACGTACATAATGTTCCCACAAAGAAGTAGGTGCCAACACGCAAGGAATGTTGTAAAATATTACATCCGAGATGTTAGGTTGCCTTAGGTTAGGACATATAACGTTATGAGCCGTATATAATGTTCCCACCGAGAAGTAGGGGCCGACACGCCACGAATGTTGTAGAATATAACGTCCGCGATGTTAGGTTGCCCTACGATAGGATATATAACGTTATAGACGTATATAATGTTCCCACCGAGAAGTAGGTGCCGACACGCAAGGAATGTTGGAAAATATTACATCCGAGATGTTAGGTTGCCTTACGTTAGGATATATAACGCTATAGACGTACATAATGTTCCCACCGAGAAGTAGAGGCCTACACGCCACGAATGTTGTAAAATATTACATACGAGGTGTTAGGTTGCCTTAGGTTAGGGCACATAACGTTATAGACGTATATAATGTTCCCACCGAGAAGTAGAGGCCGACACGCCACGAATGTTGTGAAATATTACATCCGAGATGTTAGGTTTGCTTAGGGTAGGACATATAACGTTATATACGTACACAATGTTCCCACCAAGAAGTAGGGGCCGACACGCAAGGAATGTTGTAAAATATTACATCCGTGATGTTAGGTTTGCTTAGGTTAGGACATATAACGTTACATACGTACATAATGTTCCCACAAAGAAGTAGGGGCCGACACGCAAGGAATGTTGTAAAATATTACATCCGAGATGTTAGGTTGCCTTAGGTTAGGATATATAACGATATAGCTGCACATAATGTTCCCACCGAAAAGTAGGTGCCGACACGCCACGAATGTTGTAAAATATTACATACGATGTGTTAGGTTGCCTTAGGTTAGGACATATAACGTTATAGACGTGCATAATGTTCCCACCGAGAAGTAGAGGCCTACACGCCACGAATGTTGTAAAATATTACATACGAGGTGTTAGGTTGCCTTAGGTTAGAGCACATATCGTTATAGACGTACATATTGTTCCCACCGAGAAGTAGAGGCCGACACGCCACGAATGATTTGAAATATTACATCCGAGATGTTAGGTTTGCTTAGGATAGGACATATAACGTTATATACGTACATAATGTTCCCACCAAGAAGTAGGGGCCGACACGCCACGAATGTTGTAGAATATAACGTCCGAGATGTTATGTTGCCTTCGGTTAGGATATATAACGTTATAGAAGTGTATAATGTTCCCACGGATAAGTAGGAGCCGACACGCAAGTAATGTTGTAAAATATTACATCCGAGATGTTAGGTTGCCTTAGGTTAGTATATATCAGGTTATAGACGTATATAATATTCCCACGCAGCAGTATGCGCCGACACGCAAGGAATGTTGTAAAATATTACATCCGAGATGTTAGGCTGCCTTAGGTTAGGACATATTACGTTGTAGCTGCACATAATGTTCCCACCGAGATGTAGTGGCCGACACGCCACGAATGTTGTTAAATATTACATCCGAGGTGTTAGGTTGCCTTAGGTTAGGACATATAACGTTATGAGCCGTATATAATGTTCCCACCGAGAAGTAGGGGCCGACACGAAAGGAATGTTGTAAAATATTACATCCGAGATGTTAGGTTGCCCTAGGATAGAACATATAACGTTATAGCCGTATATAATGTTACCACCGAAAAGTAGGTGCCGACACGCCACGAATATTGTAAAATATTACATACGAGGTGTTAGGTTGCCTTAGGATAGGACATATTACGTTATAGACGTGCATAATGTTCCCACCGAGAAGTAGGGGCCGACACGCAAGGAATGTTGTAAAATATTACATCCGAGGTGTTAGGTTGCCTTAGGTTAGGGCACATAACGTTATAGACGTATATAATGTTCCCACCGAGAAGTAGAGGCCGACACGCCACGAATGTTGTGAAATATTACATCCGAGATGTTAGGTTTGCTTAGGGTAGGACATATAACGTTATATACGTACATAATGTTCCCACCAAGAAGTAGGGGCCGACACGCCACGAATGTTGTAGAATATAACGTCCGAGATGTTAGGTTGCCCTAGGATAGGATATATAACGTTATAGACGTATATAATGTTACCACCGAAAAGTAGGTGCCGACACGCCACGAATGTTGTAAAATATTACATACGAGGTGTTAGGTTGCCTTAGGTTAGGACATATAACGTTATAGACGTGCATAATGTTCCCACCGAGAAGTAGAGGCCTACACGCCACGAATGTTGTAAAATATTACATACGAGGTGTTAGGTTGCCTTAGGTTAGGGCACATATCATTATAGACGTACATAATGTTCCCACCGAAAAGTAGAGGCCGACACGCCACGAATGTTGTGAAATATTACATCCGAGATGTTAGGTTTGCTTAGGTTAGGACATATAACGTTATATACGTACATAATGTTGCCACCGAGAAGTAGAGGCCGACACGCCACGAATGTTGTGAAATATTACATCCGAGATGTTAGGTTTGCTTAGGTTAGGACATATAACGTTACATACGTACATAATGTTCCCACAAAGAAGTAGGGGCCAACACGCAAGGAATGTTGTAAAATATTACATCCGAGATGTTAGGTTGCCTTAGGTTAGTATATATAAGGTTATAGACCTATATAATATTCACACGGAGCAGTATGCGCCGACACGCAAGGAATGTTGTAAAATATTACATCCGAGATGTTAGGCTGCCTTAGGTTAGGACATATTACGTTGTAGCTGCACATAATGTTCCCACCGAGATTTTGTGGCCGACACGCCACGAATGTTGTTAAATATTACATCCGAGGTGTTAGGTTGCCTTAGGTTAGGACATATAACGTTATGAGCCGTATATAATGTTCCCACCGAGAAGTAGGGGCCGACACGAAAGGAATGTTGTAAAATATTACATCCGAGATGTTAGGTTGCCGTAGGATAGAACATATAACGTTATAGTCGTATATAATGTTACCACCGAAAAGTAGGTGCCGACACGCCACGAATATTGTAAAATATTACATACGAGGTGTTAGGTTGCCTTAGGATAGGACATATAACGTTATAGACGTGCATAATGTTCCCACCGAGAAGTAGGGGCCGACACGCAAGGAATGTTCTAAAATATTACATCCGAGATGTTAGGTTGCCCTAGGATAGGACATATAACGTTATAGACGTATATAATGTTACCACCGAAAAGTAGGTGCCGACACGCCACGAATGTTGTAAAATATTACATACGAGGTGTTAGGTTGCCTTAGGTTAGGACATATAACGTTATAGACGTGCATAATGTTCCCACCGAGAAGTAGAGGCCTACACGCCACGAATGTTGTAAAATATTACATACGAGGTGTTAGGTTGCCTTAGGTTAGGGCACATATCGTTATAGACGTACATAATGTTCCCACCGAGAAGTAGAGGCCGACACGCCACGAATGTTGTGAAATATTACATCCGAGATGTTAGGTTTGCTTAGGGTAGGACATATAACGTTATATACGTTCACAATGTTCCCACCAAGAAGTAGGGGCCGACACGCAAGGAATGTTGTAATATATTACATCCGTGATGTTAGGTTTGCTTAGGTTAGGACATATAACGTTACATACGTACATAATGTTCCCACAAAGAAGTAGGGGCCGACACGCAAGGAATGTTGTAAAATATTACATCCGAGATGTTAGGTTGCCTTAGGTTAGGATATATAACGATATAGCTGCACATAATGTTCCCACCGAAAAGTAGGTGCCGACACGCCACGAATGTTGTAAAATATTACATACGATGTGTTAGGTTGCCTTAGGTTAGGACATATAACGTTATAGACGTGCATAATGTTCCCACCGAGAAGTAGAGGCCTACACGCCACGAATGTTGTAAAATATTACATACGAGGTGTTAGGTTGCCTTAGGTTAGGGCACATATCGTTATAGACGTACATATTGTTCCCACCGAGAAGTAGAGGCCGACACGCCACGAATGATTTGAAATATTACATCCGAGATGTTAGGTTTGCTTAGGATAGGACATATAACGTTATATACGTACATAATGTTCCCACCAAGAAGTAGGGGCCGACACGCCACGAATGTTGTAGAATATAACGTCCGAGATGTTATGTTGCCTTCGGTTAGGATATATAACGTTATAGAAGTGTATAATGTTCCCACGGATAAGTAGGAGCCGACACGCAAGTAATGTTGTAAAATATTACATCCGAGATGTTAGGTTGCCTTAGGTTAGTATATATAAGGTTATAGACGTATATAATATTCCCACGCAGCAGTATGCGCCGGCACGCAAGGAATGTTGTAAAATATTACATCCGAGATGTTAGGCTGCCTTAGGTTAGGACATATTACGTTATAGCTGCACATAATGTTCCCACCGAGATGTAGTGGCCGACACGCCACGAATGTTGTTAAATATTACATCCGAGGTGTTAGGTTGCCTTAGGTTAGGACATATAACGTTATGAGCCGTATATAATGTTCCCACCGAGAAGTAGGGGCCGACACGAAAGGAATGTTGTAAAATATTACATCCGAGATGTTAGGTTGCCCTAGGATAGAACATATAACGTTATAGCCGTATATAATGTTACCACCGAAAAGTAGGTGCCGACACGCCACGAATATTGTAAAATATTACATACGAGGTGTTAGGTTGCCTTAGGATAGGACATATTACGTTATAGACGTGCATAATGTTCCCACCGAGAAGTAGGGGCCGACACGCAAGGAATGTTGTAAAATATTACATCCGAGGTGTTAGGTTGCCTTAGGTTAGGGCACATAACGTTATAGACGTACATAATGTTCCCACCGAGATGTAGAGGCCGACACGCGACGAATGTTGTGAAATATTACATCCGAGATGTTAGGTTTGCTTCGGTTAGGACATATAACGTTATATACGTACATAATGTTCCCACCAAGAAGTAGGGGCCGACACGAATGGAATGTTGTAAAATATTGCGTCCGAGATGTTAGGTGGCCTTAGGTTAGGACATATAATGTTTTAGCCGTACATAATGTTCCCACCGAGAAGTAGGCGCCGACACGCAAGGAATGTTGTAAAATATTACATCCGAGATGATAGGTTGCCTTATGTTAGGATATATAAAGTTCTAGACGTATATAATATACTCACGGAGCAGTTTGCGCCGACACGCAAGGAATGTTGTAAAATATTACATCCGAGATGTTAGGTTACCTTAGGTTAGGACATATTACGTTATAGCTGCACATAATGTTCCCACCGAGAAGAAGTGGCCGACACGCCACGAATGTTGTTAAATATTACATCCGAGGTGTTAGGTTGCCTCAGGTTAGGACATATAACGTTATAACCGTACATAATGTTCCCACCGAGAAGTCGGGGCCGACACGCAAGGAACGTTGTAAAATATTACATCCGAGATGTTAGGTTGCCCTAGGATAGGACATATAACGTTATAGACGTATATAAGGTTACCACCGAAAAGTAGGTGCCGACACGCAAGGAATGCTGTAAAATATTACATCCGAGAGGTTAGGTTGCCTTAGGATAAGATATATAACGTTATAGAAGTACATAATGTTCCCACCGAGAAGTAGGGGCCGACACGCCACGAATGTTGTAAAATATTACATACGAGGTGTTATGTTGCCTTCGGTTAGGACATATAACGTTATAGACGTATATAATGTTACCACCGAAAAGTAGGTGCCGACACGCAATGAATGCTGTAAAATATTACATCCGAGGTGTTAGGTTGCCTTAGGTTAGGACATATAACGTTATAATCGTACATAAGGTTCCCACCGAGAAGTAGAGGCCGACACGCCACGAATGTTGTGAAATATTACATTCGAGATGTTAGGTTGCCTTAGGTTAGGACGTATAACGTTATAGTCGTACATAATGTTCCCACCAAGAAGTAGGGGCCGACACGCAAGGAATGTTGTAAAATATTACCTCCGAGATGTTAGATTGCCTTAGGTTAGGACATATAAAGTTCTAGACGTATATCATATTCTCACGGAGCAGTATGCGCCGACACGCAAGGAATGTTGTAAAATATTACATCCGTGATGTTAGGTTGCCTTAGGATAAGATATATAACGTTATAGAAGTACATAATGTTCCCACCGAGAAGTAGGGGCCGACACGCCACGAATGTTGTAAAATATTACATCCGAGATGTTAGGTTTCCTTAGGTTAGGACGTATAACGTTATTGTCGTACATAATGTTCCTACCAAGAAGTAGAGGCCGACACGCCACGAATGTTGTAAAATATTACATACTAGTTGTTAGGTTGCCTTAGGTTAGGACACATAACGTTATAGACGTACATAATGTTCCCACCGAGAAGTAGAGGCCGACACGCCACGAATGTTGTAAAATATTACATCCGAGATGTTAGGTTGCCCTAGGATAGGACATATAACGTTATAGAAGTACATAATGTTCCCACCGAGAAGTAGGGGCCGACACGCCACGAATGTTGTAAAATATTACATACGAGTTGTTAGGTTGCCTTAGGTTAGGACACATAACGTTATAGACGTACATAATGTTCCCACCGAGAAGTAGAGGCCGACACGCCACGAATGTTGTAAAATATTACATCCGAGATGTTAGGTTGCCCTAGGGTAGGACATATAACGTTATAGAAGTACATAATGTTCCCACCGAGAAGTAGGGGCCGATACGCCACGAATGTTGTAAAATATTACATACGAGTTGTTAGGTTGCCTTAGGTTAGGACACATAACGTTATAGACGTACATAATGTTCCCACCGAGAAGTAGAGGCCGACACGCCACGAATGTTGTTAAATATTGCGTCCGAGATGTTGGGTGGCCTTAAGTTAGGACATATAATGTTATAGCCGTACATAATGTTCCCACCGAGAAGTAGGCGCCGACACGCAAGGAATGTTGTAAAATATTACATCCGAGATGATAGGTTGCCTTATGTTAGGATATATAAAGTTCTAGACGTATATAATATACTCACGGAGCAGTTTGCGCCGACACGCAAGGAATGTTGTAAAATATTACATCCGAGATGTTAGGTTGCCTTAGGTTAGGACATATTACGTTATAGCTGCACATAATGTTCCCACCGAGAAGAAGTGGCCGACACGGGACAAATGTTGTTAAATATTACATCCGAGGTGTTAGGTTGCCTTAGGTTAGGACATATAACCTTATAAGCGTACATAATGTTCCCACCGAGAAGTAGGTGCCGACACGCAAGGAATGTTGGAAAATATTACATCCGAGATGTTAGGTTGCCTTACGTTAGGATATATAACGTTATAGACGTACATAATGTTCCCACCGAGAAGTAGAGGCCTACACGCCACGAATGTTGCAAAATATTACAGACGAGGTGTTAGATTGCCTTAGGTTAGGGCACATAACGTTATAGACGTACATAATGTTCCCACCGAGAAGTAGAGGCCGACACGCCACGAATGTTGTGAAATATTACGTCCGAGATGTTAGGTTTGCTTAGGTTAGGACATATAACGTTGTAGCTGCACATAATGTTCCCACCGAGATGTAGTGGCCGACACGCCACGAATGTTGTTAAATATTACATCCGAGGTGTTAGGTTGCCTTAGGTTAGGACATATAACGTTATGAGCCGTATATAATGTTCCCACCGAGAAGTAGGGGCCGACACGAAAGGAATGTTGTAAAATATTACATCCGAGATGTTAGGTTGCCCTAGGATAGAACATATAACGTTATAGAGGTATATAATATTCCCACCGAGAAGTAGAGGCCGACACGCCACGAATGTTGTGAAATATTACATCCGAGATGTTAGGTTTGCTTAGGGTAGGACATATAACTTTATATACGTACACAATGTTCCCACCAAGAAGTAGGGGCCGACACGCAAGGAATGTTGTAAAATATTACATCCGAGATGTTAGGTTGCCCTAGGATAGAACATATAACGTTATAGACGCACATAATGTTCCCACCGAGAAGTAGGTGCCGACACGCAAGGAATGTTGGAAAATATTACATCCGAGATGTTAGGTTGCCATACGTTAGGATATATAACGTTGTAGAAGTACATAATGTTCCCACCGAGAAGTAGGGACCGACACGCAAGGAATGTTGTAAAATATTACATCCGAGATGTTAGGTTGCCTTAGGTTAGGATATATAACGTTATAGACGTACATAATGTTCCCACGGATGAGTAGGGGGTCGACACGTAACGAATGTTGTTAAATATTGTGTCCGAGATATCAGGTTGCATTAGATTAGGACATATAACGTTATATACGCACATAATGTTCCCACCAAGGAGTAGGGGTCGACACGTAACAAATGTTGTTAAATATTGTGTCCGAGATATCAGGTTGCATTAGGTTAGGACATATAACGTTATATGCGTACATAATGTTCCCACCGAGAAGTAGGTGCCGACATGAATGGAATGTTGTAAAATATTGCGTCCGATATGTTAGGTGGCCTTAGGTTAGGACATATAATGTGTTAGCCGTACATAATGTTCCCACCGAGAAGTAGGTGCCGACACGCAAGGAATGTTGGAAAATATTACATCCGAGGTGTTAGGTTGCCTTACGTTAGGACATATAACGTTATAGACGCACATAATGTTCCCACCGAGATGTAGGTGCCGACACGCAAGGAATGTTGGAAAATATTAAATCCGAGATGTTAGGTTGCCTTACGTTAGGATATGTAACGTTATAGAAGTACATAATGTTCCCACCGAGAAGTAGGGGCCGACACGCCACGAATGTTGTAAAATATTACATACGAGGTGTTAGGTTGCCTTAGGTTAGGACATATAACGTTATAGACGTGCATAATGTTCCCACCGAGAAGTAGAGGCCTACACGCCACGAATGTTGTAAAATATTACATACGAGGTGTTAAGTTGCCTTAGGTTAGGGCACATAACGTTATAGACGTACATAATGTTCCCACCGAGATGTAGAGGCCGACACGCGACGAATGTTGTGAAATATTACATCCGAGATGTTAGGTTTGCTTCGGTTAGGACATATAACGTTATATACGTACATAATGTTCCCACCAAGAAGTAGGGGCCGACACGAATGGAATGTTGTAAAATATTGCGTCCGAGATGTTAGGTGGCCTTAGGTTAGGACATATAATGTTTTAGCCGTACATAATGTTCCCACCGAGAAGTAGGCGCCGACACGCAAGGAATGTTGTAAAATATTACATCCGAGATGATAGGTTGCCTTATGTTAGGATATATAAAGTTCTAGACGTATATAATATACTCACGGAGCAGTTTGCGCCGATACGCAAGGAATGTTGTAAAATATTACATCCGAGATGTTAGGTTACCTTAGGTTAGGACATATTACGTTATAGCTGCACATAATGTTCCCACCGAGAAGAAGTGGCCGACACGCCACGAATGTTGTTAAATATTACATCCGAGGTGTTAGGTTGCCTCAGGTTAGGACATATAACGTTATAACCGTACATAATGTTCCCACCGAGAAGTAGGGGCCGACACGCAAGGAACGTTGTAAAATATTACATCCGAGATGTTAGGTTGCCCTAGGATAGGACATATAACGTTATAGACGTATATAAGGTTACCACCGAAAAGTAGGTGCCGACACGCAAGGAATGCTGTAAAATATTACATCCGAGAGGTTAGGTTGCCTTAGGATAAGATATATAACGTTATAGAAGTACATAATGTTCCCACCGAGAAGTAGGGGCCGACACGCCACGAATGTTGTAAAATATTACATACGAGGTGTTATGTTGCCTTCGGTTAGGACATATAACGTTATAGACGTATATAATGTTACCACCGAAAAGTAGGTGCCGACACGCAATGAATGCTGTAAAATATTACATCCGAGGTGTTAGGTTGCCTTAGGTTAGGACATATAACGTTATAATCGTACATAAGGTTCCCACCGAGAAGTAGAGGCCGACACGCCACGAATGTTGTGAAATATTACATTCGAGATGTTAGGTTGCCTTAGGTTAGGACGTATAACGTTATAGTCGTACATAATGTTCCCACCAAGAAGTAGGGGCCGACACGCAAGGAATGTTGTAAAATATTACCTCCGAGATGTTAGATTGCCTTAGGTTAGGACATATAAAGTTCTAGACGTATATCATATTCTCACGGAGCAGTATGCGCCGACACGCAAGGAATGTTGTAAAATATTACATCCGTGATGTTAGGTTGCCTTAGGATAAGATATATAACGTTATAGAAGTACATAATGTTCCCACCGAGAAGTAGGGGCCGACACGCCACGAATGTTGTAAAATATTACATCCGAGATGTTAGGTTTCCTTAGGTTAGGACGTATAACGTTATTGTCGTACATAATGTTCCTACCAAGAAGTAGAGGCCGACACGCCACGAATGTTGTAAAATATTACATACTAGTTGTTAGGTTGCCTTAGGTTAGGACACATAACGTTATAGACGTACATAATGTTCCCACCGAGAAGTAGAGGCCGACACGCCACGAATGTTGTAAAATATTACATCCGAGATGTTAGGTTGCCCTAGGATAGGACATATAACGTTATAGAAGTACATAATGTTCCCACCGAGAAGTAGGGGCCGACACGCCACGAATGTTGTAAAATATTACATACGAGTTGTTAGGTTGCCTTAGGTTAGGACACATAACGTTATAGACGTACATAATGTTCCCACCGAGAAGTAGAGGCCGACACGCCACGAATGTTGTAAAATATTACATCCGAGATGTTAGGTTGCCCTAGGGTAGGACATATAACGTTATAGAAGTACATAATGTTCCCACCGAGAAGTAGGGGCCGATACGCCACGAATGTTGTAAAATATTACATACGAGTTGTTAGGTTGCCTTAGGTTAGGACACATAACGTTATAGACGTACATAATGTTCCCACCGAGAAGTAGAGGCCGACACGCCACGAATGTTGTTAAATATTGCGTCCGAGATGTTGGGTGGCCTTAAGTTAGGACATATAATGTTATAGCCGTACATAATGTTCCCACCGAGAAGTAGGCGCCGACACGCAAGGAATGTTGTAAAATATTACATCCGAGATGATAGGTTGCCTTATGTTAGGATATATAAAGTTCTAGACGTATATAATATACTCACGGAGCAGTTTGCGCCGACACGCAAGGAATGTTGTAAAATATTACATCCGAGATGTTAGGTTGCCTTAGGTTAGGACATATTACGTTATAGCTGCACATAATGTTCCCACCGAGAAGAAGTGGCCGACACGGGACGAATGTTGTTAAATATTACATCCGAGGTGTTAGGTTGCCTTAGGTTAGGACATATAACCTTATAAGCGTACATAATGTTCCCACCGAGAAGTAGGTGCCGACACGCAAGGAATGTTGGAAAATATTACATCCGAGATGTTAGGTTGCCTTACGTTAGGATATATAACGTTATAGACGTACATAATGTTCCCACCGAGAAGTAGAGGCCTACACGCCACGAATGTTGCAAAATATTACAGACGAGGTGTTAGATTGCCTTAGGTTAGGGCACATAACGTTATAGACGTACATAATGTTCCCACCGAGAAGTAGAGGCCGACACGCCACGAATGTTGTGAAATATTACGTCCGAGATGTTAGGTTTGCTTAGGTTAGGACATATAACGTTGTAGCTGCACATAATGTTCCCACCGAGATGTAGTGGCCGACACGCCACGAATGTTGTTAAATATTACATCCGAGGTGTTAGGTTGCCTTAGGTTAGGACATATAACGTTATGAGCCGTATATAATGTTCCCACCGAGAAGTAGGGGCCGACACGAAAGGAATGTTGTAAAATATTACATCCGAGATGTTAGGTTGCCCTAGGATAGAACATATAACGTTATAGAGGTATATAATATTCCCACCGAGAAGTAGAGGCCGACACGCCACGAATGTTGTGAAATATTACATCCGAGATGTTAGGTTTGCTTAGGGTAGGACATATAACTTTATATACGTACACAATGTTCCCACCAAGAAGTAGGGGCCGACACGCAAGGAATGTTGTAAAATATTACATCCGAGATGTTAGGTTGCCCTAGGATAGAACATATAACGTTATAGACGCACATAATGTTCCCACCGAGAAGTAGGTGCCGACACGCAAGGAATGTTGGAAAATATTACATCCGAGATGTTACGTTGCCATACGTTAGGATATATAACGTTGTAGAAGTACATAATGTTCCCACCGAGAAGTAGGGACCGACACGCAAGGAATGTTGTAAAATATTACATCCGAGATGTTAGGTTGCCTTAGGTTAGGACATATTACGTTATAGCTGCACATAATGTTCCCACCGAGAAGAAGTGGCCGACACGGGACGAATGTTGTTAAATATTACATCCGAGGTGTTAGGTTGCCTTAGGTTAGGACATATAACCTTATAAGCGTACATAATGTTCCCACCGAGAAGTAGGTGCCGACACGCAAGGAATGTTGGAAAATATTACATCCGAGATGTTAGGTTGCCTTACGTTAGGATATATAACGTTATAGACGTACATAATGTTCCCACCGAGAAGTAGAGGCCTACACGCCACGAATGTTGCAAAATATTACAGACGAGGTGTTAGATTGCCTTAGGTTAGGGCACATAACGTTATAGACGTACATAATGTTCCCACCGAGAAGTAGAGGCCGACACGCCACGAATGTTGTGAAATATTACGTCCGAGATGTTAGGTTTGCTTAGGTTAGGACATATAACGTTGTAGCTGCACATAATGTTCCCACCGAGATGTAGTGGCCGACACGCCACGAATGTTGTTAAATATTACATCCGAGGTGTTAGGTTGCCTTAGGTTAGGACATATAACGTTATGAGCCGTATATAATGTTCCCACCGAGAAGTAGGGGCCGACACGAAAGGAATGTTGTAAAATATTACATCCGAGATGTTAGGTTGCCCTAGGATAGAACATATAACGTTATAGAGGTATATAATATTCCCACCGAGAAGTAGAGGCCGACACGCCACGAATGTTGTGAAATATTACATCCGAGATGTTAGGTTTGCTTAGGGTAGGACATATAACTTTATATACGTACACAATGTTCCCACCAAGAAGTAGGGGCCGACACGCAAGGAATGTTGTAAAATATTACATCCGAGATGTTAGGTTGCCCTAGGATAGAACATATAACGTTATAGACGCACATAATGTTCCCACCGAGAAGTAGGTGCCGACACGCAAGGAATGTTGGAAAATATTACATCCGAGATGTTAGGTTGCCATACGTTAGGATATATAACGTTGTAGAAGTACATAATGTTCCCACCGAGAAGTAGGGACCGACACGCAAGGAATGTTGTAAAATATTACATCCGAGATGTTAGGTTGCCTTAGGTTAGGATATATAACGTTATAGACGTACATAATGTTCCCACGGATGAGTAGGGGGTCGACACGTAACGAATGTTGTTAAATATTGTGTCCGAGATATCAGGTTGCATTAGATTAGGACATATAACGTTATATACGCACATAATGTTCCCACCAAGGAGTAGGGGTCGACACGTAACAAATGTTGTTAAATATTGTGTCCGAGATATCAGGTTGCATTAGGTTAGGACATATAACGTTATATGCGTACATAATGTTCCCACCGAGAAGTAGGTGCCGACATGAATGGAATGTTGTAAAATATTGCGTCCGATATGTTAGGTGGCCTTAGGTTAGGACATATAATGTGTTAGCCGTACATAATGTTCCCACCGAGAAGTAGGTGCCGACACGCAAGGAATGTTGGAAAATATTACATCCGAGGTGTTAGGTTGCCTTACGTTAGGACATATAACGTTATAGACGCACATAATGTTCCCACCGAGATGTAGGTGCCGACACGCAAGGAATGTTGGAAAATATTAAATCCGAGATGTTAGGTTGCCTTACGTTAGGATATGTAACGTTATAGAAGTACATAATGTTCCCACCGAGAAGTAGGGGCCGACACGCCACGAATGTTGTAAAATATTACATACGAGGTGTTAGGTTGCCTTAGGTTAGGACATATAACGTTATAGACGTGCATAATGTTCCCACCGAGAAGTAGAGGCCTACACGCCACGAATGTTGTAAAATATTACATACGAGGTGTTAAGTTGCCTTAGGTTAGGGCACATAACGTTATAGACGTACATAATGTTCCCACCGAGATGTAGAGGCCGACACGCGACGAATGTTGTGAAATATTACATCCGAGATGTTAGGTTTGCTTCGGTTAGGACATATAACGTTATATACGTACATAATGTTCCCACCAAGAAGTAGGGGCCGACACGAATGGAATGTTGTAAAATATTGCGTCCGAGATGTTAGGTGGCCTTAGGTTAGGACATATAATGTTTTAGCCGTACATAATGTTCCCACCGAGAAGTAGGCGCCGACACGCAAGGAATGTTGTAAAATATTACATCCGAGATGATAGGTTGCCTTATGTTAGGATATATAAAGTTCTAGACGTATATAATATACTCACGGAGCAGTTTGCGCCGATACGCAAGGAATGTTGTAAAATATTACATCCGAGATGTTAGGTTACCTTAGGTTAGGACATATTACGTTATAGCTGCACATAATGTTCCCACCGAGAAGAAGTGGCCGACACGCCACGAATGTTGTTAAATATTACATCCGAGGTGTTAGGTTGCCTCAGGTTAGGACATATAACGTTATAACCGTACATAATGTTCCCACCGAGAAGTAGGGGCCGACACGCAAGGAACGTTGTAAAATATTACATCCGAGATGTTAGGTTGCCCTAGGATAGGACATATAACGTTATAGACGTATATAAGGTTACCACCGAAAAGTAGGTGCCGACACGCAAGGAATGCTGTAAAATATTACATCCGAGAGGTTAGGTTGCCTTAGGATAAGATATATAACGTTATAGAAGTACATAATGTTCCCACCGAGAAGTAGGGGCCGACACGCCACGAATGTTGTAAAATATTACATACGAGGTGTTATGTTGCCTTCGGTTAGGACATATAACGTTATAGACGTATATAATGTTACCACCGAAAAGTAGGTGCCGACACGCAATGAATGCTGTAAAATATTACATCCGAGGTGTTAGGTTGCCTTAGGTTAGGACATATAACGTTATAATCGTACATAAGGTTCCCACCGAGAAGTAGAGGCCGACACGCCACGAATGTTGTGAAATATTACATTCGAGATGTTAGGTTGCCTTAGGTTAGGACGTATAACGTTATAGTCGTACATAATGTTCCCACCAAGAAGTAGGGGCCGACACGCAAGGAATGTTGTAAAATATTACCTCCGAGATGTTAGATTGCCTTAGGTTAGGACATATAAAGTTCTAGACGTATATCATATTCTCACGGAGCAGTATGCGCCGACACGCAAGGAATGTTGTAAAATATTACATCCGTGATGTTAGGTTGCCTTAGGATAAGATATATAACGTTATAGAAGTACATAATGTTCCCACCGAGAAGTAGGGGCCGACACGCCACGAATGTTGTAAAATATTACATCCGAGATGTTAGGTTTCCTTAGGTTAGGACGTATAACGTTATTGTCGTACATAATGTTCCTACCAAGAAGTAGAGGCCGACACGCCACGAATGTTGTAAAATATTACATACTAGTTGTTAGGTTGCCTTAGGTTAGGACACATAACGTTATAGACGTACATAATGTTCCCACCGAGAAGTAGAGGCCGACACGCCACGAATGTTGTAAAATATTACATCCGAGATGTTAGGTTGCCCTAGGATAGGACATATAACGTTATAGAAGTACATAATGTTCCCACCGAGAAGTAGGGGCCGACACGCCACGAATGTTGTAAAATATTACATACGAGTTGTTAGGTTGCCTTAGGTTAGGACACATAACGTTATAGACGTACATAATGTTCCCACCGAGAAGTAGAGGCCGACACGCCACGAATGTTGTAAAATATTACATCCGAGATGTTAGGTTGCCCTAGGGTAGGACATATAACGTTATAGAAGTACATAATGTTCCCACCGAGAAGTAGGGGCCGATACGCCACGAATGTTGTAAAATAGTACATACGAGTTGTTGGGTTGCCTTAGGTTAGGACACATAACGTTATAGACGTACATAATGTTCCCACCGAGAAGTAGAGGCCGACACGCCACGAATGTTGTAAAATATTACATCCGAGATGTTAGGTTGCCCTAGGATAGGACATATAACGTTATAATCGTACATAAGGTTCCCACCGAGAAGTAGAGGCCGACACGCCACGAATGTTGTGAAATATTACATCCGAGATGTTAGGTTGCCCTAGGATAGGACATATAACGTTATAGACGTATATAATGTTACCACCGAAAAGTAGGTGCCGACACGCCACGAATGTTGTAAAATATTACATACGAGGTGTTAGGTTGCCTTAGGTTAGGACATATAACGTTATAGACGTGCATAATGTTCCCACCGAGAAGTAGAGGCCTACACGCCACGAATGTTGTAAAATATCACGTCCGAGATGTTATGTTGCCTTCGGTTAGGACATATAACGTTATAGAAGTGTATAATATTCCCACGGATAAGTAGGCGACGACACGTAAGTAATGTTGTAAAATATTACATCCGAGATGTTAGGTTGCCTTAGGTTAGTATATATAAGGTTATAGACGTATATAATATTCCCACGGAGCAGTATGCGCCGACACGCAAGGAATGTTGTGAAATATTACATCCGAGATATTAGGTTTGCTTAGGTTAGGACATATAACGTTATATACGTACATAATGTTCCCACCAGAAAGTAGGGGCCGACACGCAAGGAATGTTGTAAAATATTACATACGAGGAGTTAGGTTGCCTTAGGTTAGGACACATAACGTTATAGACGTACATAATGTTCCCACCGAGAAGTAGAGGCCGACACGCCACGAATGTTGTGAAATACTACATTGGAGTTGTTAGGTTGCCTTAGGTTAGAATGTATAACGGTATAGTCGTACATAATGTTCCCACCAAGAAGTAGGGTCCGACACGCAAGGAATGTTGTAAAATATTACATCCCAGATGTTAGATTGCCTTAGGTTAGGGCATATAACGTTATAGTGGTACATAATGTTCCCACCGAGGAGTAGGGGTCGACACGTAACGAATGTTGTTAAATATTGTGTCCGAGATATCAGGTTGCATTAGGTTAGGACATGTAACGTTGTATACGTACATAATGTTCCCACCGAGAAGTAGGGGCCGACACGCAAGGAATGTTGTGAAATATTACATCCGGGATGTTAGGTTGCCTTAGGTTAGGATATATAACGTTATAGACGTACATAATGTTCCCACCGAGAAGTAGGGGCCGACACGCAAGGAATCTTGTAAAATATTACATCCGAAATGTTAGGTTGCCCTAGGATAGGACATATGACGTTATAGACGTATATAATGTTACCACCGAAAAGTTGGTGCCGACACGCAAGGAATGCTGTAAAATATTACATCCGAGATGTTAGGTTGCCTTAGGATAGGATATATAACGTTATAGAAGTACATAATGTTCCCACCGAGAAGTAGGGGCGGACACGAATGGAATGTTGTTAAATATGACATCCGAGGTGTTAGGTTGCCTTAGGTTAGGACATATAACGTTATAGCCGTTCATAATGTTCCCACCGAGAAGTAGGGGCCGACACGCAAGGAATGTTGTAAAATATTACATCCGAGATGTTAGGTTGCCCTAGGATAGGACATATATTGTTATAGACGTATATAATGTTCCCACCGGTAAGTAGGCGCCGACACGCCACGAATGTTGTAAAATATTACATCCGAGATGTTATGTTGCCCTAGGATAGGACATATAACGTTATAGGAGTACATAACGTTCCCACCGAGAAGTAGGGGCCGACACGCCACGAATGTTGTAAAATATTACATACGAGTTGTTAGGTTGCCTTAGGTTAGGACACATAACGTTATAGACGTACATAATGTTCCCACCGAGAAGTAGAGGCCGACACGCCACGAATGTTGTTAAATATTGCGTCCGAGATGTTAGGTGGCCTTAGGTTAGGACATATAATGTTATAGCCGTACATAATGTTCCCACCGAGAAGTAGGGGCCGGCACGCAAGGAATGTTGTAAAATATTACATCCGAAATGTTAGGTTGCCTAAGGTTAGGATATATAACGTTATAGACGTATATGATGTTCCCACCGAGAAGGAGGGGCTGACACGCCAGGAATGTTGTAAAATATTACATACCAGGTGTGATTTTGCCTTAGGTTAGGATATATAACGTTATAGAAGTAAATAATGTTCCCACCGAGAAGTAGGGACCGACATGCCAGGAATGTTCTAAAATATTTCATCCGAAATGTTAGGATGCCTCAGGTTAGCATATATAACGTTATTGACGTATATAATGTTCCCACCGAGAAGTAGGGGCCGACACGCCAGGCATGTTGTAAAGTATTACATCCGAGATGCTAGGTTCCCTTAGGTAAGGATATATAACGTTATCGACGTTTATAAAGTTCCCGCCGGGATGTAGGGGCCGACACGCCAGCAATGTTGTCAAATATTACTTCTGAGATGTTAGGTTGCCTTAGGTTAGGATATACAACGTTATAGACGTATATAATGTCCCCACCGAGAAATATGGACCGACATGCCAGGAATTTTGTAAAGTATTACAACCGAGATGTTAGGTTGCCTTAGGGTGGGATACATAACGTCATAGACGTTTATGATGTTCCCACCGAGAACTAAGGTCCGACACGCCAGGAATGTTGTAAAATATTACATCCGATATTTTAGGTTGCCTTAGGTTGGGATATATAAAGTTATAGACGTATATAATGTTCCGACCGGGAAGTAGTGTCTGACGCGCCAGGAATGTTGTAAAATATTACATCCGAGATGTTAGGTTGCCTAAGGTTAGGATATATAACGTTGTAGACGTATATGATGTTCCCACCGAGAGGTAGGGGCTGACACGCCAGGAATGTTTTCAAATATTACATCCGAGGTGTTAGGCTGCCTTAAGTTGGGATACATAACGTTATAGACGTATATAATGTTCCCACCGAGAAGTAGGGGCCGACGCGCCAGGAATGTTGTAAAATATTACATCCGAGATGTTAGGTTGCCTTTGGTTAGGATATATAACGTCATAGACGTATATAATGTCCCCACCGGGAAGTAGGGGCCGACACCCCAGGAATGTTGTTAAATATTACTTCTGAGATGTTAGGTTCCCTTAGGTTAGGATATACAACGTTATAGACGTATATAATGTTACCACCGAGGACTACGGGCCGACACGCCAGGAATAATTGTAAAATATTACACCTGAGATGTTAGGTTACCTTAGGAAAGGATATATAACGTTATAGAAGTATATAAAGTTTCCACCGGGAAGTAGGGGCCGACACGCCAGGAATGTTGTCAAATATTACATCCGAGATGTTAGGTTGCCTTAGGTTAGGATATTCAACGTCATAGACGTATATGATGTTCCCACCGTGATGTAGTGGCCGTCACGCCAGGAATGTTGTAAAATATTACACCTGACGTGTTAGGTTCCCTTAGGTAACGATATATAACGTTGTAGCCGTACATAATGTTCCCACCGAGAAGCAGGGACCAACATGCCAGGAATGTTGTAAAATATTACATCCGAGGTGTTAGGTTGCCTTATGTTGGGATACAATAACGTTATAGACGTATATAATGTTCCCACCGAGAAGTAGGGGCCGACATGACAGGAATGTTGTAAAATATTACATCCGAGGTGTTAGGATGCCTCAGGTTAGGATATATAACGTTATAGACGTATATAATGTCCCCACCGAGCTGTAGGCGCCGATACGCCCGAATGTTGTAAAATATTACATCCGAGGTGTGATGTTGCCTTAGGTTAGTATATATAACGTTATAGAAGTATATAATGTTCCCACCGAGAAGTAGCGACCGACATGCCAGGAATGTTGTAAAGTATTACAACCGAGATGTTAGGTTGCCTTAGTTTGTGATGCATAACTTTATAGACGTATATAATGTTTTCCACCGAGATGTAGGCGCCGACACGCCAGGAATGTTGTAAAATATTACACACCAGGTGTGATTTTGCCTTAGGTTAGGATATATAACGTTATAGAAGTAAATAATGTTCCCACCGAGAAGTAGGGACCGACATGCCAGGAATGTTCTAAAATATTTCATCCGAAATGTTAGGATGCCTCAGGTTAGCATATATAACGTTATTGACGTATATAATGTTCCCACCGAGAAGTAGGGGCCGACACGCCAGGCATGTTGTAAAATATTTCACCCGAGATGTTATGTTTCCTTAGGTTAGGATAGATAACTTTATAGACGTATATAATGTCCCCACCGAGATGTAGGCGCCGACACGCCAGGAATGTTGTAAAATATTATATCCGAGGTGTTAGGTTTCCTTAGGTTAGGATATATAACGTTATAGACGTATATAATATCCCCACCGAGATGTAGGCGCCGACATGCCAGGAATGTTATAAAATATTACATCCGAGGTGTTAGGATGCCTCAGGTTAGCATATATAACGTTATTGACGTATATAATGTTCCCACCGAGAAGTAGGGGCCGACACGCAACGCATGTTGTAAAATATTACATCCGAGATGTTAGGTTGCCTTAGGTTAGGATATATAACGTTACACACGTATATAATGTTCCCACCGAGAACTGCGGGCCGACACGCCAGGAATGATGTAAAATATTACACCCGATATGTAAGGTTCCCTTAGGTAAGGATATATAACGTTATAGACGTATATAAATTTCCCACCGTGAAGTAGGGGCCGACACGCCAGGAATGTTGTAAATAATTTCACCCGAGATGTTAGGTTTCCTTAGGTTAGGATAGACAACGTTATAGACGTATATAATGTCCCCACCGAGAAGTAGGCGCCGACACACCAGGAATGTTGTAAAATATTACATCCGAGGTGTTAGGATGCCTTAGGTTAGCATATATAACGTTATTGACGTATATAATGTTCCCACCGAGAAGTAGGGGCCGACACGCCAGGCATATTGTAAAATATTACATCCGAGATGTCAGGTTGCCATAGGTTAGGATATATAACGTTATAGACGTATATAATATCCCCACCGAGATGTAGGCGCCGACATGCCAGGAATGTTATAAAATATTACATCCGAGGTGTTAGGATGCCTCAGGTTAGGATGTACAACGTTATAGACGTATATAACGTTCCCACCGAGATGTAGGCGCCGACACGCCAGGAATGTTGTAAAATATTACATCCGAGGTGTTAGGTTGCCTTAGGTTAGGATATGCAACGTTATAGACGTATATAATGTTCGCACCGAGAAGTAGGGTCCGACACGCCAGGAATGCTGTAAAATATTTCACCCGAGATGTTAGGTTTCCTTAGGTTAGGATATACAACGTCATAGACGTATATGATGTTCCCACCGAGATGTAGGGGCCGACACGCCAGGAATGTTGTCAAATATTTCAACCGAGATGTTTGGTTTCCTTAGGTTAGGATATATAACGTTAAAGACGTATATAATATCCCCACCGAGATGTAGGCGCCGACATGCCAGGAATGTTGTCAAATATTACATCCGAGATGTTAGGTTTCCTTAGGTTAGAATATACAACGTCATAGACGTATATGATATTCCCACCGAGGTGTAGGCGCCGACACGCCAGGAATGTTGTAAAATATTACATCCGAGGTGTTAGTATGCCTCAGGTTAGCACATATAACGTTATTGACGTATGTAATGTTCCCACCGAGAAGTATGGGCCAACACGCCAGGCATGTTGTAAAATATTACATACGAGATGTTAGGTTGCCTTAGGTTAGGATATACAACGTTACACACGTATATAATGTTCCCACCGAGAACTGCGGGCCGACACGCCAGGAATGATGTAAAATATTACACCCGGTATGTAAGGTTCCCTTAGTTAAGGATATATAACGTTATAGACGTATATAAAGTTCCCACCGTGAAGTAGGTTCCGACACGCCAGGAATGTTGGAAATAATTTCACCCGAGATGTTAGGTTTCCTTAGGTTAGGATAGACAACGTTATAGACGTATATAATGTCCCCACCGAGAAGTAGGCGCCGACACACCAGGAATGTTGTAAAATATTACATCCGAGTTGTTAGCATGCCTCAGGCTAGGGTATATAACATTATAGACGTATATAATGTTCCCACCGAGAAGTAGGGAACGATATGCCAGGAATATTGTAAAATATTACATCCGAGATGTTAGGTTGCCTTAGGTTGGGTTACATAACGTTATAGACGTATATAATGTTCCCACCGAGAAGTAGGGGCCGACGCGCCAGGAATGTTGTAAAATATTTCACCCGAGTTGTTTGGTTTCCTTAGGTTAGGATATATAACGTTATAGACGTATATAATATCCCCACCGAGATGTAGGCGCCGACATGCCAGGAATGTTGTCAAATATTACATCCGAGATGTCAGGTTGCCTTAGGTTAGGATATATAACGTTATAGACGTACATAATATCCCCACCGAGATGTAGGCGCCGACACGCCAGGAATGTTGTCAAATATTACATCCGAGATGTTAGGTTTCCTTGGGTTAGGATATACAACGTTATAGACGTATATAATGTCCCCACCGAGATGTAGGCGCCGACACGCTAGGAATGTTGTAAAATATTACATCCGAGGTGTAAGGATGCCTCAGGTTAGCATATATAACGTTATAGACGTATATAGTGTTCCCACCGAGAAGTAGGGCCCGACACGCCAGGAATGTTGTCAAATATTACACCGGAGATGTTGGGTTTCCTTAGGTTAGGATAGACAACTTTATAGACGTATATAATGTCCCCACCGAGATGTAGGCGCCGACACGCCAGGAATGTTGTAAAATATTACATCCGAGGTGTTAGGATGCCTTAGGTTAGCATATATAACGCCATTGACGTATATAATTTTCCCACCGAGAAGTAGGGGCCGACACGCCAGGCATATTGTAAAATATTACACCCGAGATGTTAGGTTCCCTTAGGTAAGGATATATAACGTTATAGACGCATATAATATCCCCACCGAGATGTAGGCGCCGACATGCCAGGAATGTTGTCAAATATTACATCCGAGATGTTAGGTTTCCTTAGGTTAGGATATATAACGTTATAGACGTATAAAATATCCCCACCGAGATGTAGGCGCCGACATGCCAGGAATGTTATAAAATATTACATCCGAGGTGTTAGGATGCCTCAGGTTAGCATATATAACGTTATTGACGTATATAATGTTCCCACCGAGAAGTAGGGGCCGACACGCAAGGCATGTTGTAAAATATTACATCCGAGATGTTAGGTTGCCTTAGGTTAGGATATATAACGTTACACACGTATATAAAGTTCCCACCGTGAAGTAGGGGCCGACACGCCAGGAATGTTGTAAATAATTTCACCCGAAATGTTAGGTTTCCTTGGGTTAGGATAGACAACGTTATAGACGTATATAATGTCCCCACCGAGAAGTAGGCGCCGACACACCAGGAATGTTGTAAAATATTACATCCGAGGTGTTAGGATGCCTTAGGTTAGCATATATAACGCCATTGACGTATATAATTTTCCCACCGAGAAGTAGGGGCCGACACGCCAGGCATATTGTAAAATATTACATCCAAGATGTCAGGTTGCCTTAGGTTAGGAAATATAACGTTATAGACGTATATAATATCCCCACCGAGATGTAGGCGCCGACATGCCAGGAATGTTATAAAATATTACATCCGAGGTGTTAGGATGCCTCAGGTTAGCATATATAACGTTATTGACGTATATAATGTTCCCACCGAGAAGTAGGGGCCGACACGCAACGCATGTTGTAAAATATTACATCCGAGATGTTAGGTTGCCTTAGGTTAGGATATATAACGTTACACACGTATATAATGTTCCCACCGAGAACTGCGGGCCGACACGCCAGGAATGATGTAAAATATTACACCCGATATGTAAGGTTCCCTTAGGTAAGGATATATAACGTTATAGACGTATATAAATTTCCCACCGTGAAGTTGGGGCCGACACGCCAGGAATGTTGTAAATAATTTCACCCGAGATGTTAGGTTTCCTTAGGTTAGGATAGACAACGTTATAGACGTATATAATGTCCCCACCGAGAAGTAGGCGCCGACACACCAGGAATGTTGTAAAATATTACATCCGAGGTGTTAGGTTTCCTTAGGTTAGGATATACAACGTCATAGACGTATATGATGTTCCCACCGAAATGTAGGGGCCGACACGCCAGGAATGTTGTCAAATATTTCACCCGAGTTGTTTGGTTTCCTTAGGTTAGGATATATAACGTTATAGACGTATATAATATCCCCACCGAGATGTAGGCGCCGACATGCCAGGAATGTTGTCAAATATTACATCCGAGATGTCAGGTTGCCTTAGGTTAGGATATATAACGTTATAGACGTACATAATATCCCCACCGAGATGTAGGCGCCGACATGCCAGGAATGTTATAAAATATTACATCCGAGGTGTTAGGATGCCTCAGGTTAGGATGTACAACGTTATAGACGTATATAATGTTCCCACCGAGATGTAGGCGCCGACACGCCAGGAATGTTGTAAAATATTACATCCGAGGTGTTAGGTTGCCTTAGGTTAGGATATGCAACGTTATAGACGTATATAATGTTCGCACCAAGATGTACGGGCCGACACGCCAGGAATGTTGTCAAATATTTCACCCGAGATGTTTGGTTTCCTTAGGTTAGGATATATAACGTTATAGACGTATATAATATCCCCACCGAGATGTAGGTGCCGACATGCCAGGAATGTTGTAAAATATTACATCCGAGATGTTAGGGTTCCTTAGGTTAGAATATACAACGTCATAGACGTATATGATATTCCCACCGAGGTGTAGGCGCCGACACGCCAGGAATGTTGTAAAATATTACATCCGAGGTGTTAGGATGCCTCAGGTTAGCACATATAACGTTATTGACGTATGTAATGTTCCCACCGAGAAGTATGGGCCAACACGCCAGGCATGTTGTAAAATATTACATCCGAGATGTTAGGTTGCCTTAGGTTAGGATATATAACGTTACACACGTATATAATGTTCCCACCGAGAACTGCGGGCCGACACGCCAGGAATGATGTAAAATATTACACCCGATATGTAAGGTTCCCTTAGGTAAGGATATATAACGTTATAGACGTATATAAAGTTCCCACCGTGAAGTAGGTTCCGACACGCCAGGAATGTTGTAAATAATTTCACCCGAGATGTTAGGTTTCCTTAGGTTAGGATAGACAACGTTATAGACGTATATAATGTCCCCACCGAGAAGTAGGCGCCGACACACCAGGAATGTTGTAAAATATTACATCCGAGGTGTTAGGAAGCCTTAGGTTAGCATATATAACGTTATTGACGTATATAATGTTCCCACCGAGAAGTAGGGGCCGACACGCCAGGCATATTGTAAAATATTACATCCGAGATGTCAGGTTGCCTTAGGTTAGGATATATAACGTTATAGACGTATATAATATCCCCACCGAGATGTAGGCGCCGACATGCCAGGAATGTTATAAAATATTACATCCGAGGTGTTAGGATGCCTCAGGTTAGGATGTACAACGTTATAGACGTATATAATGTTCCCACCGAGATGTAGGCGCCGACACGCCAGGAATGTTGTAAAATATTACATCCGAGGTGTTAGGTTGCCTTAGGTTAGGATATGCAACGTTATAGACGTATATAATGTTCCCACCGAGAAGTAGGGCCCGACACGCCAGGAATGTTGTCAAATATTACACCGGAGATGTTGGGTTTCCTTAGGTTAGGATAGACAACTTTATAGACGTATATAATGTCCCCACCGAGATGTAGGCGCCGACACGCCAGGAATGTTGTAAAATATTATATCCGAGGTGTTAGGTTGCCTTAGGTTGGGATATACAACGTTATAGACGTATATAATGTTCGCACGGAGATATGCGGGCCGACACGCCCGGAATGTTGTAAAATATTACACCCGAGATGTTAGGTTCCCTTAGGTAAGGATATATAACGTTATAGACGCATATAATATCCCCACCGAGATGTAGGCGCCGACATGCCAGGAATGTTGTCAAATATTACATCCGAGATGTTAGGTTTCCTTAGGTTAGGATATATAACGTTATAGACGTATAAAATATCCCCACCGAGATGTAGGCGCCGACATGCCAGGAATGTTATAAAATATTACATCCGAGGTGTTAGGATGCCTCATGTTAGCATATATAACGTTATTGACGTATATAATGTTCCCACCGAGAAGTAGGGGCCGACACGCAAGGCATGTTGTAAAATATTACATCCGAGATGTTAGGTTGCCTTAGGTTAGGATATATAACGTTACACACGTATATAATGTTCCCACCGTGAAGTAGGGGCCGACACGCCAGGAATGTTGTAAATAATTTCACCCGAGATGTTAGGTTTCCTTGGGTTAGGATAGACAACGTTATAGACGTATATAATGTCCCCACCGAGAAGTAGGCGCCGACACACCAGGAATGTTGTAAAATATTACATCCGAGGTGTTAGGATGCCTTAGGTTAGCATATATAACGTTATTGACGTATATAATTTTCCCACCGAGAAGTAGGGGCCGACACGCCAGGCATATTGTAAAATATTACATCCGAGATGTCAGGTTGCCTTAGGTTAGGAAATATAACGTTATAGACGTATATAATATCCCCACCGAGATGTAGGCGCCGACATGCCAGGAATGTTATAAAATATTACATCCGAGGTGTTAGGATGCCTCAGGTTAGGATGTACAACGTTATAGACGTATATAATGTTCCCACCGAGATGTAGGCGCCGACACGCCAGGAATGTTGTAAAATATTACATCGGAGGTGTTAGGTTGCCTTAGGTTAGGATATGCAACGTTATAGACGTATATAATGTTCGCACCGAGAAGTCGGGACCGACATGCCAGGTGTGTTGTAAAATATTAAATCCGAGATGTTAGGTTGCCTTAGGTTGGGATATATGACGTTATAGACGTATATACTGTTCCCACCGAGAAGTAGGGTCTGACGCGGCAGGAATGTTGTAAAATATTACATCCGAGATATTAGGTTGCCTAATGTTAGGATATACAAAGTTATAGACGTATATGATGTTACCACCGAGAAGTAGGTTCCGACACGCCAGGAAAGTGTCAAATATTACCCCCGAGGTGTTAGCATGCCTCAGGCTAGGATATATAACATTATAGACGTATATAATGTTCCCACCGAGAAGTAGGGAACGATATGCCAGGAATATTGTAAAATATTACATCCGAGATGTTAGGTTGCCTTAGGTTGGGTTACATATCGTTATAGACGTATATAATGTTCCCACCGAGAAGTAGGGGCCGACGCGCCAGGAATGCTGTAAAATATTACATCCGAGGAGTTAGGTTTCCTTAGGTTAGGATGTACAACGTTATAGACGTATATAATGTCCCCACCGAGATGTAGGCGCCGACACGCCAGGAATGGTGTAAAATATTACATCCGAAGTGTTAGGTTACCTTAGGTTAGGATATACAACGTTATAGACGTATATAATGACCCCACCGAGATGTAGGCGCCGACATGCCAGGAATGTTGTAAAATATTACATCCGACGTGTTAGGTTGCCTTAGGTTAGGATATGCAACGTTATAGACGTATATAATGTTCCCACCGAGAAGTAGGGAACGATATGCCAGGAATATTGTAAAATATTACATCCGAGATGTTAGGTTGCCTTAGGTTGGGATACATAACGTTATAGACGTATATAATGTTCCCACCGAGAGGTAGGGGCCGACGCGCCAGGAATGTTGTAAAATATTACATCCGAGGTGTTAGGATGCCTCAGGTGAGCATATATAGCGTTATTGACGTATATAACGTTCCCACCGAGATGTAGGCGCCGACACGCCAGGAATGTTGTAGAATATTACATCCGAGGTGTTAGGATGCCTCAGGCTAGGATATATAACGTTATAGACGTATATAATGTTCCCACCGAGAAGTAGGGAACGATATGCCAGGAATATTGTAAAATATTACATCCGAGGTATTAGGTTGCCTTAGGTTGGGATACATAACGTTATAGACGTATATAATGTTCCCACCGAGAAGTAGGGGCCGACGCGCCAGGAATGTTGTAAAATATTACATCCGAGATGTTAGGTTGCCTTAGGTTAGGATATATAACGTCATAGACGTATATAATGTCCCCACCGAGATGTAGGCGCCGACATGCCAGGAATGTTGTAAAATATTACATCCGACGTGTTAGGTTGCCTTAGGTTAGGATATGCAACGTTATAGACGTATATAATGTTCCCACCGAAAAGTAGCGGCCAACAGGCCAGGAATGTTTTCAAATATTACATCCGAGGTGTTAGGTTTCCTTAGGTTAGGATATACAACGTTATAGACGTATATAAAGTTCCAACCGGGAAGTAGGGGCCGACCCGAGTTGAATGTTGTAAAATATTTCAGCCGAGATGTTAGGTTTCCTTAGGTTAGGATATATAACGTTATAGACGTATATACTGTTCCCACCGAGAAGTAGGGTCTGACGCGCCAGGAATGTTGTAAAATATTTCCCCCGAGATGTTAGGTTTCCTTAGGTTAGGACATAAAACGTTATAGCCGTACATAATGTTCCCACCGAGAAGTAGGGGCCGACACGCCACGCATGTTGTAAAATATTACATCCGATGTGTTAGGTTGCCTTAGGTTAGGACATGTAACGTCATCGACGTATACCATGTGCCCACTGAGAAGTAAGGACCGACACGCAAGGAATGTTGTGAAATATTACGTCCGAGATGTTAGATTGCCTTAGGATAGGACATATAACGTTATAGCCGTACATAATGTTCCCAACGTGATGTAGGGGTCGACACGCCACGAATGTTCAAAATATTACATCCGAGATGTTATGTTGCCTTAGGTTAGGACATATAACGTTATAGCCGTACATAATGTTCCCAACGTGATGTAGGGGTCGACACGCCACGAATGTTGAAAAATATTACTTCCGAGACGTGAGGTTGCCTTGGTTTAGGACATATAACGTTATAGACGTACATAATGTTCCCACCGAGAAGCAGGTACCGACACGCAAGGAATGTAGTAAAATATTACATCCGAGATGTTGGATTGCCTTAGGTTAGGGCATATAACGTCATAGACGTATATAATGTTCCCACCGAGAAGTAGGGGCCGACACGCAAGGATTTTTGTAAAATATTGTGTCCGAAGTGTTAGGTTGCTTTAGGTCAGGATATATAACGTTATAGCCGTACATAATGTTCCCAACGTGATGTAGGGGTCGACACGCCACGAATGTTGAAAAATATTACATCCGAGATGTGAGGTTGCCTTGGTTTAGGACATATAACGTTATAGACGTACATAATGTTCCCACCGAGAAGCAGGTACCGATACGCAAGGAATGTTGTAAAATATTACATCCGAGATGTTAAATTGCCTTAGGATAGGACATATAACGTTATAGCCGTTAATTATGTCCCCACCGAGAACTAGGGGCCGCCACTCCACGAATGTTGTAAAATATTACATCCGAGATGTTAGGTTGCGTTAGGTTATGATATATAACTTTAAAGACGTATATAATGAACCCACCGAGAAGCAGGTGCCGATACGCAAGGAATGTTGTAAAATATTACATCCGAGATGTTAGGTTGCGTTAGGTTATGATATATAATTTTATAGACGTATATAATGTACCCACCGAGAAGTGGGCGCCGACACGCAAGGAATGTTGTAAAATATTACATCCGAGATGTGAGGCTGCCTTAGGTTAGGACATATTACGTTATAGACGTACATAATGTTCCCACCGAGAAGCAGGCGCCGACACGTAAGGAATGTTGTAAAATATTACATCCGAGTTGTTAGGTTGCCTTATGTTAGGATATATAACGTTATAGACGTATATAATGTTTCCACGGAGAAGTACGCGCCGACACGCCACGAATGTTGTAAAATATAACGTACGAGGTCTTAGGTTGCCTTAGGTTAGGACATATTACGTTATAGACGTACATAATGTTCGCACCGAGAAGTGGGGGTCGACACGCCACAAATGTTGTGTAATATTACATCCGATATGTTAGATTGCCTTAGGTTAGGACATATAACGTTATAGCCGTACGTAATGTTCCCACCGTGAACTAGAGGCCTACACGCAACGAATGTTGTAAAATATTACATCCGAGATGTTAGGTTGCCTTAGGTTAGGACATATAACGTTATATACGTACATAATGTTCCCACCAATAAGTATGCGCCGACACGCAAGGTATATTGTAAAATATTACGTCCGAGGTGTTAGGTTGCCTTAGGTTAGGACACATAACGTTATAGACGTACCTAATGTTCCCACCGAGAAGTAGAGGCCGACACGCCACGAATGTTGTGAAATATTACATCCGAGATGTTAGATTTCCTTAGGTTAGGATATATAACATTATAGACGTATATAATGTACCCACCGAGAAGTGGGCGCCGGCGCGCAAGGAATGTTGTAATATATTACGTCCGAGATGTTTGGTTGCCTTAGGTTAGGACTTATAACGTTATAGACGTATATAATGTACCCACCGAGAAGTCGGCGCCGACACGCAAGGAATGTTGTAAAATATCACGTCCGAGATGTTTGGATGCCTTAGGTTAGGACATATATCGATATAGAGGTATATAATGTACCCACCGAGAAGTCGGCGCCGACACGCAAGGAATGTTGTAAAATATCACGTCCGAGATGTTATGTTGCCTTAGATCAGGATATATAACGTTATAGAGGTATATAATGTTCCCACGGTGGAGTTGGCGCCGACAGGCAAGGAATATTGTAATATATTACGTCCGAGATGTTTGGTTGCCATAGGTTAGGACATATAACGTTATAGACGTATATAATGTACCCACCGAGATGTCGGCGCCGACACGCAAGGAATATTGTAAAATATTGCGTCCGAGATGTTAGGTTGCCTTAGGTTAGGACATATATAACGTAATAGACGTACATAATGTTCCCGCGGAGAAGGATCTGCCGACACGGAAGGAAAGTTGTAAAATATTGCGTTCCAGATGATAGGTTGCCTTAGGTTAGGATATATAACGTTATAGACGTACAAAATGTTCGTTCCGAGAAGTAGGTGCCGACAAGCATTGAATTTTGTAAAATATTGCGTCCGAGATGTTAGGTTGCCTTCGGCTAGGACATAAAACGTTATAGCCGTACATGATGTTCCCACCGAGAAGTAGGGGCCGACAAGCTACAAATGTTGTAAAATATTACTTCCGAGATGTTAGGTTGCCTTAGGTTAGGACATGTAACGTTATAGACGTACATAATGTTCCCACCGAGAAATAGGGGCCGACACGCCACAAATGCTGTAAAATGTAACGTCCGAGATGTTAGGTTGCCATAGGATAGGACATATTACGTTATAGACGTATATAATGTTACAACCGACAAGTAGGTGCCAACACGCCATGAACGTTGTAAAATATTCCATACGATGTGTTAGGTTGCCTTAGGTTAGGACATATTACGTCATAGACATACATAATGTCCCCACAGAGAAGTAGGTGCCGACACGCAAGGAATGCTGTAAAATATTACATCCGAGATGTTAGGTGGCTTAGGATAGGACATATAACGTTATATACCTACAAAATGTTCCCACCTAAGAAGTAGGGGCCGACACGCCACGAATGTTGTAAAATATAACGTCCGAGAAGTTAGGTTGCCTTATTTTAGGATATATAACGTTATAGACGTACATAATGTTCCCACGGAGTAGTATGCGCCGACAAGCAAAGAATGTTGTAAAATATTACATCCGAGTTGTTAGGTTGTTTCTGGTTAGGACACATAACGTTATAGACGTACCTAATGTTCCCACCGAGAAGTAGAGGCCGACACGCCACGAATGTTGTGAAATATTACATCCGAGATGTTAGATTTCCTTAGGTTAGGATATATAACATTATAGACGTATATAATGTACCCACCGAGAAGTGGGCGCCGGCGCGCAAGGAATGTTGTAATATATTGCGTCCGAGATGTTTGGTTGCCTTAGGTTAGGACTTATAACGTTATAGACGTATATAATGTACCCACCGAGAAGTCGGCGCCGACACGCAAGGAATGTTGTAAAATATCACGTCCGAGATATTTGGATGCCTTAGGTTAGGACATATATCGTTATAGAGGTATATAATGTACCCACCGAGAAGTCGGCGCCGACACGCAAGGAATGTTGTAAAATATCACGTCCGAGATGTTATGTTGCCTTAGATCAGGATATATAACGTTATAGAGGTATATAATGTTCCCACGGTGGAGTTGGCGCCGACAGGCAAGGAATATTGTAATATATTACGTCCGAGATGTTTGGTTGCCATAGGTTAGGACATATAACGTTATAGACGTATATAATGTACCCACCGAGATGTCGGCGCCGACACGCAAGGAATATTGTAAAATATTGCGTCCGAGATGTTAGGTTGCCTTAGGTTAGGACATATATAACGTAATAGACGTACATAATGTTCCCGCGGAGAAGGATCTGCCGACACGGAAGGAAAGTTGTAAAATATTGCGTTCCAGATGATAGGTTGCCTTAGGTTAGGATATATAACGTTATAGACGTACAAAATGTTCGTTCCGAGAAGTAGGTGCCGACAAGCATTGAATTTTGTAAAATATTGCGTCCGAGATGTTAGGTTGCCTTCGGCTAGGACATAAAACGTTATAGCCGTACATGATGTTCCCACCGAGAAGTAGGGGCCGACAAGCTACAAATGTTGTAAAATATTACTTCCGAGATGTTAGGTTGCCTTAGGTTAGGACATGTAACGTTATAGACGTACATAATGTTCCCACCGAGAAATAGGGGCCGACACGCCACAAATGCTGTAAAATGTAACGTCCGAGATGTTAGGTTGCCATAGGATAGGACATATTACGTTATAGACGTATATAATGTTACAACCGACAAGTAGGTGCCAACACGCCATGAACGTTGTAAAATATTCCATACGATGTGTTAGGTTGCCTTAGGTTAGGACATATTACGTCATAGACATACATAATGTCCCCACAGAGAAGTAGGTGCCGACACGCAAGGAATGCTGTAAAATATTACATCCGAGATGTTAGGTGGCTTAGGATAGGACATATAACGTTATATACCTACAAAATGTTCCCACCTAAGAAGTAGGGGCCGACACGCCACGAATGTTGTAAAATATAACGTCCGAGAAGTTAGGTTGCCTTATTTTAGGATATATAACGTTATAGACGTACATAATGTTCCCACGGAGTAGTATGCGCCGACAAGCAAAGAATGTTGTAAAATATTACATCCGAGTTGTTAGGTTGTTTCTGGTTAGGACACATAACGTTATAGACGTACCTAATGTTCCCACCGAGAAGTAGAGGCCGACACGCCACGAATGTTGTGAAATATTACATCCGAGATGTTAGATTTCCTTAGGTTAGGATATATAACATTATAGACGTATATAATGTACCCACCGAGAAGTGGGCGCCGGCGCGCAAGGAATGTTGTAATATATTACGTCCGAGATGTTTGGTTGCCTTAGGTTAGGACTTATAACGTTATAGACGTATATAATGTACCCACCGAGAAGTCGGCGCCGACACGCAAGGAATGTTGTAAAATATCACGTCCGAGATATTTGGATGCCTTAGGTTAGGACATATATCGTTATAGAGGTATATAATGTACCCACCGAGAAGTCGGCGCCGACACGCAAGGAATGTTGTAAAATATCACGTCCGAGATGTTATGTTGCCTTAGATCAGGATATATAACGTTATAGAGGTATATAATGTTCCCACGGTGGAGTTGGCGCCGACAGGCAAGGAATATTGTAATATATTACGTCCGAGATGTTTGGTTGCCATAGGTTAGGACATATAACGTTATAGACGTATATAATGTACCCACCGAGATGTCGGCGCCGACACGCAAGGAATATTGTAAAATATTGCGTCCGAGATGTTAGGTTGCCTTAGGTTAGGACATATATAACGTAATAGACGTACATAATGTTCCCGCGGAGAAGGATCTGCCGACACGGAAGGAAAGTTGTAAAATATTGCGTTCCAGATGATAGGTTGCCTTAGGTTAGGATATATAACGTTATAGACGTACAAAATGTTCGTTCCGAGAAGTAGGTGCCGACAAGCATTGAATTTTGTAAAATATTGCGTCCGAGATGTTAGGTTGCCTTCGGCTAGGACATAAAACGTTATAGCCGTACATGATGTTCCCACCGAGAAGTAGGGGCCGACAAGCTACAAATGTTGTAAAATATTACTTCCGAGATGTTAGGTTGCCTTAGGTTAGGACATGTAACGTTATAGACGTACATAATGTTCCCACCGAGAAATAGGGGCCGACACGCCACAAATGCTGTAAAATGTAACGTCCGAGATGTTAGGTTGCCATAGGATAGGACATATTACGTTATAGACGTATATAATGTTACAACCGACAAGTAGGTGCCAACACGCCATGAATGTTGTAAAATATTCCATACGATGTGTTTGGTTGCCTTAGGTTAGGACATATTACGTCATAGACATACATAATGTCCCCACAGAGAAGTAGGTGCCGACACGCAAGGAATGCTGTAAAATATTACATCCGAGATGTTAGGTGGCTTAGGATAGGACATATAACGTTATGTACCTACAAAATGTTCCCACCTAAGAAGTAGGGGCCGACACGCCACGAATGTTGTAAAATATAACGTCCGAGAAGTTAGGTTGCCTTATTTTAGGATATATAACGTTATAGACGTACATAATGTTCCCACGGAGTAGTATGCGCCGACAAGCAAAGAATGTTGTAAAATATTACATCCGAGTTGTTAGGTTGTTTCTGGTTAGGGCATATTACGTTATAGCCGTACATAATGTTCCCACCGAGAAGTAGAGGCCGACACGCCACGAATGTTATAAAATATAACGTCCGAGATGTTAGGTTGCCCTAAGATAATATATATAACGTTATAGACGTATATAATGCTCCCACGGAGAACTAGGCGCCGACACGCAAGGAATGTTGTAATATATTACGTCCGAGATGTTCGGTTGACTGCGGTTAGGACATATAACGTTATAGACGTATATAATGTACCCACCGAGAAGTCGGCGCCGACACGCAATGAATGTTGTAAAATATCACGTCCGAGATGTTATGTTGCATTAGATAAGGATATATAACGTTATAGAGGTATATAATGATCCCACCGAGAAGTAGAGTCCGACACGCAAGGAATGTTGTACATACTACGTCCGAGAAGTTAGGTTGCCTTAGGTTAGGACATATAACGTTATAGCCGTACATAATGTTCCCACCAAGAAGTAGGAGCCGACACGACAAGAATGTTGTAAAATACAACGTCCGAGATGTTAATTTGCCTTAGGTTAGGACATATAACGTTATAGCCGTACATAATGTTCCCACCGAGAAGTAGGGGCCGACACGCCACGAATGTTGTAAAATACAACGTCCGAGATGTTAGGTTGCCCTAGGATGGGATAAATAACGTTATAGACGTATATAATGTTACCACCGAGACGTGGGTGCCGACACGCAAGGAATGTTGTAAAATATTACATCCAAGATGCTAATTTGCCTTAGGTTAGGATATATAACGTCAAGGACGTATATAATGTTCCCACCGAGAACTAGGGGCCGACACGCCACGAATGTTGTAAAATATTACATCCGAGAAGTTAAGTTGCCTTAGGTTAGGGTATATAACATTATGGACATATATAATGTACCCACCGAGAAGTCGGCGCCTACACGCAAGGAATGTTGTAAAATATTGCCTCCGAGATTTTAGGTTGCCATGGGTTAGGACATATAACGTTATAGCCGTGCGTAATGTTCCCACCGAGAAGCAGGTGCTGAAGAGCCAGGTATGTTGTCAAATATTACATCCGAGTTTTAAGGTTGCCTTAGGTTAGGACATATAACGTTATAGACGCACATAATGGTCCCACCGAGAAGTAGGTGCCGACACGCAAGGAATGTTGTAAAATATTACATCCGAGATGTTAGATTGCCTTAGGATAGGACATATAACGTTATAGACATACAGAATGTTCCCACCGAGAAGCAGGTGCCGACACGAAAGGAATTTTGTAAAATATTACATCCGAGAAGTTAGATTGCATTAGGTTAGGACATATAACGCCATAGACGTATATAATGTTCCCACCGAGACGTAGGGAACGACACGCAAGGAATGTTGTAAAATATTACGTCCGAGATGTTATGTTGCCTTAGGTTAGGATATATAACGTTACAGAAGTATATAATGTTCCCACGGAGTAGTATGCTCCGACACGCAAGGAATGTTGTAAAATATCACGTCCGAGATGTTATGTTGCCTTAGGTTAGGATATATGTCGTTACAGAAGCATATAATGTTACCACGGAGTAGTATGCGCCTAAACGCTAGGAATGTTTTAAAATATCACGTCCGAGATGTTATGTTGCCTTCGGTTAGGATATATAACGTTATAGAAGTATTTAATGTTCCCACGGAGAAGTAGGGGCCGGCATGCCACGAACGTTGTAAAATATTACATCCGAGACGTTAGATTGCCTTAGGGTAGGACATATAACGTTATACACGTATATAATGTTACCACCGAGATGTAGCTGCCGACACGCAAGGAATGTTCTGAAATATTACATCCGAGATGTTAGGTTGCCTTAGGTTAGGACATATAACGTTATAGACGTACATAATGTTCCCACCGAGCAGTAGGGGCTGAAGCGCCAGGAATGTTGTCAAATATTAAGTCCGAGTTGTTAGGTTGCCTTATGTTAGGGTACATAAAGTTATAGACGTATATAATGTTCCCACCGAGAAGTAGGGGCCGACATGCAAGGAATGCTGTAAAGTATCACGTCCGAGAAGTAAGGTTGCCTTAGGTTAGGACATATAACGTTATAGACGTACATAACGTTCCCACGGAGAAGAATACGCCGACACACGAGGAATGTTGTAAAATATTGCGTCCGAGGTGTTAGGTTTCCTTAGGTTAGGATATATAACTTTATAGACGTACATAATATTCCCACCGAGAAGTATGCGCCGACACGCAAGGACTGTTGTAAAATATTACGTCCGAGATGTTAGGTTGCCATAGGTTAGGATATATAACATTATAGATGTATACAATGTTCCCACGGAGAAGTAGGCGCCGACTCGCAAGGAATGTTGTAAAATATTGCGCCCGAGATGTTAGTTTGCCTCAGGTTAGGACATATACCGTTATAGACGTACATAATGGTCCCACCGAGAAGTAGGTGCCGACACGCAAGGAATGTTGTAAAATATCACGTCCGAGATGTTATGTTGCCTTCGGTTAGGATATATAAAGTTATAGAAGTATTTAATGTTCCCACGGAGAAGTAGGAGCCGACATGCCACGAACGTTATAAAATATTACATCCGAGATGTTAGATTGCCTTAGGGTAGGACATATAACGTTATACACGTATATAATGTTATCACCGAGAAGTAGCTGCCGACACGCAAGGAATGTTCTGAAATATTACATCCGAGATGTTAGGTTGCCTTAGGTTAGGACATATAACGTTATAGACGTATATAATGTTCCCACCGAGCAGTAGGGGCTGAAGCGCCAGGAATGTTGTCACATATTAAGTCCGAGTTGTTAGGTTGCCTTATGTTAGGGTATATAAGGTTATAGACGTATATAATGTTCCCACCGAGAAGTAGGGGACGACATGCTAGGAATGCTGTAAAATATCACGTCCGAGATGTTATGTTGCCTTCGGTTAGGATATATAACGTTATAGAAGTATATAATGTTCCCACGGAGCAGTATGCGCCGACACGCAAGGAATGTTGTAAAATATTGCGCCCGAGATGTTAGTTTGCCTTAGGTTAGGACATATACTGTTATAGACGTACATAATGGTCCCACCGAGAAGTAGGTGCCGACACGCAAGGAATGTTGTGCAATATTACATCCGAGGTGTTAGGTTGCCTTAGGATAGGACATATAACGTTATAGCCGTACATAATGTTCCCACCGAGAACTAGGGGCCGACACGCCACGAATGTTGTAAAATATTACATCCGAGGTGTTAGGTTGCCTTAGGTTGGAACATATAACGTTATAGACGTATATAATGTTCCCACCGAGAAGTAGGGGCCGACGCGCCAGGAATGTTGTAAAATATTACATCCGAGATGTTAGGTTGCCTTAGGTTAGGATATATAACGTCATAGACGTATATAATGTCCCCACCGAGATGTAGGCGCCGACATGCCAGGAATGTTGTAAAATATTACATCCGACGTGTTAGGTTGCCTTAGGTTAGGATATGCAACGTTATAGACGTATATAATGTTCCCACCGAAAAGTAGCGGCCAACAGGCCAGGAATGTTTTCAAATATTACATCCGAGGTGTTAGGTTTCCTTAGGTTAGGATATACAACGTTATAGACGTATATAAAGTTCCAACCGGGAAGTAGGGGCCGACCCGAGTTGAATGTTGTAAAATATTTCAGCCGAGATGTTAGGTTTCCTTAGCTTAGGATATATAACGTTATAGACGTATATACTGTTCCCACCGAGAAGTAGGGTCTGACGCGCCAGGAATGTTGTAAAATATTTCCCCCGAGATGTTAGGTTTCCTTAGGTTAGGACATAAAACGTTATAGCCGTACATAATGTTCCCACCGAGAAGTAGGGGCCGACACGCCACGCATGTTGTAAAATATTACATCCGATGTGTTAGGTTGCCTTAGGTTAGGACATGTAACGTCATCGACGTATACCATGTGCCCACTGAGAAGTAAGGACCGACACGCAAGGAATGTTGTGAAATATTACGTCCGAGATGTTAGATTGCCTTAGGATAGGACATATAACGTTATAGCCGTACATAATGTTCCCAACGTGATGTAGGGGTCGACACGCCACGAATGTTCAAAATATTACATCCGAGATGTTATGTTGCCTTAGGTTAGGACATATAACGTTATAGCCGTACATAATGTTCCCAACGTGATGTAGGGGTCGACACGCCACGAATGTTGAAAAATATTACTTCCGAGACGTGAGGTTGCCTTGGTTTAGGACATATAACGTTATAGACGTACATAATGTTCCCACCGAGAAGCAGGTACCGACACGCAAGGAATGTAGTAAAATATTACATCCGAGATGTTGGATTGCCTTAGGTTAGGGCATATAACGTCATAGACGTATATAATGTTCCCACCGAGAAGTCGGCGCCGACACGCAAGGAATGTTGTAAAATATCACGTCCGAGATGTTTGGATGCCTTAGGTTAGGACATATATCGATATAGAGGTATATAATGTACCCACCGAGAAGTCGGCGCCGACACGCAAGGAATGTTGTAAAATATCACGTCCGAGATGTTATGTTGCCTTAGATCAGGATATATAACGTTATAGAGGTATATAATGTTCCCACGGTGGAGTTGGCGCCGACAGGCAAGGAATATTGTAATATATTACGTCCGAGATGTTTGGTTGCCATAGGTTAGGACATATAACGTTATAGACGTATATAATGTACCCACCGAGATGTCGGCGCCGACACGCAAGGAATATTGTAAAATATTGCGTCCGAGATGTTAGGTTGCCTTAGGTTAGGACATATATAACGTAATAGACGTACATAATGTTCCCGCGGAGAAGGATCTGCCGACACGGAAGGAAAGTTGTAAAATATTGCGTTCCAGATGATAGGTTGCCTTAGGTTAGGATATATAACGTTATAGACGTACAAAATGTTCGTTCCGAGAAGTAGGTGCCGACAAGCATTGAATTTTGTAAAATATTGCGTCCGAGATGTTAGGTTGCCTTCGGCTAGGACATAAAACGTTATAGCCGTACATGATGTTCCCACCGAGAAGTAGGGGCCGACAAGCTACAAATGTTGTAAAATATTACTTCCGAGATGTTAGGTTGCCTTAGGTTAGGACATGTAACGTTATAGACGTACATAATGTTCCCACCGAGAAATAGGGGCCGACACGCCACAAATGCTGTAAAATGTAACGTCCGAGATGTTAGGTTGCCATAGGATAGGACATATTACGTTATAGACGTATATAATGTTACAACCGACAAGTAGGTGCCAACACGCCATGAACGTTGTAAAATATTCCATACGATGTGTTAGGTTGCCTTAGGTTAGGACATATTACGTCATAGACATACATAATGTCCCCACAGAGAAGTAGGTGCCGACACGCAAGGAATGCTGTAAAATATTACATCCGAGATGTTAGGTGGCTTAGGATAGGACATATAACGTTATATACCTACAAAATGTTCCCACCTAAGAAGTAGGGGCCGACACGCCACGAATGTTGTAAAATATAACGTCCGAGAAGTTAGGTTGCCTTATTTTAGGATATATAACGTTATAGACGTACATAATGTTCCCACGGAGTAGTATGCGCCGACAAGCAAAGAATGTTGTAAAATATTACATCCGAGTTGTTAGGTTGTTTCT